>JAVJIF010002037.1:0-436706 GCA_038442645.1 Agave tequilana | reverse complement strand
TTCCTTCTATTCTTCTCAACTGTTATTTTCCATCTTATCCTTCTCTATATCTGGTACCTTCCTGTACCTTTCACTTTACGAATTTCGAGGACGAAATTTTTGTAAGGTGGGTGGATTGTAATACCCCGTTTCCGGAATACGTACTTAGTTGCGTATTCAGCTTTTCGATCGTATATTTTCGATTTACTTCCCATATTTGACCGATTTTAATTTCAAATATCTTTTTCTAAAATATTAGATTTTATGAGAATTTCTGGAATTTTCTAGAATTTTTAATGAATTTCTCCCAAACCGGTGTCGACCAGTGCCGCTGATCGATTCCCGAATTTTTATATTACAAACTGTTAGAAATTCTAGAAGATTCTTTAGACATTTCTGCCTAGAAAAATCCCTTACTTAAATACTTTTCTGAAGATTTTACGAATTTATGCAAATTCTGCCGGAGTTGGTAGAAGACTTCTTCCAGTATTTTTATTTCCATAAACAGTTAGGAATTTCTAGAAAGTCCTTTAGACTTTATTTCTTAGAATCGTATTCTTATCCATATACTTTTCTGAGAATTTATGAATTTATGAAAATTCTTTCGGAGTCGGTAGGTAACTGATTCCGGGATTTTTTAGCTTTAAAACTAAAGTATTCTTTCAAAACGGATTTCACTATAGGTCTTCATATATTATTATTGATTTTTGGTGAAAATTACGAGTCGTTCCGAAATACTTAAATTTCGGACGATTTCGGTATTTTCCGAAATGTTTTCCCGCATTCTTGACTTGAACCTAGGAATCCGTGTTTCAGGTATTTTCATTTTCCAAGACCAAGAAAAATCTCTTCATTTATCAATTCTTTTCTTTTTCCTTTTCCCTATTTTCTTTTCCTTCCTTCACAACCACAAAAATTCCATTTTCCAAATTTCCATTTTCTTCCAAAATTCCATCTCCACACATTCTCACCAACCCCCTCATTTAATACTTCTCTCTCTCTCTTTCTCATGGCCGGCCACCATTGGCCAAGGGAGACACCTCACCTTCCCCTATTTTGCACAAAACCCCTCTCAAATTCTTTATTTGCATCTCCTTTACAAAAATCAAATCCTATATAAACTTTCCTTTACAATTCTTTTCTCTTTTCTTCACTTCACCAAGAGATTAGCCTTCACCATTTTCTTCTCCATCTCAAACCCTAACTCCAAAACACCACAAGGTCTTCATCTCCTTTTCAAGCAACGACTGCTTTTGGATTGTGATCGTCCGTAGTATCGCCGTGGAATCATTTGGTGATATTTATCGACACGATCTTTTCGGAACTCGTCAAGCTCGATTTAACCGTTCAAAGTGAGTATCTTTACTCACCAAGACTAGACAACTTCCTTGTTTACTTGTGTTGATCTTTCATGTACACTTGTGCCATAAAAATCGTATTTTTAGCCCATCAAACAATCACCATAAAATCTGTTCTGTATCCTGTTTTCCAGAATTAGTCGACTTGACCTAGAGACTAGTCGACTAACCCATTTGTTCTGAAACGTGACTTTTTCTGATTTCACAGTTTTAGTCGACTAAACCATATTACAGCGACTAGACCCCCCTAGTCGACTACATTTTAGCCTAGTCGACTAATCTTTTCTTGGACCAGAAAACACCAACTCTCGGCCCCAGTCGACTTAGCCTAGATATTAGTCGACTTGAGACCCCTAGTCGACTACTATTTTCACCTAGTCGACTAATATTTCCTGGAATAAATCCTAACTTTCTGTATCACAGTTTAGTCGACTTAGCCCCACTATTAGTCGACTTAGGTATCTGTTAGTCGACTATACATTTCACTCTAGTCGACTAACTTTCCTGAAACAGAAACCCAACTCTCTGTTTCCCAGTTTTAGTCGACTAATTCAGACTGTTAGTCGACTTAAGACCCCTATTAGTCGACTAATCTTTCCTCCTAGTCGACTAATTATGACTGTTTGACTTAGTTGATTCCGTTCTGAATTTGGTTCTTATCATTGATACATGTGTGGTATATTATTCCTGTTCATGCTTCATAACTGGTATTACATGACATGTTACTTGATGAATCTTACCTCATATTACTTCATGATTTGTTATTGTACATTATCACCCCATAACTTGTTAAATAGTGAATATCACCACTTATCATGCCATCACTTGAACCAAGCATGATACACTTGACTTTTGTATAAAATGGACCAACTTACACATGGGTCGGGGGAAAACATGCGGATATCGATGTGTTCGTGTTTACAGTGGCTTTTAGGAATGTTGTGCAACTCATGTTCCGGTCTGACCTGTGGGCCTCCAGGGGACCGAGGGGAGTGCTTGCTCCCTCTATTACTGGTACCATCATGATAGGGCATACATAAGTCCCTCCTGAATGGCCTAGCGGCTGGCTTCCGTCACCAAGCAACGGAACAATCCTGGACCGTTATCCCGGGCATGTACGGGTCCACTGTAAACATAGTTCGTCGATACAACCGCTGATTTCCAATAACAACCTTGTTTTACTAGGATATGGATCTATGTGCCCTGGGACGCTGGTCACATAGCTAGATATCACAGTAAGATAAGTAATAATAAAGACGTTAACTGTACATTTATTGTATTAGAACTTTGTCTCTTCATGCTTTTCATACTTGTTAGTGATATTCCTTATATTGTTCCATCTTACTTATTCATGTATCTTAGCCACTTGGCTATAGTTGTTTATTGTTATATGTCTTGATTTATTCCTTGGATTTGCATATTCAGATTCTGAGGCTTGGACGAAGTGGAACCGTCCACAGAGGATCGAGCCTATCTTAGGGGCAGGCCGACTAGCCCAGCCCCCCTCGTGCCAGACTCTTCCTTTTGACTCACGGGATCTCCATCCATCACGTGAGCATCTTGTGTATATCTTTGTATATGTTCTTTTGGACTTGGTTGTGAAAACAAAACACTTGTAAAGTGTAACAGTTATCATAACTTGTATAACTTTGTATTAGTACTTTTATAGTTGGCATATGAATATACCACGCTTTGTGTTGTACTCTGATTCTTGTTGTACTTTTATGCTTAGCGTATATACGTGGGGACATTTTCTGACCTACGTATATACGTCGCAGTGACGTCCCCGTATCCGTGGAATCGGGGCGTTACACTAAACAAGAATGTAAGATTTATTAGTCCATCAAAGATATAAACAAGTTAGCATGAAATAAGAAACTTGTACAATAGTAATTAGCATACTAAGTGATCCATCTTCATGTTCCATCAAGGCACTTGTTCAAGAGACAAGGCTCTAAATGAGGCACACATGAATCATATAGAGGTGATACAAAGTATTACTAGAATTGAAACACTACTCATCATTATTGGAAATAAAAGACTTGTTAATTACAAGACTTAAATAAAAATATCCAACAATTCATATGAGTTAGAAATCACCCAAGAGTTAGTAGGTAGTAATGTTAGAAGTTAGTTAGTCATGTTAGTGAGTTAGTTAGCCATAGAAAAGAAGAACAAGCAAGAATACATAGTAGAAAACAAATACAAGAAAGTAAGAACTTGAAAGTAAATGCAAGAAAAGACATGAGGAAGGAAAGCTTGAGCCTTTGTATTGAGTTGTCACTTCTTCAATTACAGAAATCTCTCACCCTCCCTCTCTTTTCTGGATCTAGAAGGAGAAAATGAAAATTACACAAGAAGACTAAAGAGAGCTTGAAGAAATTCTAACAATTTCCCTAAATAAAATGCTATTCTCTCCTCCCTCTTTTACAGAGGACCTGGGGGGTCTATTTATACCCTTTAGGAGAAGATAACGTCCCACCACAGCCGTAGGATTTATCGCTTGATCAACGACCAAGGAAGTGCCGCAAATCCGCGTTTCCGTGGCAGCATCTTGGCTGTTGCGCCAACAATTTCTCTGACAAATCGTTACGCTGTGTGTGCCCAGCTGGAGCTTCTAGAAGCTGGGGAATATGCCTTGGATCGTTCCAGAATTAGGCTTCATGGTGTGGGTTCCTAAAAATACCTTTAATTCCTTAAAAATCCCAAGATTTGGGCCTCTTCTCCATTAACTAATGGACCTATAAAATAAGAGAGAAAAGCAATAAAAATCCCATTTTTATTACATAAAGCATAGTGAGGTGGTGTAAAATGATGCAAAATGAACTCCAATCAACCCCCATACCTAGCTTATGCTCGTCCCCGAGCAAAAATAATCAAATAAAAGAGAAAAAACCCTAACTAAATTATTACACCACTTTCGTAGGGACACGATTGCACTGAGCTCGTACGGCAAACCGTTTAAACCTGTTGGCCCAGAGGCCCTTCACTCTAGTTTTGATGATGATTAACTTATATAGTTATAGTTACTAATAATCTTGTGATATTTAGTTTTAGATATTTGATCAAGATATTAGTAGGTGATTAGCTTCAATAAAGGTGTTTTGGAGCTTTCACATGTTGATTCAAGAGCTCGAGCGTCAAGATCGCATCTAGTACTCGGTTGGAGTCAAGCTTATTGGATCGTGTTTGGATCGAGACAACTTGGAGACCGAGTTCTATAAGAAGACATCGATTGTTTAGTTAAGATTATGTTTAGATCAGTATAAATATTAGATAGTGTTGATATGCTCAAGTTCACAATACACACACACACACACTTGTTTAAAAATTATTGGTTTTTGGTTTAACCAATATTGGATTTCATGTCAAAATATAGAGATAATATCTTTCATTTATATTGGATTCTATCCATATACAACATGCTTAAAAGTTGTTTTAATATCATGTTTTTGTATTTACATGTGTTTTGAAAAAATCGGATTTCTATTTCAAAAATTTAAGTTTTGGAAAATACGGATTTTGGTTTAAGGCAAAATTTCAATATCATAAAAATGGTTCAAATTGTTTAAAATATGAATTTTTATCACACATATTTGTATTTCAAAGATAATCAAAGAACTAATTTTTGTGAAATTATGTGATTTTATAGGATTTAATTAAAGTCAAAACCCAAGTTTTCAATCCCTTAATATTAACTGGCCTGCCTTCTGCCGGTCGACCGGACGGTCGACCGTGATAGAAGTCGGTGGACCGGTCCTGTCGACCAACGTGCATAGACGTGCATGGCTGTTTGAACTAGTGCACCGATCGACCGGGCGGTCGACCGTCCAGAGAGTTCTGCTCTCTAGAAAAGGCCCCGGTCGATCGGTCGGTCGACTAGCAGAGAGCTCTACTATCTGTATCCAGTTCCGATCGACCGGGGTGGTCGACCGGCTAGAGAGTCGTTACTCTCTGGTTTCAGGCCTGGTCGACCGGGCGGTCGACCGGAGGCACAACGGTTAGGAATCTGACCGTTGGCCAGTCGACCGGCCAGTCGACCGGAAGGGCAAAAATGCCTTTTCTGGCTGCTAACGGGCAGTTGTTTGGGGCTATAAATACCCCATATTTGAGCTGGTTTTAAACTAAGAATTCTAAGAGCAAAATTTTCTATCTTTTAGTAAGTTTTTAAAAGAGAGTTTTGTGCCAAAATATTTGATCTTTATTGTTTTTAAAAGGGTTGGAAAAATCAAGAAAAGGAGAATTCTTTAGGATTGATTTTTATCTTCATTTGTTATATCTATTCTAAAAGTTTTCTCAAGAGTTTTTTTTTGTGATTTTGATTTTCAAACTCTTTATTTTCTCACACTTGAGCTATCATATCTATCATATCTATAGGATTATTGTTTTTTGAAAAAATTAGTTTGTGGTTGTTAATACCACCAAGTTGTAAACATCCATACTTTGTGATATCTCTCTAGTGAGAGGTGATTGTATTGATATCCCTCTAGTGGGAGGTGACTGTGAAAGTGGTGTTTGTATCTCTCTAAGTGTAGAGGTAATTGTGGTTGTGTGGCTAAGTGCCTTATCCCTCAAGTGTGAGGTTGATAGTTGTTTGGCTTAGTGCCTTGCCTCTAGTGAGAGGTTGTATTGGTTGAGAGAGGAGTTGTGTACTCCCGGTTTGTATTTACCCAAATCCTCAGTGGAGGTTCCCTGTGTGGGAAGTCTTGTGTGGACGAGTTAGTAGAAATCCTTCTGTGTGAAGGCAGGGACGTAGAACTGGGTGCTCGAATCTCGAAACATATCTTGGTGTTTGCGTTTGATCCACTTTCTCTAACTCTCTCTCTTATATTGTGCCTTGCATTGATTCATACTGTTCATTCATATTTATATGCTTGGTATTGATTGTATGTGCCCATACTTATATTCAACTAAGAGAGCTTCAAATAGCACCAAAACTCTTATTTAGAAGAATTTAGAGGAGATAGTCCAGAGCCCTTCACGGGAATTTGGCTACTCTTTGGTTATACTAAGTATGTTGTAATTAGTTTTTAATTTCACATCATTTGTTATTAGATTAGCCTTACACCTATTCACCCCCCTCTAAGTGTACTTTCAAAACCTCTAGGTTACCCGAGAGGAGTGTTATCTCCTGAGGGTTTTCAGCGGATGCACCCACAAAAATCAAAAGTGAAGAAAATGTTAGTGAAAAAAAAAGAGAGAAAAAAAGTTTTGATCTATTTTTCAAGAATTTCAGTGATCTTTTGGTTTCAGGTTACCTTAAACTTTTCCTTTTTTTTTATAAACCTCCATTCGAAGTTTCGTTTTCAACTTAGGTTAAGTTTTCAAAAATAGAGAGAGAACTAGATTTTGTATCAAGCCTAACATATATACATCTATATGTATGAGCGATTGTTCTTAGACTATTGTACATTTATATATATATTTATATATATATAAATATAAACAAAGTTACTAAGTCCTTGATTATCCTTCAACATGTAAATGTATATAGTGCTTAGGAAAAATTAAAAGTCTAACTATCTTCTATTCTTTTCTTTCTTAGCCTAAAGATCCAACAATACTTCTTATTTTGACTTATATTAAGAAATCCAAGTTTAGAATTTCCTTAATTCCTAAGATCAAGTTAATTCGTTTCAAAAATGGATCACAGAAAATTTTATTTATTTATTTATTATTCTCTTTTTATATAAAAGAAAAGAAAAAGAAAAAATCTAAAAGAAAATCCTAGAAAATCTAAAAAAAATCCTAAAAACTAAAAAATCCTAAAAACTAAAAAAAAAATTCTATGTAGTATCTACCTCCCCACACCTATCTTATGCATTATCCCCAATGTATGCAAGTAAACTATATGCATGGAATAGGCAAAAAAAAGATGTCACCCTCTCCTTCGGCTCAGACCAGCAGTGGTGCTAGGTCCGGCCGACTGCGAACGCTACAGACCCTCCTCGATGCGGTCGAGGCGTGTGGCCTGCTCTTCCACTTACTTCCTTAGTCTAACCTGCCCTTAAATATCTTCTTCATGCCACGCCAAATGATAGACATGAAGGCTCATGATTAGTTGGGGGGTCCTGCTGCAAAAGGCCGGGTCATCATTATCCTCAAAAGTTCCTCCGAAGAGGACTCGACCGGGGCATCTTCAGGCTGGACGCTAGGGGTCCAGACCGCATGGAGGCAACTATTGTAAGCACTTGTTGCCCTTTGGTGCAATAAATACCCTATCGTACGAGTCAAAGACCACATCTGGTAAGAAGTTCCTACACAGACGAGTGATCAAAACTGGATGCGAGTATTTGGCACTGCGTGTGCGCGTGGAGTTTATGCTGATACTGTGAAAAATAGTCATATTAATACAAACAGTGTGCTGCCAGTCATGAGATCGTGAATGATTTGCAGCACAGGCCTATTAAAAGAGGTCGTGTGGTTAAGCCCTAGGATATTGCGTTAGATCCAGCGCCAATGCAATATATGTTGCGAAACATCATACTGGCTTTGAGCCCCCTATCCTGTTCGGTACAGCGAGCTTCCATGACTGTCATGTTGTCAATTAATGGTAAGGGGTCACGATGATGCGGGTTGCTGGGGACTTGGATGTAGTCTTTCAACATATCAACAGTTATAACAAGTTCCCCAGTAGGCATGTGCACCATGAATGGTTGGTGTGAAAGTTAATAGAGGATTGATCAAGTGAAGCATAGAAGAGCTTGACAAGCTCGAGAAAATGGTAAGCCTCATGGTCGGAGTTATCATAGACTATAGCATACCAATTTCATTCGCTAATTCAATCCAAAAAGATGTGGCCATAACCATTAATATCACTAAAAATCCTACCAAAGTCTTTTTCAGCAAATATAGATGGGACCATGATGGAAAATATGAAGGATGGGAAAGAAATTCGCAAACCTCCCCTGGATTACGTGGGGGGAAACCAAACCAGATTGCAGAGAGTAATCGATGGGGAGAATAGGTACTCAGGTTGTAAATCTTAGATCTATAGACAGCAGCGACTGTAGGAAAATTGGCGGCACTCCAGACTCCACCAGATTGATGTGGAGGCGTGGCAAAGGCCGAGAAAACGCAGCTTTGTCAGGGAGGTAGGGGCTGAGAAAAATTGATGTGGCAGTGCTCGCTTCTCTCTTCTCAGATCTAGTTTCAGAAGTTAGGTTAAAGAACGAAAGAGAGATAGGGGGTATATATAGGGGCCGGAGAAGGGTAGATTACCAAATTTGCCTTAGGTGAAAAGTAAAAATTGCAACCCTAGGGAAATTCTGATTTATTAGAAGGGAAAAGAGTATATAAAGAGAAAAAAACCTAAGTGCTATTTAGCACTTAGGTCCATTTTTTTTGTTTATTAGTAGTTTTTTGTTTTCTTTTTATTATATATATATTTTATATATTTTTGTATTTTTTATTTGTATTTATTATTTTGTTATTTTGATTTAATGTACAATGGAGGTCCTAAAAAGATTTACAAGAAACACAGGGGAAAAGGGTAGAAAGATTTGGTCACATGTACACCGGGTCATAAAGACCCAGTTCGAGAATATCGTGTGCTCATACTCTATAGTGTAGAATGACTTAAGTCGTTGACCATTGACTTTGAACATGTTGCCACTCTTTGGATCAAAAATCTCAATCGCACCATGAGGGTAGATTGTTTGTACAATATAAGGTCCTGACCATCTAGTTTTCAGCTTACCAGGAAAAGGTGGAGCCTAGAGTTATACAACAGAACTTTTGTCCTGGGACAAAATTCTTCCTATGAATGGATTTGTCATGGAAGAGTTTAGTTCTATTTTTAGAGATCCAAGTGTTATCGTATGCATCATTTTTTAACTCTTCTAGCTCAGAAATCTGCAACTTTCTCAAGTCACCGGCTTTCTTTAAGTCAAAGTTTAACTGTTTTATTGCCCACATAGCACGGTGCTCTAGCTCCACAGGCAAATGGCAGGGCTTCCCAAATATAACTCGATATGGATACATACCGAGGACAGTCTTGTAGGCGGTCCGGTATGCCCGTAAGGCATCAATGAGTTTGATTGACCAGTCCTTATGGTTATTCCTACAGTTTTCTCCAATATCAGTTTTATCTGTCTATTAGTAACTTTCACTTGCCCATTCGTCTGAGGGTGATAAACTGTGGACAATTTATGAGAGATAGAGTATTTTCGCATTAGGGCTTCAAAAGTCCGGTTGCAGAAATGACTCCCGTTGTCACTAATTATTGCACGGGGGGGGGGGGGGGGGGGGTCCGAAGCGCGAAATGATATTTTCCCTTAAGAATTTGATGACAACCTGGTTATCATTTGCTCTTACCGGAACAGCTTCAGTCCACTTTGAAACATAGTCTACAGCTACCAAGATGAATTGGTTGCCGTAAGACATAGGAAAGGGTCCCATGAAATCGATGCCCCATAAATCAAAAATTTCTACCTTCAAGATCGGGTAAGGGGCATCATGTTTCTTCTGTGATTGACCCATCATTTGACATTTGGCACAGAGTTTGCAAAAAAGTATAGGCATCTTTAAAGAGAGTGGGCCAATAAAACCCACTCTGAAGGACTTTCTCAGCAGTCTTTTGTGGACCAAAGTGTCCACCACAAGCTAACTCGTGACAAAATATCAAAACACTCCCATGTTCATTTCAGGAAGACACCTTCTAATTATCTGGTCAGGGCAATATTTGAAAAAATACGATTCATCCCAAAAGAAAAACTGTATTTGTGTCATAAAGCGGTTCTTGTCCTGACCTGACCAACTTGAAGGTGCTCACCCGGTTGCAAGGTAGTTTGCAATATCAGCATACCAGGGCTCTTTACACATCATGAAGATGTGTTCATCAGGAAAGTCTTCATTGATAAGTATTGTCTCAGTTGGTGCATTGGGAATTCTTGAAAGGTGATCTGCCACCACATTCTTAACGCCTTTTTTATCTTTGATCTCCAACTCAAACTCTTGCAAAAGAAGTATCCGTACGATCAGTCTAGCTTTTGCATCCTTCTTTTGCATCAAGTATCTTAGGGTGGAGTGATCGTTGAAAATCGTTGTCCTAGACCCTAGTAGGTATTGGCGAAACTTCTCTAACGCAAACACAACTGCTAAAAATTCTTTTTCAGTCGTTGTGTAATTTAGTTGGGCTTCGTTGAGCGTCCTACTAGCATAATAAATCACGTGTTACCTGTTATTAATACGCTATCTTAGAACAACACCTATGGCATAATCGGAGGTGTCACATATGATTTCAAAGGGTCTAGTCCAATCAGGCGCTGAGATTATTGGCGCCGAGATAAGTCTTTGCTTTAACTCCTCTCATGCTCTAGACATTCTTCATCAAAATCGAAGGGCACACTTGTCCTAAGAGATTAGTTAAAGGTCTAGCAATTTTGCTAAACTCTTTAATAAATTTTCTATAGAAGCCAGCGTGCCCTAGGAATGATCGAATGTCTTTTAGGCATTTTGGCTCCGGGAGCTTTGCTATCACTTTCACTTTTGATCTATCAACTTCAATTCCTCTGTTTGAAATTTCGTGCCCCAGAACGATTCCGTGCTTGACCATAAAATGATACTTATCCCAGTTGAGTGTCAAGTTTTTCTCTATGCATCTTTGTAAAACCAGCTTTAGATGATGCAAGCACTGATTAAAGGAATCGCCATATATAGAGAAATCATTCATGAAAATTTCTAAAAATCTTTCCACCATGTCAGATAAGAGACTAAGCATGCAACGTTGGAACGTTACGGGAGCATTGCACAGGCCGAAGGGCATTCTTCGGTATGCAAATGTTCCAAAGGGACAGGTGAAAGTAGTCTTATCTTGATCCTTGAGAGCGATAGGGATTTGATCGTATCCTGAATATTCATCCAAGAAACAATAAATTCATGTCCAGCTAGTCTCTCGAGCATTTGGTCTATGAATGGAGAGGAAAGTTGTCTTTACATGTGGCAGCATTCAATTTTTAGTAATCAATACAGACTCAAATCTTCGTTGAAAGACAAGTTTATACTAATTCCTTCTTATCATTTTCTACCACGGTAAAGCCTGCCTTTTTGGCACAGCATGGATGGGACTAACCCATTGGCTATCTAATATGGGATAAATAATCTCATTATTTAGTAACTTCAGAATTTTAGCTCGGATAGCCTCTTGCATGATTGGGTTTAGTCGACGCTGTGGGTCGCGTTTTGGCTTTGCGTCTTCCATTAAGTGAATCCGGTGTTATATAATGGATGGACTGATCCCCTTTATATCAGCTATGGTCCAACCAATGGCTTCTTGATTTGCCCTCAACATAGCAAGAAGATCTTCTTCCTGTTGTTTCGTAAGATAGGACGCTATTATCACTGGGAAGGCTTTCTTTTCACCAAGTACTGGTATTAGAGATGACTAGGAAGAGCTTTAAGCTCGGAAGGGGGAACATGATCTATCGATGGTTGTTCTTCTTGTAGGGGGAGGATAGGGGTTGCATTTGTTTCCCACTCCTCTGTTGATTCGATGATTTCGTCAAGATTGAAGTTATCAGACTCCAATTCGAATTCTCCGTCAGACTCATATTCAATCTCCTTGTCGTGCTCACTTGTTAATCCTTCAATTATGTTCACTTCAAATAACTGATCATCCAAGTCTCGAGGTTGTTTTCCCAGGTGAAATTTATTTACCTCTTTCACCATATCTCTAAAAGTCAGACGCATCGACCCGTTCCTACAGTTTAATATTACATTTGCGGTGGCTAGGAAGGGTCATCCTAGAATGACGGGGAACCGTGCTTTCGGATTATGTATGGGTTGTGTCTCCAGAATGATGAAATCCATGGGGTAAATGAATTTCCCGACCCGTATGAGAACATCTGTAATCTCCTCTTTAGGAATCTTTACAGATCGGTCAGCCAATTGTATAGTAACTCTGGTTGGACGGAGGTCGCCCAGCCCGAGTTACTGATACATAGAAAAGGGAAGTAGATTGATGCTGGCTCCTAGATCAAGTAAGGCCATATTTATTGCGGTCTGTTCGATGATACAGGAAATGGTTGGACTCCCGGGGTCTTTGAATTTCACAGGAATAGGCTCGGTGAGCAACTCACTTATGTTTGATGCAAGAAAGACCTTTTTTAGAACATTTATTTGAAAAGGTGCACATATCTTTTAAGAATTTTGCATATGATGGGACTTGTTGTATGACATCAAGAAGGGGCACATTGATCTGAACCTGTTTGAACATTTCTCTAATCTTCTCCATTTGAGCAGTAGTCTTGTTATTTGCTAGCCTATTAGGGAATGGCGCAATAGGCTTGTAAGGTTGCTCATCTGTTTTGTCTTTATTATTGGACTTGGAGGCTGACAGTTGTGAACTTGAAGATGGATCATTTTGAGTTGGTGGTATAATTACAGGAGAATTTGACACTAATTTATTAGGAACAGGATGACTAGAAACCTGATTGTCAATTTAATTTTTCAGATCTCAAGATATGAACAGTAGTGCATTGACTTGGACCTATGTCTTCAGCTTCATGAATAGGAAAGGGGTTCCTAGAATTGGTAATGGCTGACTTGAAGTGTTCCCTTTTGTCTTTCATTTAATGAGTTAGACAGTTGACCTATTTGAACCTCTAACCTATTGATAGCTTGGTGGTGGTTATTCATCATTGAGGCCTGGATTTTGGACAAGGTTTCAATCATTCTTTCCAAATCTAACAATTTTTTATCTGGATGATTCTGTGGGTTGTTGTTGCTGATATGTAGGCTGGAAGTTATGTTGGTAATTGTTTGAAACTTCGGTTGACTCTGGTGGAAACTAGGTTGATGAGACTGAGCAGGGTACTGGTGTGGGAATTGTTGCCTTGGTTGACCAAACTGACTCCATGAGAAATTTGCATGGTTCCTCCATCCTGGGGTATATGTTTTGGAGTATGGATTGTAGTTAGGTCTGGAATATGCTATATTCATGTTTTCAGGATACATTTGAGCTTGGTAGACAGGACACTCCTCAAACAGGTGGTTGAAAGCATGACAGTAGGTACAACCTGGATTGATTACTGGTGTTGGGTTGACCTGATTCACTGAATGGGGTTCTCTTGCCTCTAGTAGTTCTAGGCTCTTCATCAATGTGTTATTTTTGCCTCAGCAGCTATGGAGGATTCAATTGAATGTATACCAGTTCTGAAAGTGGTGGGGTTAGTTTTCTCGGGGCAAGACTCCCACTGAATGGTTTTTTCTGCTAAAACTTCAAAGAGGTCCCAACCCTGGTTCTCATCTATCTTCAAAAATTTTCCTTGACACATAGTCTCAAGGAGCGTCTTAGTTTGGTAGTCTAGTCTGTCATAGAGAATTTAGCACTGCCGCCACTTCTCTATTCCAGGATGAGAACATTGGGCTAGTAGATCCTTAAACGTTCAAAATACTTCCAAAATGGTTCACTTGTTTTCTGCTTAAACTGCATTATGTTTTTTCCTGATGAGGGCCGTTTATGAATGGGATAGAACTTCTTAAGAAAGACTTTGACAAAATCATCCCATGACGAGATAGAACTAGCAGGCAGATTATATAGCCACTTCTTGGCTATATCCTTAAGCGCGAAGGGAATGAACCTCAATCTAACAGCGTCTTCCCCCAGTTGGGGAATTCTCACCATCAAACACATTTCTTCAAACTCACGAATGAAGAAATATGCGCGTCTTCAGATTCTAGGCCATGAAACCTAGGGAGTGTGTTAATGAACTGAGGCTTAAGCTCAAAATTGTTTCCATTTGCCTCAGGTAGAAGAATGCATGAAGGAAGTGAAGTGCGAATTGGGTAGAACTTGTCTTGGAGAGAAGTAGGGTTCGCCATGATTGGGATTGTGTCAGAAAGTGGTGCAAGTGTGGAAGTCCTAACAAGTCTTGATGAAATTGGATCCCGGTAGCACTCTTGCATGCACAATCACAAACAACGTTCACCAAGCAAACAAGCGAAAAGGGAAAATAACAAACAAAAATAAAGAATAACAATCACAAGCTATCTAGGATCCCTGGACCTAGACGACTCCTAATAGTCGATGAACCGAAGAAAGTTATTGCTCGAGTCATACCACAGCTAATCAGTCTGGTAGGGGCAAAATACGTGGGAGGTATCCGTGTGTATGCAACGGGTTTTAATTACGCCAAACTACGGTATCTTCGAGGCTTAACTTCTTAATCCCCAACCTTAGACACTGATTTGATTGGAGTATGAATCATAAATAATTTCCAACCACGGCTGATCTCTTATCGAGTCCGAATGTCCCTAGGGCTCAACGTCTATCAATTTTTATTTAAAAGCTTAGGATTGCCGTCCCGGTAACGGCACCAAAATTTGTTCGAAAGGAGGAATTGAATTGAGTGAGAGTTTACAGTAAACCGTTTATATCCGTGTACTGATGATAAAACTTTGAATATGTATGAAGATTTACTTTACTCCTTCGAATCACCATTCGTAGCACAAGCTATAATGGGTTGTATCCGCACGGAGGACTAGCAATGGAAGCGTTCACGGTCTTTATGTTGAAGTTTTTTGAGAAGAAAAATGAAAATTCTTCTTTGCTTAAAAATGAAAAAACAAAACAAGGTAGAAAGGTAGTGAAGACTTTTGTAGATTGTTAAAAAAAAGAAAAAGGAATGGAAAACGGAATGAAAGACGGTATAGAAAAATGGTGATTTTGGAAAATGAGAAAGTTTTAGAAAGGAGTTTTGAAATCAATTAAGAGAAAGCTATGACTAACTAACATTCTACACTACTAACTTACTAAGCTCGTTGTGTGATTCATACCTCATGTAGATTCATTGGCAATAGTATATCTTACTTTGTCAAATTAATGTTGTCCCAAATTGAGGTTGTGTTCTCATCTAAGCTTGGTTAGGTGGCCTTCTTTGATCATCGGCTCCCAATAGATTCTCAATAATGGAACATAGGTATTCACACTTAGGTATGCTAAACAAGAATGTAAGATTCATTAATCCATTAAAGCTATAACAAGCTAGCATGAAATAAGAAATTTGTAAAATAGGAGTTAGCATACTAAAGTGATCCATCTTCATGTTCCATCAAGGCACTTGTTCAAGAGACAAGGCTCTAAATGAGGCACACATGAATCATATGGAGGTGATACAAAGCATTCACTAGAATTGAAACACTACTCATCATTATTGAAAATAAAAGACTTGTTAATTACAAGACTTAGAAATAAAAACATCCAACAATTCATATGAGTTAGAAATCACCCAAGGTTAGTAGTTAGTAGTGTTAGAAGTTAGTTAGTCATGTTAGTGAGTTAATTAGCAATAGAAAAGAAGAACAAGCAAGAATACATGATACAAAGCAAATGCAAGAAAGTAAGAACTTGAAAGTAAATGCAATAGAACAAGAAAAGACTTGAGGAAGGAAAACTTAAGCTTTGTATTGAGTTGTCACTTCTTCAATTACAGAGATCTCTCACCTTCACTCTCTCTTTTCTGGATCTAGAAGGAGAAAATGAAAATTATACAAGAAGACTAAAGAGAGCTTAAAGAAATCCTAACAATTTCCCTAAATAAAATGCTATTCTCTCCTCCCTCTTTTACAGAGGCCGTGGGGGCTATTTATAGCCTTCAGGAGAAGATAACGTCTCACCACAGTCGTAGGATCAATCGCTTGATCAACGGCCAAGGAAGTGCCACGGATTCGCGACCAGGGCTGCGTTTTCGCGGCAGCATCTTGGCCGTTGCGCCAACGATTTCTCTGACAAACCGTTATGCTGCGTGTGCCCAGCTAGAGCTTCTAGAATTTGGGGAATATACCTTAGATCGTTCTAGAATTGGGCTTCATGGTTGTGGGCTCTTAAAAATACCTTTAATTCCTAAAAAATCCTAAGATTTGGGCCTTCTTCTCCATTAACTAGTGGACCTGAAAAATAAGAGAGAAAAACAATAAAAATCCCATTTTTATTAACATAAAGCATGGTGAGGTGGTGTAAAATGATGCAAAAATTAACTCCAATCAATCGACCGACGACGACGTGCTCAAATGAGCTGAAGCCAGCAGTTGAACGGGGCTCAGAGCCAGAGAGCTTTATGCACATTGTGCACATTCGATCGACCGGGCAGTCGACTGACCTCAGATCCAGAGAGCTTTATGCATATTGTACACATCTGATCAATCAGGCAGTCGACCGACCTCAGAGCCAGAGAGCTTTTTGCAAATTGTGCATATCCATTCGACCGAGTGGTCAACCGGCCTCAGCCAAAAAAAATATATATATTATATATATATATATATATATATATATATATATATATATATATATATATATATATATATATATATAGTGAGTTGATCCCCTAAGAACGGTTCTCACGAATTCATGTGAGAACTTTCACGTGGGCCGTCGGATCTGATAGAGATCTAATTTTATTTGATTTGATTTATCAGATCCGACGACCACGTGAAAGTTCTCACAGAAATCCGTGAGAACCGTTCTTAGAGGATCAGCTCCCTATATATATATATATATTTAAACAAAACTATTAAAAAAACTTATTTAAAAAATATATTTATAAACATAATAAATCTTGTATATATAAGCTATATAGATCAGTTTTTCATAGAAAATATTTGTGTATAAAATTAACACACAGATATACTAACTTTTCAAAAATACTTCAAAATAAAAGATTGTATTTTTAAAGTAAAACTAAAAAAATCCTCTTATTTTTATGTGTTTGTCTTTGAGCATTCCAATTATCTAAACTAGATTTTGACAAACTATAATCTTACAATGATTAAGTATAAGATAAGATTACAAGACTTCTTCTTGTGGTGCTTCTTTGCTTTCAAAATCGATTCTTTTGCACTTGACTTTAATACTTGAATAATCTTTAGATTCTTTGATGCTTCAATTCATTTCATGTGCAGTTAAAGCTAAACTTGTGCTCTTGAGAACCTGTAGAACTCAAAAACACTTAAACAAACATGTTAGTACTTAACTTCATAAATTTTAGAGTTATCAAAACAAATAGAGTAATTATACTATTGGGTCAACAATTTCGCTTTTGATGGTTCGCTTCCTTGGGGCCATAGTTGATCTAGTAGAGGAATTTGTGGGAATTTTTTGGGGAGATATTTTAAGTGTAAGAACTCAGATTCAATGAAAGCACCAATTTGTGATGAAGATTTTCTGACACGATTGATTGGACAGTCAACCTCACACCACAAGAGAAGGTATCCTAATATCAGGTGATAATTGAAGATTTCAACACAACAAATAGAAAGAGACAGAAGATTTTTATATGAAAATTCAAATTGAAAAAACCACTGGAAGGAAGGAGAGAATTCACTATAGTCCTAAGGTTTTAATGAATTCTGCCAAATATTATTGTGTTTACAACTTCTTGGATCTCCATTACCTCGATGAAACTCCAAGTGCATAAATATCTTATGGCATTGCAATTAATGACACGTATATTTTGGATCTCCATAACTACATAATTTGCACATTGTTATTTCTTCTAACTGCTAAGATTACTGTACTTGATTGTTGAGTCTGATATGCAGAGATATTCACCACTATTCATAATTGCTCCCACTGAAATAGGGGTGCTATAATATTTAGAATGTGAGGATAATCTGACATTGTAACTGACTCCGTGAATCAGGCAATCATGTCGCTGAGCTCTATCCAGCGTGGAGGCAGGAGTCTTCATGGAGGACCTTCGCGGTGGGAATCAGGGCCTCTGACTAGTGGAATGATTCCGCCCAAGTTGAACATCCGGGTCAATAATCTCGGATATATGTAGTCAAAGATGTAAATCACCTATGAGGGGGGTGAATAGGTGATGGCTATATTAAATGACAAATAATGCGGATATAAAATTTACTTGCTAGCAACCTAGCAAATACAAATTACAACACAAGAAATACTTGCAAATAAGTAAACAATATAAGTGTACAAGTAAGTGAAGAGAGAGTAGAGTGAAGATAGAAGAGTAAACAATCACAAATACGATGATATCTTTTGAGGTTTGAGCCACTGCTCTACGTCTTCACCTTCAACACTATGAAGGTTTTCACTATGACTGATCTCACTAAATCGTCAATCGTTACAAGTTCTCACTAGAACTCAATGAACTCACAAGTCCTCTCTCACGGTGCCCAACACCAACAACGGAACTCACTAGCTCACTTGAGGCCGCAACCTCTACAACTTCACTATAGCAGAAAATCGATGATCTTTACTTGATCATAAAAGGGCTTACAAGCACAATCCTGTAATCAAGATGAGGAGGTGAAACTCTTTGGGATTGTGTAGTGAAAATAGCTTGTAAAGATGTAGAGGGAAGGCTCAAGCTAAAAATTAAGAATGTGAAATTTTGGGTCAAAAGAAAATCTTTTAAGAAAAAGACTAAAACTTTGATTAAATCTTCTTGTAAACTTATAAAAACTTGTTCAAACTTGTTAAAGGCTTTTTCCATAGTCCCACTATTTATACAAGATGAAAACATGAGGAGAAAACTCAAAAGAACCATTAGGTAAAGACCTAGAAAAACACAAACTGAAATATAGCCATTGGGAAAAAATCAGAAGGAAATCCTTCTGTCGGTTGACCGGCCGGTCGACCGCCAATGTCAAATTTTTGACCATTGAGGATAGCAGTCGACCAGTCGGTCGACCATTTTTCTAAACCAGAGAGCAAAGCTCTCTGTAAGTCGATAGGGGCGGTCGATCGAACCTAATTGAAAGCAAAACTCTTACAGGCAGTCGACCACACGGTCGATTGAAGTGGACACAATGCACTTGGTGCACGTCAGTCGACCGCTCGGTCAACCGATAGAGAAATTCTGCTCTGCCTATGGTCAACTGGTCGGTCGACTGACCTTGGGCCAAAAACTTGATTTGTAAATCTTTTTGAAACCAATATTTTTCCAATAAAAATAAACTTTGTTTGTAAACACAAAATAAAGTTCTAGGGACTTGATAGAACTAATGTGTGATCATGAATCAACACAAAATAAAGTTAGAAGTATATTTTATAAAAAAAACTTTTCTAAATCAAATACCAGTTTTTTCAAAACTCTTTTTTTCAAAACTCGATTTTGAAAATGAAAAAATGAAATGTTTTCAGCTCTTTTAAAGCACTTAGAAATATTAAAGATGTGTATGTGTTAATCCCAAAAGAGCTATCAATCTATATTATCTTGTTTTAACAAATGACTATAAATCCTATCTAAAATTCAAAAAGCAAAAATATAAATTTTGATATAGACTTCTCTTGCAATCTTGATCCTTGAGCTCGTCTATGTGCTTAGGCTCTAGGATCGACATCTTTTTGGTTTCCAGACGTGTGAGTCTTGTGATGGAGCCAAAATGCAACAAAGAGTTAAGCTGAAACTTTGCTAAACAAGATTGTTAAAAACATAACTATATAAGTTTTGTTATCATCAAAACCAGGGCTAATGGCCTTTGGACCAACAATATCTCCCTTTTGATGATGACAAAACACATGGAGTTATCACAAATAATTTGGGAAGAGACATCAAGCGAAGCTCCCCCTAAACACATGCATATATCAAATGTGACACATAGGTAAGATGCATCAATAAAAGCATATGAATAAGATATATCAATTAAGCTCTATGCAACCAATCTATGCATACTAAGAATACAAAATTACAAAGATGTATGCACAAACGGTTTCCTCCAACCAACCAATAACCTCCAACCTCCAAAACAAATGGTAAATTGTTAGTTTACAAAGGATACTTAAGAAGAAAATACACCACATGCCACACATAGAAGATATGTATCAAATATCAATAATAAAAAGAGGTACATAACTTTCTAAGGACAACAATGATATCTTAAAAGAAATTTGTCTATACAAAGGCTCATGCCAACCTCAAAACAAGTTCCAAACCATAAATAAGTACTACAATATAAAAACACATATCCAAACACCTAATACTGCATATCCACATAATAGAGTACATAAATAAAGACATGAAAATAAAAACTCCTAGATAACACCATAAAATCTCTCCCCCTTTTTGTCATCAGCACAAAAGGGGGTCACTCTTCCTGAAAGTCTGGATCTTCAGGAGGAGCTGGTGTCTCAACAGGAGCTGGAGGAGGTACCCAGGTGTCAAATAGAGGACCCGATGTAGAAAGAGGCTGCGCGTGGCCTCTCAAAAGAGGAACAGGCCAAGTTCCTACTATAGGTCTCGTCGACGCACGTTTAAAGGTAGTGAATAGATGAACAGATATACTGTAGGTCATTTTGAACTCTGTGCTCAATCCTTTTAAAATTTGCTAACATCTTCAGATCATGCTCACGTAGTTGAGCAGAGAGAGCTTTATATGGGTCAACAGATGCTGAGGAGGCTGAAAAGGATCCAGGGGCAACAACAGAAATGATAGAAAGGGGGCTGAGGAGCAGAAGCACGCTCCCTAGCATGCATTCTCTTGAAAAGAGTACTGTTGATGTCAACAGATGGTTTGATGGACCATTCAATAGAAAATCAAATTTTAATTGTTTGAGAAGTCAGGTAATGAGCATCCCAAATGGTAAGTGCTGGTTTGAGATCAAGAGATGCTCAGAAGCTATGAAATCTATGATGAGCTTAGAAATATTTACTCAATGCCTTTCAGAAGGCAATAAATTAAGAGGGGAGCAGAACCCCAAGCATGACTATATTCTCCTGATTTTGGCAGAAGATTATAGAACACTATCATAGCTAGGACATGGGCGGTGAGCATGTAATACTTCACCTCCTCGTTCCTAACTAAGGCCAAGTTATAATCATTGTGAAGTAAGAGAGATGCGGTGAGGGAAGATTCACCGTCAGAATATTCAAAATCATGTATATCAACATTATAGATATCTACACCCTCACATGAGAGATGTAGTAGATGGGCAAATCTATCTAAAGAAATGTTAATGTCCTTGCCCAGAACCCTAGATCTGATATGATTGTTTTAAAAAGTCAGATTAAATAGAAAAATGCATAAGCTCAGGATAGACGGGTTCCTTAATGGTGACTAGGTATTCTAGAGAGCTTGCGTTCAAAATGTTTGCAAGATTTAAGTGCTCAAAATCAGCGAGCACAATAGTTCTATTAGAAATTACAAGTTTAATAAGAATAGAAAACCTATGAGATTCATTCTGAGAAACAAAGGGATTTGATGAGGATTCAGGGTATTTACCCTTCTTAGATCTAAGCCTCTTGGACATGGTAAATCTAGGAAGATGATAAACAAGATTTTGGCACAAATTTAGAAAGATTTCAAGGAAAAATTATGAAATAAAAAAGATTTGGGAAGATTTAGGGATTATACCTGAAGAGACCAAAATTTCTCCTTGAAAACAAGCGAATCTGAAATTTTGAGGAGAGATCTAACAAATTTTAGGGATTAATTTGAGTTTGGAAGGGGTTTAGGAGAGATGAGAGGAAGGGAATTAGGGAGGAGGAGAAGAAAGAGTCGGTGGAGGAGAGAAAATGAGAGAGATTTGGGATTTTAGGGTTTCTAAAACGGGTAAAAACTTAGCAGGCGCGACATCCAGTTGACTGCCCGGTCGACCGGGGCTTAACCGAGAGCATCTCGGTTTCAGTCGGTCAATCAGTCGGTCGACTCGGTCGACGGACTTAGGCTAATTTTTTTTTATTACAGGTTCCCTTGGTCGGCTGCCCGATCAACCGAACCTATTCTAGGTCAACTCGATCGATCGATTGGTCGACTGGGACAACCAAAAAAATCAGTTTTAGAAAATGTGAATTAAGGGTTTTTGAAAAATATTTTAACTTGGATATTTTATACATAAAATAAAGAAATAACACCAAAAATCTTATAGGCATGATAAACCTAGGAAAATGATATCAAAAAACTTATATATTTTTTATTATATTAAAAATATTTTCAACAATTAAATCATATATTAAGCAATTTAAAAAATAAGATATTGAAGCCGAACACCTTTAACAGGTTTTGAACTTTTCATCGTCATTCCTCTAGATAAGAGTTGAGACATGCAATTGCTTAAATATAGTCTAAATATGACACCCAACCACAAGATAGATATACAAACAAGATATATATACATGTATATGAGCCAATAAATTTATCTATGTACACACACATACAAAGATATCTATCAACCAAGTGAGCATGAGAAAATACTATAAACATGGGCAAGCAATTTATGGGCTAGTAAAGCAATGTTAACGGACTAGCTTAAATATAAGCAAGCCATAAAAGCAACAAAAAAAAACATCATGTATTCATAATTAAAGCATTTAATACGAAAGAAAAGCTAGCTATTCCTATGCATATATAGATCTATCTAGAAATGAAATTTTCAAATGGAGAGGTTACCAAACCATAGGCAATCTCCAAAATAGGTGCTTCTCGATATCAATGCAATATGACGGTTGATCTTTTGAGCTTCGATGATCCACCACCAAAGCATCATCTCCCTCTGTCTTGGATAAGGACGACACACCTATATCAATCAAGTTTGGTGTATTTTTTGGTACCCAAATCTTTTTGGGTCCTATAGGGTTAGTACTTTCTCGAACCCAAATACTTTTATTTAATATGCTTAACTTAGCATAACAAAATTTTGTTAAATGGCCTTTGCGACCGCAATATATGTGTACACTTTGTCATACATGAAAGCATGCTTATGTTGATGCGTATGTGCATGTTGTGCATGTTTTTCATAGTCTGTGAGATGAATGAGGTGTATATTTCCTTTGGGTTTTCCCTTTGGAAACATAGAATTAATTTGTTCATATCAAATACACACTTTTTCAAAGTGGTATCCAAAATATCAATATGTTTTTGGATATCTAAAAATTCATTTTTGTAAAAGCAATATTAGGGATTTTGCCCTTACAAATAAGTTTATATTTGTCAAAATCTTTTTTGTTTTCTCAAAAGAAATAGATAAGTCAATTTTCTCTTTAAAAACAATTTCTAACTTATTCTTTAAAAGGTCATTTTTCTTTTTCAATTTTTTATTTTGTGCAAGAGAAATTTCATATTTATTTTGTAGTTCTTCAAAAACTTGTGCAAGTTCATCCATAGTTAAATCATCATCTTCTAGAGAGGTTTCAGGATTTACCATGGAAGTCTCCTTTTCGTTTGCCATGAAGCAAACGTGTGCGGCATTAATCTCCTCTTCGGAATCCGTTTCCGAATCATCCCAAGTGGCTACCATCGCTTTTTTTTATGCACGTTCTTGGAGGTGGTGGCTTGAAGTGAGGGGCAACCTGCAACTAGATGGCCCGTGTTCTTACAATGAAAGTAAGGACCCATCTCCTACTTCCTATTTTCAAATCTTCCTTGAGGTCTTCGTCTTCGGAAGTTGCTTTGTCTTCCCTTATTATAAAATATTTTGCCCACTCTCCTAATGAGCATGGAATAGTCTTCATCTCCATCTTCGGATGAATTTTCTTCATCGATGGTGGAGGGAGTAGCTTTGAAAGCAATTGCTTTCTTCTTTGGTGTCTCCCTTTCTTCTCTCACCTTCATTTCCATCTCATGGGTTTTGAGATTTTCGATGAAAGCTGGAGAAGTCCATCTTCTTTTTATCATTGAGCTCCTTTAGGGTTATCGCCTTAACTTCTCAAGCTTTGGTAGAGCTCTAATGACCTTCCGAATCTTTTGGGCATTATCAATGGTGTCACCTAAAGAAGAAAAATCATTAGTAATCTTGGTGAACCGAGTAAGCATCTCACCTATACATTCATTTTCAAGCATGTAAAAGTTCTCATATTGAGAACGAAATAAGTCAACTTTAGATCTCTTGACTTACGATGTCCCCTTATGAGTAATGATTAGATCATTTCAAACCTCATAAGTATATTTGCAATTAATTACATGAGAAAGATCATCATCATTTAGTGCTTGAATAAGTACATATTGGTCTTTAGCATTGGCCTCATAGTCTTTAGCGGTTGCTATGAATCATGTATCCTCATCACTGTGAGGTTCAATGAGTTTCTTGGTTATGGCCTTAGCTACTCTAATGCCTAAGGACTTGAGGAAGAGGTTCAACTTGACCTTCCAAATGGGAAAGTTCAACCCATCAAATTTGGGTGGGGACTTGATGCTAGAGAAGTTGTGTGATGCCATGAAATTAAGTATATGTGCACAAACAAATAACAAATGCAACAAATAAATATAGCCAAATGAAAGGATCTCCTTAAGGTAGTTAAGCCAAAACTAGGGTTAATCTCTGATACCAATTGTAAATCACCTAGAGGGGGGTGGTGAATAGGTGATGGATATACTAAATGGCATTTAATGCAGATCTAAAATTTACTTACTAGCGACCTAGCAGATACCAATCACAACACAAGAAATACTTGCAAATATATAAACGATATAAGTGTGCAAGTAACTAAAGAGAGGGTAGAGTAAGAGAGAAAGAGTAAGCAATCGCAAACACGATCTGAGGTTCGAGTCACTGCTCTACGTCCCTGCCTTCAATACTACGAAGGATTTTCACTATGACCGATCTCACTAGATCGTCAACAGTTACAAGTTCTCACTAAAACTTAACGGACTTACAGGTCCTCTCTCGCGGTGTCAAAACACCAATAACGGAGCTCACTAGATCACTTGAGGCCGCAACCTCTACAACTTCACAATAGAAGAAAATCAGTGATCTTCACTTGACCACAAAAGAGATCACAAGCACAATCCTATAACCAAGATGAGTAAGTGACTCTTTGACATTGTGTAGTAAAAATAGCTTGTAAAGATGTAGAGGAAAGGCTCAAGCTAAAAATCAAGAATGTGAAATTTTGGCTCAAAAGAAAATCTTTTAAGAAAAAGACTAAAACTTTGATTAAATCTTCTTGTAAACTTATAAAAATTTGTTCAAACTTATTAAAGGGTTCATCTACAGTTCCACTATTTATAGGGAATGAAAACATGAGGAGAAAACCCAAAGAGCCATTAGGAAAAGATACAGAAAAAGACAAACTGAAATATAGCCGTTGGAAAAAAATCAGAAGGAAATCCTTCTGCCGGTCGATCGGCCGGTCAACCGCCAACAGTTAGATTTTCGATCATTGGGGATAGCGTTCGATCAGTCAGTCGATCGTTTTTCCTAACCAGAGAGAAAGCTCCCTGTCATTCAGACTGGGCGGTCGACCGGACCCAACCGAGAGCAAAGCTCTTGCAGTCGGTCGATTGCACATCGACCGAAGTGCACACAATGCACTTGGTGCATGCCGATCGACCGCTCGGTCAACCGACATAGAATTCTGCTCTCGGTCGACCGGTCGATCAATCGACATTGGGCCAAAAACTTGATTTGCAAATCTTTGTGAAACTAATCTTTTTCCAACAATAATAAACTTTATTTGTAAACACAAAATAAAGTTCTAGGGACTTGATAGAACCAGTGTGTGATCATAGATCAACAAAAATAAAGTTAGAACTGTATTTTTTAAAAATACTTTTCTAAATCAAAAACTGGTTTCTCCAAAACTCATTTTTCTGAAATCTATTTTGAAAAATGTAAAAGAGAAATATTTTGAACTCTTTTAAAATACTTATGAATATTAAAGATGTATGTGTGTGTGTGTTAATCCCAAAAGAGCTATCAACTTATATCATCTTAGTTTTAACAAACAACTACAAATCCTATTTAAAATGCAAAAAGTAAAAATACAAATCTTGATATAGTCTTCTCTTGCAATCTTAATCCTTGAGCTCGTCTATGTGCTTAGGCTCTGGGATCGACATCTTCTTGGCTTTCAAATATACGAGTCTTGTGATGGAGCCGGAATGCAATAAAGAGTTAACATGAAACTTTGCTAAACAAGATTGTTAAAAATATTACTACATATGTTTTGTTATCATCAAAACTAAGGCTAATGGCTTTTGGGCCAACAATCTCCCCCTTTTTGATGATGACAAAACACATGGAGTTATCACAAATGATTTATATGATAATATAGCCTTTATTTTACTCATAGAATCTATGAATATCCATGAAGTTGAATTAGACTCATTCTGGTTATTTACTAGCATGAAGAGTGAAAGTACACCTAGAGGGGATGAATAGGTGTAATGCTAATCAAATGCAGAAATGCAACAATTAAAAATAAATAGTGTAAACAGTTAACTCAAATCAAGAAGTGAAGCCGAATTCTCTATGAAGGGATCTAGAACTTATCTTCTATATTCATCTAAACAATGAGTTGAGGTGCTCAATTTCTTTCTTGATTGAGAAAGTAAAAACTGACAAGTAGAGATGATGCAAAAAATGAATAGAAAGTATAATGAAAGCAAAAACACAAGTGTAAACAATAGCAAATAGAGTAGAGTAAAAGAGAAAACAGTCGCAAATACAAGATATTTGTTTTGAGGTTCGAGCACACAACTATACATCCCCGCGTTCACCACGTGAAGGGTTTCACTATGCACTATGGATCTTCTACAAAGGAAGCTCCACAAAAGAGCTATAAGGTCTACACAAGACCAGAGTATACAAATCCAACTCTCAATCCTCTACACAAGAGGTAGCACAAAGTCAATGAGGTTTACAAGCTCTTGGTAACCATAAAGATCACAAAAACTCTCTTTTACAACTTCCTAAAGTATAAATGAGAAGTGAAACTCAATTTTGTGAGAGAAAAAATTCAGTTGAAATGAATGAATTTAAGAGCTGAAAACTTATAGAGATTGGTTTGAAAATGAGAGCACTTGAAATAAGAAAACTAGAAATCTTTCTCTTTTGAATAAACTTGATTTTTCAAGGTATTTTTCAAAGTCAAAAGATTATATTATATTTTATCCTCTCCTAATGAACTATATATAGGCGAGTGATAAATATCATTAGAGGGGTAAATTAGGGTATTAAAAGGATATTGAAACCTAAAAAGGCGTAAATATACCCGTTGGAGAAAATGTTAAAAGTTTCAAAAATTAAAAACTAGCCTTTATTGTAGCTGTTGTAGGACTTCGTTCGACCGACTGCCTAAAAACAAAAAATAGACATTACTTGTCGATCGACCGCCCGATCGTCCGACCTTAAATGAAACTTCAGTAACCCAAAATTTTGAAGTCGGTTGACCGCTAGGTTTGACCGTCAACCGGTTGGTCATCCGACAAACGTGCATATGCCCAAGTATATAGACTGCCATTAGTGCATTTCTAATACACTAGTCCGGTCGACTTGCCCGTCAATCGACCGAACCCAAAAATTATTTTAAATAAAGTTTTTGATAAGTAATTCATTTTTAGATAATTTGAACCAGTATGAAATGTGATTGGCAACATATAAGCTATGAGATATATATTCGAAACAAGATATAAAAATTTGAAAAATATAAGACATATATCAAAAACTAATCCTTGTAAAATACCAAAACTGAAAAATGAGATATGCACTTGTATTTTGTATGTGACTTTTTGAGAATCAATTCTATATTCTACACCTAACATTCTATTTTCTTACATCGGTTCTATAAGTCTTCAAGCAATCTTCAAGAGGGCTTCTTTAAAAGTCAATCTTGATCGTCCTAATTTGAATCTCATCCTTGTGTGATCTTGAGACTCGTACACCTTCCTTTTAAGGAAGAGTAAAACAAACTATCTTTTGAACCTAAAAAACTTAAACACTTGAAATTGATTAGTACCAAATAACTTTATGTGGCTTACATTAATCAAAATAAAATTGGAAAGTGTAACCTTAGGTCAACAATCTACCCCTTTTTGATGATAACAAAAAACATGAGTTATTAAAGCCAAACAAAATGAAGAGCTTGGAAACCTCCCCTAAAATTATGCTTATCTATCAAGTTCAATCATTCATGACTAAATGATGTAGCAATAATAACACAAGTCATATGCATATAGTTATAGATGTGCAATATAGAACATTATGTATAAACGAACCAACTTCTTTCCATGCCTCCAACTACCAAATAAATAAGTATGCAATAAAGAGTAAGAAACAATAAGCAAAACAAAAGAAATATTGCATATAAACATGAGAATGGAGAATAGAGGTAATATTAAATCATAAATCTTCTCTTCTCAAATAAATAACTCATAATTCTTCTCTCTCTTTTTATCATATAGCAAAAAGGGACACCAAATAATCAAATCCAAATGAAAAACAAAATGTGAAGTAGTATACCAATTTATAATAGTAAATTTTAAAGACCATGTATACTAAAAGATACCAATTTAAATATAGCCTACCACTTTAACTGCCAATTGAAATTATAATACCAATTTAAATATAAACATGAATACTAATTAAATGAAAATTTCATAAATCCATATTGCAAACATTCAACTCACCACAAATGAAAGAAAATCTATTATAATCAAGTAATTTAGTAAAAATGTCCACTAATTGAAAATCAGTAGAAACATAATCAATTTTAATATCTCCTTTCTCATAATAATCTCTAAGAAAGTGATTTCGAATCTCCATGTGCTTAGTCTTACTATGTTGATTTGCATTCTTGATCATATGAATTGTGCTAGTATTATCACAAAATATTTTAATATGACCATAATGCAAATCATAATTAAGAAGAGTATATTTCATTCAAAGAACTTGTGCACAATAGCCCAGACTGCAACATACTCCTCCTTGGTGGTTGAGAGGGCTATGAAATTTTGTTTGTTGGAAGACTATGAAACGAGACAATTTTCAAGGAATTGACAAGTTTCACTATTGTTCTTCCTATCCACTCTATAACCGACATAGTCAAGTACCCGAATAACTCATCATTGAGAATTATCCAGTCTTCAGATACTGCAAACTCTTTCCAATAGTGCAATAAAGATATCTAATAATGGGTTTTATCTCAATTAAGTGAGACTCTTTAAGAAAAGATTAAAATCTAGCACACAAATAAAACTAAACATAATGTTTGGCCTACTAGCCGTCAAGTAAAGCAAACTATCAATCATGCTACAGTAAAGTTTAATGTCAATATTTTTACCTTGTTCATCCTTATCAAGCTTGGTTATGGTAGTCATGGGAGTCTTGCTAATCTTCACATCTTCTAGCCCAAATTTCTTGATAAGTTTTTTTTGTATACTTGACTTAATTGATGAAGATCTCATCACTCTTTTACTTGATTTGGAGTTCAAGGAAGTAATTGAGCCTCCCATCATATTAATTTCGGACTCTTTTTCATGCATGATTCAAAATTCTTACAAAGCTCTTCATTAGTAGATTCAAAAATGATATCATCAATATTTATTTGTACTATCAGATATTATTGTCTACATGCTATGCAATAATGGAATGTCAATTTTTTCTTTAATAAAATTATTTTCAATAAGAAAATAACTGAATCTTTGATACCAAGCTCTTGGAGCTCATTTTAAACCATATAAGGTCTTATCAAGTTTAAAAAAAAAATCCAAATGTGTTGGATCAACAAACTGGAGGGTTGTTCAACATACACCTCCTCTTCAATAAAATCATTCAAAAATGCACGTTTAACATTCATTTGAAAAAGTTTAAAATTCTAAAAGAAGCAAATGCAAGTGTCATCTGTAGACATCTAGCCATGCTAAGGGTGCAAAAGTTTCCTAAAAATTGATGCCTTCAATTTGGGTGTAACCTTGGGTCACTAACCTGCTTTATTCCTATTAACATTTTTTGATTCATCCCGCATATTCTTAAAAATCCATTTTATACAAATAGTTAGTCTATCATGGGGTCTAAGAATAAGGTGCCAAACTTGATTGTCCTCAAATTAATTGAGCACTTCTTTCATTGCAAGCAACCAATGTGAATCGCCCTCAGCTTTGAGGATATTCTTGGGCTCAATATAAGAAATAAATACAAATTGGCCAAAAAAGTCATGGAGTTTAGAAAAAGTAGTTACTCCTTTGGATACATCGCCAATGATGAGGTCCTTGGGATGACTTGTAGCATTTCTTCAATCCTTTGAAAGTGGTTGAGTTGGTTCCACTTCAACACTTGGACTTCACCATTTGTATCATCCTTTAGTTTGTCATCATCTTCTTGAGCTGGCAAGTTCTTCAATGAAATATTTTCAATGTCTTCTTCTAAGACATTAATTTCTACAACATTCTTCACAAGAATGTTAGATTCTTCAAATTTAACACGCACAATAGTTAAATTTGACCTATTGAAGACTCTATAGGTCTTAATAATGTTTGAATACCCAAAAAAAATAGTTTCAAAGTATTTTAGATTAAGCTTTCCAAAATTACCCTTGGTATTCAAAATAAAATATTTACATCCAAAAACTTTAAAATAAGAAACATTTAGTTTTCTCATGTAATAAATTTCAAAAGGGGTTTTAGAAGTATTTTTGCAAAAGTAAACTCTGTTCAATATGTAACATGAGGTGTAAATGACCTCGGCCCATAGATATTGAGGGAGTTCTTATTAACTAATCATTATACTAGTCATCTCTTGAAGAGTGCGATTCTTTCTTCTACGACTCTATTTTATTGTGGAGTTCTAGGACATAAAAGTTCATGTTTGATTCTATTTTCTTCACAATAAGTAATAAAAGAGTGGTTTTACAAATTCACCACCTTTATCACTCCTAATGTGTAAAATTGAATTTTTTTCTTTTTCAACCCTTTTTCGAAAACATTAAAATGCAAAAAAGTTTCATCTTTATGTTCTAAAAAGAATACCCATGTAAATCTTGAGAAATCATCAACTAAAACAAAAACAAATTGAATACCATTAAGACTTTTGATTTGGGCCAAATAAATCCATATGTATCAATTCCAAAAGTCTTGATGTCATGATATCCTTGATTGTTTTGAAAGAGAACTTGATTTATTTTTCAAGTTCCCACGCATAAGAAATGCGGTCCTTTTCAAATTTCAAACAAGAATATCTTTCACCGGTTCCTTAGAATTAATTCAGGATAGATGATCAAACAAAATATGGCCTAATCTTCTATGCCATAACCAAGAATCTTAATTAAAAGCATTCAAACAAGTGGCATTGCATTCTAAATTAAGCATGTCAATCATATAAACATTGTTTTCATGAAAATCAGAAAGAATACAAGAATTTATTTTCTTGTTTAAAACATAACAAGTAGAATCATCAAAAATAACTCTTAAGTTTTTGTTACATAATTGAATAATGCTTAATAGATTATGTTTAAGTCAATCTACCAAAACATCTTCAATTAAAGGAGATGAGGCAATCTTTATATTACCTATACCAATGATATTACCCTTCAAATCATCTCCAAAGGTGACAGTGTCACCTTCATGATACCTTGATAGAGTTGCAAAGTTGTTGATATTTTAAGTCATATGCCTTGGGCAACCACTATCAAGGTATTACCATTCTCTACATTTTTGAGCCTTAGTGCATACCTATATCATGTAAAGTAGAAGTCGACTTTGGTACCCAAGCTTTCTAAGGCCTTAAAATGTTAGTTTTTCGAACTTATACATGACTATTGGATGCATTTAATTTATCATAATAAAATATAGCCAAATGACCTTTGCGGCCATAATAGGTGCATTTATACACCTTGGCATATAAAAATGCATGATGTGTGTGAACATGAAGAGCATGTCCATAAGTGGTATGGTGAGCATGTGATTGTGCCTGTGTGTGGGGATGATTGTTAGAGTGTGAAACATGATGAGTGTGTGATTTTATTTGAGTTTGCCTCTTTGAAAACAAGGCTTCTAATCTAGCTTTGTCAAATTCAAACTTTTTCAAAACATTGGTCACAATGTTGATTTTTATTTTCAAAGTGGAAATCTCATTTTCATCAATGATAAAAATTTTGTTTTGCATGAAATTTTATGTGCATCAAAATCCTTTTGTGTCTTTTGAAGTGTGAAAGATAAAAGTTTCTTTTCTTGAAAATAGCAACTAAATGATTTTGAAGCAGTTCATTTTCTTTTTTATTTTTAAATACATTTTTAAGAAAATCATAGTTGTTGGAAGTTCTTCAAAAATTTCACCCAATTCATCCATAGATAACTCACTTTTATCAAGTGAAGATTCGGATGTTACCTTGAGTGTGTTTCATTTACCATGAAACACACATTAATCGTATCCACCTCTTCTTCGGAATTGCTCTCTGAATCCTATATTACCTTCAATATCTTCTTTTTGTAGGGCTTCTTAGAGGTTGTGGGCTTGTTTTTGGTCTCTGGGCACTCGGCAACGATGTGCTCAGATTTCCTACAATTATAGCAAACAATATTCTTGTCCTCCTTCCCTTGCCATCTTCTTCGGTTGTTGAACTTGACCTTGTTGTACATTCTTTTTTCATTCTTCACAAGAAGAAGAGGTGAATGGGTGTAATGCTAATCAAATGCGAAAATGCAACAACTAAAAATAAATGGTACAAACAGTTAACTCAAATTAAGAAGTGAAACTGGATTTTCTATGAAGAGCTCAAGAACTTCTCTATTTTCCTCTAGACAATGAGTTGAGGTGCTCAATTATATTCTTAATTGAGAGAGTAAAAATCGAGAAGTAGAGATGATGAAAGAAATGAATAGCAAGTGCAATGAAAGAAAAAACACAAGTATAAGCATTAGAAAATTAAATAGAGCAAAAGAGAAAGCAACCATAGAGATTTGTTTCGAGGTTCGAGCACACAACTCTATGTCCCCGCCTTCACTACTGAAGAGTTTCATTATCCACTAAGGATCTTCCACAAATGAACCTCCATAAAAGAATTATAAGGTCTACATAAGACTGGAGTACACGACTCCCAATCCTCTACACAGGAGGTAGCACAAAGCTAATGAGATTTGCAAGCTCTTAGTGACCACAAAGATCATAACACTCTCTTTTACAACTTTCTATAGTATAGAATGAGAAGTGAAGCTCAAGAAGTTTTGTGAGAGAGAAAATTCAGTTGAAATGAATGAATTTAAGAGCTAAGAACTTGTAGAGACTGGTTTGGAAATGAGAGCACTTGAAATAATAAAATTAGAAAACTTTCTCCTTTGAATAAACTTGATTTTTCAAGGTACTTTCCAAAATCAAAAATTAGATTATATTTTATCCTCTCCAAATGAACTATATATATATATATAAATAAGTGATAAATATCATTAGAGGGTTCAATAAGGGCATTGGAGGGTAATTAAACCCAAAAAAAGCAAATATATCTGTTGAAAAAAAATTAAAAGTTTCAAAATTTAAAAACTAGCTGTTACTGTAGCTATTGCAAGACTTCGGTTGATTGGCTGCCTATAAAAATAACTGTTAATTGTCAACCACCCAATCGTACGATCTCAACTGAGACTTGGGTGACCCAAAACTTTGATAGTCAGTCAATCGTTAGGTTTAATAGTTGACCGTTTGTTGTTCGACAAACGTGCACATGTACAAGTACATAGACTGCCATTAGTGCATTTCAAACGCACTAGTCCGGTTGACCGGTCGGTCGACCGATCCAACCCAAAAATTATTTTAAATAATGTTTTTGATATGGAATTCATTTTTAAATAATTTGAACCAGTTTGAAATGTGATTTGGCAAAACATAGGGTATGAGATACATGATTGAAACGTGATATAAAAATTTAGAAAATATATGATGTTTATCAAAAACCAATCCTTGTAAAATACCAAAACCGAAAAACTAGATATGAAAACTTATATTTAGTGTGTGATTTTTGAGCATCAATTCTACGTTCTACACCTAAAGATTCTATTTTCTTACATTGGTTCTGTAAGTCTTCAAGTAATCTTCTAGAGGGCTTCTCCAAAAGTCAATCTTGACCGTCCAAGCTTGAATCCCATCCTTGAGTGATTTTGAGACTTGAACACCTTTCTTTTGAGGAAGAGTAAAGCAAACTATCTTTTGAACCTAAAAAACTTAATACTTGAATTTGTTTAGTACCGATTAACTGTTGGCCCAGAGGCCTTCCACTCCAGTTTTGATGATGATTAACTCATGTAGTTATGTTTACTAATAATCTTGTGATGTTTAGTTTCAGATATTTAACCAAGATATTAGTAGGTGATTAGCTTCAACAAAGGAGTTTTGGAGCTTCTCACATTATGATTCAAGAGCCCGAGTGACAAAGTCATATCTAGCACTCGTTGGAGTCAAGCTCGGTGGATCACGGTTTGGATCGAGTCAGCTTGAAGACAGAGTTCGTCAAGAAGACTTCGGTACATAGTTTAGATTTTAGATCCATTTGTAAAGACTGGATAGTGTGATGTGCTCAAGTTCACAACACACACACTTGTTTCTAGTTTTCATGTTTATTGATTTTCAGTTTTTGGTTTAACCGATCTTGGTTTTCATGAATAGATAGATTCAAAACAAGTTTACATGATTTAATATATATTAGATTTGTTCTATATATATGTATGCTTCATATCTTAGGCAAACTTATTTTGATATGCCTATTCATGTGTTTGGAGTTTTGTGTTTTAACAAAACATATTTTCGGATATATCTTTATATATATATTGGAGTATATCCATATACTACATGCCTAAAAGTTGTTTCAATATCATGTTTTTGTATTTGGATGAGTTTTGGACAAAACGAATTTTCAATTCAAAAATTCAAGTTTTGAAAAATACGGATTTTGGTTTTCGGCAAATTTTCCATAACACAAAAATGGTTCAAATTGTTTGAAAATTGTGTTGAAATTTTTCACACATGTTTGTATATCAATGTATTATACTGAACTTATTTTTGTGGATTTTTAGAAATTTTATGGGATTTAATAGGATAATAAAAACCAAGTTTTTCAGTCCCTTATCTCAGCCTGCCAGGCTCTGGCGGTCGAACGTTCCGGTCGACCGGACCAGGAGTCGGTCGACCGGAGCGGTCGACCGGACGTGCACAAGGATGTGCACAAGGCCGTGTCAGTTGGCCGGTCGACCGTGCGGTCGACCGACTGAAGGCAACCCACTCTCGGGTTGCCCCGGTTGACCGGACGGTCGACCGGCCAGAGAGCCGTTGCTCTCTGGTTCAGGGCCCGGTCGACCGAGCGATCGACCAGAAGGCTCAACGGTCAAAAATTTGACCGTTGGCCGGTCGACCGGAAGGCCAATTCTGGCCTTGTCAGCTGCCAACGGGCAGATTCCTTTTGGGGGTTATAAATACCCCATTTGAGAGAGGTTTTCTAAAGACTTTAAAGAGCAAATATTCTCTTATCTACAAGTGTTTTATACAAGTTTTCAAAAGTGTTTTTAGAACCAAAAAGGATTCATTTTTATTTGTTTTAAAGGGTTGGAAAAATCAAAGAAAATTGGATATATGGGATATTGCTTTTGATCTTCATTTCAAACTTATTCTAGTTGTTTCCCAAGCATTTTTCTTTGAGTTTTTAGATTTCCAAACTCTTTGTTTTTCACACTTGAGCTATATCATTCTATCCTATCTATTAGGATCTTTTATTTGTGAGAAAATTGGTTTGTGGTTGAAATATACCACCAAGTTGTAAACCCTCCTTACTTGTGTTATCCCTCTTGTGTAGAGGTTGATTTTGGAGAGGTGGTTGGCTCCCTCTAGTGAGAGGTGGAGATTGGTGTTTGGCTCCCTCTAGTGAGAGGTGGGGTTTGTGGTTGAATCCCTCAAGTGTAAGGTGATTGTTTTGTATTGGCTAAGTGCCTACCCCTCTTGTGTGAGGTGGTGTTTGTTGTGGCTTTGTGCCTAACCTTTAAGTGTAGAGGTTGTTTTGGTTGAGAGAGGAGTTGTGTACTTCATATTATATTTACCCCAAATCCTCAGTGGAGGATCCCTATGTGGGAGTCCTGTGTGGACAAGTGGATTGGAAATCCTTTTGTGTGAAGGCGGGGACGTAGAGCGAGTCGGTCGGAGGGCTCCTCCTCCCGAGACACAGTAGGTAAAATTGCTCTCTTAGACTCTTTCCCTGCTACGGGGTTGGAACCCCAATCCAGCTCCATCAGCCACAACTCCATGTCCTCCGTGTCAGAGCCATAATGACCTGGTACTTCTTTGGTAAGACAAGACATGCCTAAATCAAAACCAAATCCAGCGCAAGGAAAATTCCAAGAGCAAAAACCACTCCTACCTGCAGACTAGCCTGGTCGTTAAGCTTCCTTTTGTGGTGCATGAGCATTGGCTATGATTCTTCCTCTTGCTTGTCAGGTTGTGGAGAAAACTCTAACACTATCTTCTTCATGGGCAGGTCAGCCCGAGTTGGATATTTCTCGTATGCCACAGGCCTCGGTTTGATGCTCCACTTTGAAGAGCTCACCTTCTTGAGCTAGACAACACTTGTCCCTTGATGTGCGATTTGTCAAGTACACCAATCATTAACAAGTAATAAAGTGATAATGTAGAGTTTCAAACCAACAGTGATTGATATTTATTGAATAGCAAACTGTTTTTTCCTAGTTTTATTTGAAGAAGCAATTAAGTTGAAATATAGAGGTAAACTAAGAAAAGAATTAGCTTTTGGATGAGATAAGTGTTAGGACAATTGATTTCGGTAAATATAATCAGATATAAATTGTGCTTGTGCTAGTGTAGTCCTATTACTTATGTTAACAATCGAAAAATTCTTTTGTAATTAATAATCTCCTTAAGCATCATTAAATCTAACTTTGAATTAGAACCCACAATCTATCGATTTAGTGAATTTATTACTAAAATAGCATTAAGATCTGTAATTCTTCTTTTAAGATTGTACAACTTATGCTTTCTTATCAGTCTCAACCTATAGGAAGTGGTTTCTATTCCTATAGTGCTACAGTAGATTATCTCTTGTCGATTTCAAACTTAATCATTCATATAATTGTTGGCCATCAATTACTAACAGTATAATCAAAAATAAAAACTTAACGTGCAAAAGATATAACTTGAAGAACAGATGTAGTAAACTAGCACAAAGCAGCAAGATTATATTGTCATAATATTTAACCTATATCAATGCCCTAGTTATGGAGAAGTAGTTTATACTAGAAGAGATGCAAAATATAGTAAATAATATAAACTTCATCAAACAATAAAATATAAGGAGAAAGAGATTAGAAAACACCAATTTAGGAAAATCTAGATGGTGCCTTCTCGCTGTTCTTCTTCACGTTGAGCAAAAGACTTCTCCAAAAGGCCAAAACTTTATTTGAGAACTAAAATCTAAAAAACCTAATACAAAGCTTGTTTCTATGATGAGATATTCTCTAATCTCAAAATGTATTATTTACAAGAGATTGTTGCTACATTTATAAGCTTAGAGATCTATTCCAGTAAAGGATATAAAGAAAACTCCAAATCCAACTTCAACTCAGTATTGGAGTTTAATTCTGAATTGGACAGCAGCCAGCTGGTGTTGATTGCTAAATATGACTCATCAAACCATCAAACTGAAAAAAGTTTTCAAAATTAAAGTTGTATCCCTTTTAGTTCTCCTTCCATAGAATCGTTAATCATCAAAATTGGATTCATGTACAAACATAATACTAAAATACTGCAAATTTAAATCGGATTCTAAATTTGTTCTGAATTCTGGTTGACCAATCAATGACGGATCTGCCGGGTCAACGACGATCAGCCGTTTGACTTTGAATTTTGATCACTAAACTCTCTTCTTATATTTGATATGCAATGTAATATCTATTGGACTCTCTGATTTCATAATCGGGTCTCTGCATCAGCTATATCCTTGCTACAACTTTTATTTTCATTGCTTTTCGGGTTTTCTCCAAAATTGCTCTTGACCAAATTTCTGCATAAACATAAGAAAATATACCCTTGTAGTATTAAATGTGTAATAAAAGAGGTATAAAAGTGGTACAAAATATAGATGATAATCACTATTATCACGCCTCATACTTAACTTTTTCTAGTCCTCGAGCAAAATCCTAATCTAAAAAGAAAAAGAAAAAAATTAAAAATTCAAAAAAATAAAATTAAAAATCAAACTCACTTTTGCAGGAATCACGATTGCACTTAGTACGTACAACAAGCTGTTAAACTCCTAGGTTACACTAGTCGACGAGTGTTGTCTCATGAGGGTTTTGCAGTGAATATATCCACCAAATTCTATGAAAAGAATATAAAAATTAAGAACATAAGGGTAAATATGGATAACTGAAAATAAAGAAAGGGAAACATAAGAAAAAGAAAAATATTTTTGGTCAATAAGCATCACTAGTCAATAAGATCTAGTTTCTACAAGTAATCCTTTTTAATTTCAATCTCCTATAAAGAAATCTCATCATCTCTTCTTAGAGACATCAAATTCTAGTATATCCTACCATCTTTCCTAAGTTTTTTTTTGATCTTATGCATCTTTGTGAATGTGTAATAGCTCTTTATTGGGACTTTGATTCAAACTTTCATACTTAATTATTTTTCACAATATAGAAGTTTCAAAGTATTACTACTTCGTTGCCCTTTAATCACTTCTTTTTTTATATACATAAAACTTAGCCAACTCTCTTTCGTTTAAATATCAAGGCTTCTTGAGGTCAAGATACCTAATTAATTAATCATTAGACTTATTAATACATATACTTTTTTTTTCAACTGACCTAATTATCTTCGTGTCAATACCGAGGCTTCATGAGGCTAAAATATCTAGCTAACCAATAATTTAGGTTTTTATGCTTTTTATATATCAAATATTTTTTAGGTATTAAGTAATTGTCATCGTCCCAAGTTTAAACAAATGTGAAAGTGTGGATAAGATGCGTAATCATGTAAACAAATTCTAGATGGTATTCAATTTTCAGATTTTTCCATCTCTTCTCAAAGAATTAAGAAATCTATCAAATTGATATCCCTATCCAATTCAAACTATATGGTCACTAAATCCCTTAAAACTAGATAATCTTATTGAATTTTTTTAGTTAGTAAAAGAAAAGAAAGAAAAGAAATAATAAAAAATAAAGAAAAATATCCTAAAAAGAAAAATTCTAACCAAAAAAATAAAAGAAATATCTAACCTAAAAAGAAAATAAATAAACCTAAAAATAAAAGAAAAAGCAAATAAACAATCCTAGACTCCTCCCTCATATCTAAACTGAAGCATGTCCTCAGCATTGAAAGTCTAAAAATCATAATTTAAGAACTACCCAAAAATCAAGAAAACTCTTTTTGTTTTCAAAAATTCCTCAGCTTGCCATGTAGATTTGAATATCAAAAATTTAATATTTAAACTAATAGAATTTATATACTTATGTGTGCAAACTCAGATGTGCTCTGGATTTGTTCGGACAGTGGATAAGCTGTCTGGACGGCGAATTCGCTCTTTCTTTCTAATTTCTTGTTTTTTGATTCTGGATATATCTTCCATATATGATTTCTGTTCTTTATATGTATCTAAATTAAAAATAATAGCCAGTAAAAGCAAGAACTATTAAAAACTAAAAGAAGATAAAAATAAAAACAAAGTTAGAAAACTTAAGTTGTCTCCCAAGAAGCGCTTTAAGTTATAGTCATTATTAGACTTTCTCTGATCTTCAAGGAATCTCATGTATAGAAGGTATTTGCCTCAAGTTGTTCCTTGCAACCTTTTTGAACTTCTTCCATATCTGATTTGGTGGTGGTGCAACTTTCATGTAAAAGTTTGGCTTCTCAATTTTTGTAGTTTCAGATTTCTGTAGACTTAGGCACATTCCTTGGCTTATTTTTCAATTCCTCTTTTGGTGCTTCAACTACTTGCTTGTATTTGGTAACAATTTTGAACCGCTTCTCGACATTCAATGGTTGTGGCATAGCTTTAAAAACTTCTCGAAGTAACATGCTCATCTTGCACTTGAAGAATGAGTTCTCTTTTTTCCACATAAATCAAAGCTCTTCCCGTGGCCAGAAAAGATTGACCAAAAATGAGAGTCATATTTCGGTCTTCCTCCATGTCTAAATCAATGAAATCAGTAAGAAAACGGAACTTGTCAACTTTAACGAGCATATCTCCAATAACACCAAGCGGGTACTTAATAAATCTATCTGCCAAGTGAAGTGAGATGGTGGTAGACTTCGATTCTCCCAAACCTAATGCCCTGAAATAGAGAGACGCATTAAATTTATACTTACACTAAGATCACATAAAATGTTATCAAATTTAAAGTTTTCAATAATGCAAGGTATAGAAAAACTCTGGATCTTCAAGTTTAGGGAGGAGTTTATTGTGCAAGATTGCACTGCATTTGATTGTGCACACGCATTGCACATTTTGTATCATATATGTCATATTTTCTTCATTTATTTTTAAATAAAACTCAGCTTTTTAATGTATTATCATGTTTAATAGCGTGCAATATAATTAAGGAAGAAAAGAGAGAGATTGACAGATTTATTCAATTAAATCAAAATAATTCAAAAGAACAACTAAATCAAGGGGATCTAATTAAATTCAGAGCTTCCAAAAGCTATCTTATCTAAATAATGGATATATCAGATGAGATAATAACAGTCTAAATTCAAAGGAAAAAATAAACTTTTGAAGACCCAATCAATTTCGCTGAAATAAATGGATGTCTCATCAATTCTAGAAGACAAATTAAAAATCTAAGAGGATAAAATGATAGAGAGAAGATCAACGGATGAGATGAAACAATCATATTTGGAGATAAGGAGAAAAATTCAAGTAAATTCGAAGTTCTAAATCAATTTAGACTCAGATTCAGATTGTATATCTTTTAGCATTTTGAGTATAAAGTTTGCTATAGAAACTAAATCTGATGATTCAAAATAATTAAAAAAGAAGATTTAAAGGGTTCTAATTCTTATTTGAGCAGTATTTTAATTTCTATTATTTGATAAGACATATTCAGCAATCAACACGTCGACTAACTACAGACTAATTTTGAATTGAATTTTCATATAAAATTCTGGATAAATCTAATCAAGTTTGAAGATAAGGGGAGGATTTAAATTTAGAAATTGATAATAGCTTGCTCCCCAAATTAAGAGAAAAGATGTTATCTTAATATCCAGAGTTCAAATTTAAGTTCTGAAGATATATCTTTTGATGGGTGCACAATTACTACTAGGAGTTTATCCACTACTTCCACTATAAATCGAGAGATAAAGCACAGGGAAAATATCAACTCATCTCAGACCAGAAGGCTATAAGGCAAAGTGAAAGAAGAGTTTTGTGTATTGTAATGCGAGTTTGGAAGAGAATCAAGAGCATTGTAATAATGAATCTTCAATTCAGTCTTCATCAATAAAGATCACATTATTTCAGTATAAGAATTTCTTCTCGTTTTTTATGATTCCTTCAATTCAATTTTTCTCATTTTATTTCATATTTTATTTTATGCTTTCATCACTCTCATGCATGTCATCTTCTTCCTTTTATTTCTAATCTTCTACTTCTTCTATTTCAGCAGCGTTTGGAGGAAGGAAACAACGGTGAATCAGGCCTTGTAACAATCTGGGTTACAATTGATTCTTCTCCTTATCTCTTTTCTTTCTCCAATGCTTTACTTAATTAGTCTTCATAACGGTTAGTATTCTTTTTAATCAGTCACATATATTGCATACACATTGTCACATTACTATACTTTTTATCTAATAAATCCTATTAATAAGTCTTATTCTTCTTTATTAAATATAGGCCCATTGCTAAAAGAAAGAAAAGAGAAACAAGTCCAAAAGCCCATCAAATTTTGAATTAATTCAGAATAAATTCAAAATCAGGGAATCAGGGCAGATCTTGGCAAATCAGAGAGGTTAAAAATCGATTGAAATGTATCTTCCCAAATCAAGCAGTTGAAGCCAATAATCAAAGGCTGTTTCGTCAAATCCTGGAACAGAAACGAGAAAACCAGCAAAAGGTATGGGAGAATCACCAAACCAGGAGCATCCCCCATTTGGGTGTGGCCACCTGGCCACACCAGGGCCACAGAAACGCGGCCCTAGCCGCATTTTCGCGGCTTTGTTAGGGTTGTTGGGGGAGCGTTTGCTCCCCCAATCTTCTACGACCTCTCCCCTCTGGTTTTTCCCTATAAATACTATTTTCAATAGAGAAGAAAAGGCGAAGACTAGGATTAGAATTTTTGTTTATTTTTTAAGGTTTAGGCTCTTTGTTAGATAGTATAAAAGTTGTATCTTTGTTTTGCAATTTGTAGTTCAGTGCAAATACCAGTGAGAGAGAGGAATTGAGTGATTGTATTCTGAAGATTGAAGTGACATCAATACAAGGATCAAGCTACCTTTTCTTCCACTCTATTTTACGGTATGTCTTACTTTATTTACTTGCATTGTTCTTTATCTTCCATGAGTAGATAAATCAGTTTTCTGAGCTCACTATTACTCCTCTCTCTGATCCCTCTTCTTTTCGAATGGTTTTGATGAAAAGACCCAATGAATCATTTGCATGCCTAACTTAACCCTTTCTTCTTGAAAGTGTTCTTGAAGGCACATTGTAGGCTATCTAAAAATCACTAAAAGACAAGCCATTAAAAAGCAGAGTTTCAAGTCCTGGACGCGAAGGCTCAACACCCGCGTCTCAGCACCAAGGCGCGAGGGTCCAAAACCCGCGTCTCAAGCTCAAAGCGCGTAGGCTCAACACCCGCATCTCAGCACCAAGGCGCGAGGGTCCAAAACCCGCGTCTCAAACTCAAGGCGCGTGGGCTCAACACCCGCGTCTCAGCACCAAGGTGTGAGGGCTCAACACCCGCGTCTCAACATCAAGGCGCGTGGGCTCGACACCCGCGTCTCAACCTCAGGGCGCGAGGGTCTAAGGCCCGCGTCTCGGTTATAACCGCCCTGGTTATGGGGCCAGTCACCGCCCACATAGCGGGGAAGTTAGCCCCTCATTGTGGAGCACTTTTAGGGGGTACGTTCACCCCTGGAGCCTCTATAAATAGCCCCGCCGCTATGAGAAAAAAAAAACAACAAGAGACCAGAGATAGACAACAGACTACACCCAGGCAGACAGGAGAGAGAGAGCTCAACTCTTCAACAAGCTCGCTGCGTACGAGTTGCCCTTTGCTTACCTTCTCTTTGAGAGTTTTGGTAGACAGAGCTGTCTTACTCCTTCTACCAGCCAAAGAGAAGATCCCTGACGATCCCGACGGTCATCCGGTCAACGGAGAACAAGACTCACTCTCCACCGCCACACGAAGAACCCAGCCTTAAACAAAGGGAGGATTCAAGATTCAACATCCTCCCTCCCTTGTAACGGGAAGGAAAACAGTTTTGTTGTAATTTTTCATCTGATTCAAGGAAATTTTACAGCGAACACCCTTATTTCCTTTTTTCGGCGCGTACAAGAGATGGCGACTCCGCTGGGGACTACATTTGTCACTGATGAGCAAATCGTGGCGCAAGATGACGTCCTTCGTAAGGGAAAGATGGTCGAATGGCTTGTTGTCGAGTTCGACCAGGCGAAATACGAAGAGTTTCTCTCTGCCGGCTCCAAGAGCCCAAAGACCCGCGTCTGCCGTAGGGTCTCGACGGGGAATGGCCCCGAAGCCCGATCCGAGGTTCTCTCGGGCGCTGCTGCTGCCAACTGTGCCAAGCAAGATACACGCGCCAACGCCTCTCAGAAGGCCCGCGTAATCTCAGGCACAACTGCCGCTGCGATCAACCGCACAGTGCGGAACACACGCGTCAGCGTCTCTCAAGAGACCCCCGTGGTCAAAATCTCTGGTGTCCAGCATCAGGTCGTCGTTGGTCTCTCTCCACCTCCACGACGCAACCGAAACGCTGAGCGTCGACAGAGGAGACGTGCGCGTCAGCTACAAGTTGGAACCTCTGGTTGTCCGACTGAGGCTGGATACGACGTACAATCTGGCGCCTTGCCTGCGCCACGTCCAGCACGTGAAGTCCACGTTTGGCAGCCCAAACGCGAGACTCCTCAAGCTAGGTCCTCTGAAGACCAACTCACCAAACGCCAAGGTGAAGCCTCTGCGCCTCGTCAAGCGCGAGAGGCACGCGCCCATAGGCGTGGGGCTCAGCAGCCCATCCTCTCTCAAACGTCTCTGCCCCGACACACCAAGCAGCAACGCGAGAATCGTGTCTCATCTCAAAAGAGATGCCAGACGCACGTTATACAGCCACGACGCGAAAACCGCGTCCCTGAAGCCCGCGTCCATGCTGTATAGCATATGGATGCCTCCTGTCTTCGGCGTTGCGAGGTTAATCTCTTCGATCCCCCTCCCGTGGATCTGAGGGATTACTTGACGAAGAAAAGAAGTGCCAATCAGGTCACTTCATCATGTTGCTGCCAACGGCTCATCTCTATGCTCTCCGAGTGCCGTTGTGGTTCAGGTTTGCACCAGCAGTCTTTAGTTAGACAGCTGACCCTGATTCCCCCGTCAGCCAAAAGAAGGCGCTCCCACAGAAGGAGAACCTTCTCTGACATTGAGTACTCGGAGCTCACTGCGAATATGACGAGCAGGAGCAAGGGAAAACAATCTGCAGTCAGCTCGGATGAGTCTGACTCTGAACCGGAAGGGGTGTATCGACACACTCGTACCCGGACCGGGGCCATCCCCCGATTGATTATAATGCCTTAGCCCATGGCATTAAAGTGAATGATTCTCACTCCGTCGTAGCGGAATCACGGGCTTCAAACGCTTCCGTTGAGAAGGAGGCCTCCGCCTACATGATAGGCACTCCTGAGGAAACGGCTAGACGTTTAGAACAAATCCAGAAGGCACAAATGGATATGATTCTTTCTCAGCATGAATCTATCGACTCCCTCAAGCAGATGCTTGCACAGTTGCTCGAAGACAGGAGAAAATCTTCTCCTAAAAAGACGAAGGGCAAAGGGAAAAAGGGAGAAAGCTCATCTTCCGAACCTTCTGAGGAGAGGCCGCGATCTACTTCTAGTTCGTCCAAATCCTCGTCGCAAGTAAAGGGCGACCAAGACTAGGGAAAGGCTCATGCTAAAAGAATGAGTCAATTGGAGCAACGCCTCGAGGCCCTTACCAACCGTAAAGGCCTCCAGGAAGCTAGAGTGGTCCGGCCCTATCCTGCTGAATGGGACTTGGTTCCATACCCGTCCAAGTTCAAGGCTCCAACCCTTCAAGCATTCGATGGGAAAGGGTCACCCAACCAACACATCTACTACTTTAAATCCCAAACAGGGAATGTAGTAGACAACGATGCCATCTTGGCACGACTGTTCATTGGCATCCTGAAAGGGCTCGCCTTTGAATGGTTTATGAAACTCCCGGAGGGCTCCATCAAGAACTGGGGCGATTTGGAGAAGCTATTCCTAACGTGCTTCTTCGAAGACGACTCGGAAGTCACGATGCCCACCCTTTTGGTTACCAAACAGCGAAAGGGAGAGTCCGTCAAATCTTTCGTGGAAAGATTTCGGAATGTGGCACTCCGATGTCCGAGCGGCATGACCCAAGTCACCCTGGTGGAAACATGCCGCCACAATCTCCAAACCTCACTCCTTGCTCAAATAGGAGTTGCTGAAAGCCGCACCGGGAAGCAGTTGGTCCAACAAGGTGAACAGGCTGAGGAGATTGTCGCCCGCGTCAGGGCAGAAGAAGGGAAGCCACGGCCAGAGAGGTCAACCAGGCGTGCGCCAGACACATCCCTCCAGACAAAGCGGAAGGATAATTTGGCAACAGAGACCAAATCTCCCGCCAAACCTCAACCTGTCAAGGCGAGTGGCTCTTCAAGCCAGCCACGCGCCAACAAGAAGTATTCTTTCAAGGAGGAACATGTCGATTCGCTCTTTAAGCTACTCAACAAGAGCAATAGACTGAAGCTCCCTGAAGCCAGGCGCCCTGAAGAAGTCGGTAAAACCGACAATCCCAATTACTGCTTATACCACAGAATGTTGGGACACCCCACCAAAAGCTGCTACGTCTTCAAGGACATCCTTCAGGCCCTGATTGATGCGGAGGTATTAAAACTCCGACCAGAGCAGAAGAAGGTGACGGCTAACATGACGTCAGTTCTCCAGTTCGGAAGACAACCCCCAACGCCTTCGGGGTGGTCCCTGTTCCGAAAGGAGAGCTAAGAGTGGTCAACACGGATCCTCACCAGCAACAAGAGAAGGGCCTAGTACCCGTTCCTACGCCTCGAGGGGAAATCATGTGGGTCCACCCTGACCTTGTTGACGCCCAGCAATGGACTACTGTAACTAATAAGAAGTCCAAGGGCAAGGCAAAGGCGTCATCCTGCAATGTGGTGTGTGCCTCTTCTCGAGAAACGGATACCGATATTCCTTCGCTAACCGACTCGGAAGAGGAGACAATAGTTCTGGCCGCAGAACCCGGTCGGCTAGTGGCAGAAACCCGCTCAGGACAGCCCTACTTGAAGCAGTATGGTGAAACGGCGGCAACCCCTCCACAACCAGCTGCAGAGCCAACCAAGCCCTCCACAAAACAACCAGTGGAGAAACAGAAGGAGATTCGATTTTCTCGAGCCCTTCAAAAGGGCATCGCGGAAGGATCTACGGCGCCTTACCGCTTTGATGTCCTGGCTCAATTGGCCAACATCCCGTCACGGATTACCTTGTATGAGCTTCTTAGGCTGTCAAAGTCAGCCAGAGAAGCTCTACAAGAGGCTCTGGCAAATGCTGAGGTCTTCATGACCCAGGTGCCAAAGGAGGAAGATGTAGAGAATTGTCTCCACACCTCCCAGAATGCCCCCTGCATCACCTTCACGGCAGAGGATATGCAGGTTAAAGGGAAGCATGATCGACCCCTGTACTTCACAGGGTATATTGGATCATCTGAAGTGAATCGCATTCAGGTAGATCCAGGGTCCGCGTTGAGCATCATGCCTCGCCGGGTCATGCAACATCTGGGCATTCCTACTCATCGTTTGAGCCCTACCCAGACAACTATCTATGGGTTCAATGCCAACAGGACCCGTCCGATGGGGAAGATTAAGCTCAAATGTCAGATTGGAAGTTTAAAGTCGGAAGTGACATGCTACATCATTGATGCCGACACTTCCTACAACCTATTGCTGGGACGGCCGTGGATTCACCGTAATTCCATCGTTCCCTCTACTCTCCATCAAGTCATGAAATACATTGACGGGAATGGAAAGGTGCAGACGTTGATTGCCGAAAGGCATCCATTCAAAGGGGTCGAGAATTATTTCACAGACTCCTTACTGTACCAAGATCCCGTGGAGACGGATGAAGTCCCGCAACTGGAAGAACCAGACTCTGGCAATGAAGCCGATACCGAGCTGGAGGAAGACGAGTGTGTGTGGGAGCTAGATCCACCTGTAACGGGCATTAATAAGCCTGATGTTGATAATACCTCCGCCGATGATGTAGGCGGCTGGTACATTAATAAGAATTAGATTTAGCGTATTTTTCTGTGTTTGCTTCTGATTCAGTGCCGTCAGACACTAGCACCGACGTGGATGACGATCTCTGGTCGGCAATGGATGCCTTGACATCGTTGCATGTACCAGTGAAATCGTCCTTTGAAACATGACGAAATGTCAATGATGCGCAACAATCAATACTCATGGTTCCAGCGAGAAGGAAGGGCCAAAGACCGATTCTTTTCGGACGAATTGACTCCGAGCTAATGAATCATGAAGAAATAGAAAGCGAGCAGGAATCCCCTCGGTTTGGTCATTATGAGCCAAAGACACTCAGAATGATGAAAAACATGGGGTATGACCTAACCAGCAGACCCGGGTTGAACTTCGGCAAAGGAAGGAGAACGCTACTTCGATCCTTTGTGTCACAAGGAAAAGCACCCGACTATTATCATCGGACGCGCAGGGGGTTAGGCTATGTATCAACTCCGACTCCATCAGCCTCTGATTCTGGGGGCTCATTTGGCCATAAATACTCTTCAGGCACGTCATCTGGGAGTCGGATGTCAGTGTCGGCAACATCTTCAGAGAACTTTCAGTGAACATGGTTTCAACAAGCCACCTGGAAGATGGAGATGAAGAAATGATCCAATCTGATACAGATCCTTGGATCAAACATTTAAATACTCTTTGGGATACCCGCTTTGAACAGCGCGAGCCACCCACAGAAGACAAGGTTGTTCAAGTCAATCTAGGAGATGAGGCCAATCCTAAGCCCATCTTCATAAGTGACGGCCTGTCACCTTCGGAGAAGAATGATCTAATATCTCTTGTACAAGAGTATATAGACGTCTTCGCTGAAATCACCTAGAGGGGGGGTGAATAGGTGATGGCTATATGAAATATGGCAACAATGCGGAATTTAAAAATTCTACTTGACAAATTGCTCAAATTAAAAGACTAGCAATAAACACAATAAGTAGTGCAAGAATAAAGGAGTTGAGTTTAGAGAAAATTCGAGCAAACGCAAACACAAGTATATGTTTTCGAGGTTCGAGCCACGCTCTACGTCCCCGCCTTCACACTTGAAGGATTTCCACTATTGTTGATCCCACCGGATCGCCAATACAAGGACACACTTGTCCTATCTCTTGTGATGCCACAACACCACCCGGAGCATACTAGCTTGCCTTGAGGCCGATGCCTCTACAACTTCACACAAGAAGAAAATGATCACACTTGATCGAAAATCGCTCACTTAGCACAATCCTATAACCAATATGTAAATGTAGAATTTGGGATTGTGTAGTGCAAATATCTAGAGTGAAGTAGAGGTATAGGCTTCAAATGGGTGTATGAAAATTTGGCTTTGAAAATCTTTTCTCAAATAAAAGCTTGAAAGAATTGATGTGAAAATTGGTTTGTAAATTGGTGTCTTATCATGTTGAAGTGACCCTTTATTTATAGGGGTTGAAAAACAGGGTAAGACAGCTAGAGAAATTCGTTGTGGTGAGATCCCAACAAAATCTGTCAGAAAATAGAGCTGTTGGAGTCTGTCAGACTTTCTGACAGCTGCCGGTCGACCGGGCCGGTCGACCGCCAACGGTCATATTTTTGACCGTTGGGGGACTACGGTCGACCGCCCCGGTCGACCCAAACAAACAGAGAGCACTATAAGTGCTCCGGTCGACCGGAGCGGTCGGCCGACGTACACACATGCACAGCGTGCACGTCGGTCGACCGGGACGGTCGACGGGCTCCTGTCAGTTCTGAAAAATCAGAACTGCGGAAACCAGAACTTGGGTCTTTTGGTTTTGGTCTAGTGGTTTGGGGTTTTGGACCTTGTAAAAATAGTAGTATGACCATATGTCACTACCCTAACATGTTAAAACATTTTGATAAAGTTTCTCTTGATAAAAACTTATTTTTCTAAAAGTTGGTTTTTACAAAAACTTAAAATTTCTAAAAACAAATTTCCAAACATGTTACCTATAAAACTAAGTTGGAAATAGAAATCGTTTTTGAAGCCATGAATCAAACTAAAGTGTGTGTGTGAGTGACAATCCCATAACTCTACTTCTAACATCTAGGTTTTGACAAAACGTCTAAAAGAAAAGCAAAAATACAAATCTTGGACTTTTTCATTGTCTTGATCTTGACTTGGTCTTTTCTTCATGTCTTGATCCCGAAGCTTCCTAATGTGCTTAGCTTGGGAATGCATATTTTTAGGCGGCGTCCAAACTTGTGAGTCTTGATATCGGAGCCGTCAAATCAACCTGTTTAACCTGAAATTCTTTTAAACAAAATTGTTAAATACATAACTAAATATGGTTTGTTATCATCAAAATATCCAACAAGATATAGGGCTAATGGCCTTTGGGCCAACAATCTCCCCCTTTTTTTGATGATGACAAAACATATATAGTTATCACAAATATTTTGGGTAGAGACTTAAAATGAAGCTCCCCCTCAACACATGCATATACAAAAATATGCTCAAGCATAGACAAATCTCAAAAAAAATTGTGGGTGATAATCCACAACACATATATCCATGCTAGATAAAAATACTCATGTCATGCTAGATAAAAATACTCATGTCATAAAATAGAAATGAAACACATGTCCACAAAGCATAACCAACATAAACAAGTGCATGTCCACACAAACATAAATACAAGATGAAGATGTCCAACAATAGAAAATACTACAAAATATAAGTACACAAAATATGGAGTCTCTCTCAACAAATAACTCTCCCCCTTTTTGACATCATCAAAAGGGGCAGGTCACTCAACATCACCAGCAGCATCGTCCTCTGAAGAACTCTCCTCAGCATCGCCTTCCTCAGACGAACTCTCCTCAGCGTCACCCTCTGCCATCGTCTCATCATCATCATCATCATCATCATCATCATGACCTGCCTCCTCTGGATCGATGCCAGCAACGCCTGGCTGTGGAGGTGGAACAGCAGTAGGTCTTTGGCAGGAAATGGAGGGCCGGAGGATGGAAGAGGACGAGCAATGGATGTGGGATCTGGACCAAGCATATCGAATTTCGCAAATAGTGTCTCAAATTGCGAGTCCACGAATCTCATGGCGTTCGCAAAGTAAGACATGTCATTGTGAATTCCCTGGAAACGCAAATCCATCTCCGCACGAAGGGCTGCATCTCGCTGCTCCATATCCGCCCGAAAGGCTGCGTCTCGCTGCTCGATCCAAGACTGATGCTCCTGGATCTGAGAGCGAATCTCAGAAGACATGAAGGACTGGAACTCAGGAGATAAAGATGGACTAGGAACAGAGGAAATCCCTGGGGCCGAAGAAGACCCTGGGGCAGATGAAGATCCTGGTACTGGAACTGGAGGGGGCTGCTCAGGAGGGGCTCGACGAATCTGAGCCTGCATCCTCTTTAAAAGGGTGCAGTCCAAGTTCACAGAGGGTTCGGAGGGAGTCTCCGAAGAAAGATCAAATCCTAAATGTTTGAGAAGATAGGTTATGAGCATGCCATAAGGCAAATGCCTACCGTACATGCGGATCTGATCAGAGACCATGTGAGAAGCAATGAGATGTGGGAAATTGATCTTAATGCCTTTCAGAAGGCAATAGATGATAAGAGGAACATGACCCCTAGCATTGCTATACTCACCGGACTTAGGTAAAATGTTATAGAAAACAAATTTGGCTAAGACTTGGGCGGTGAACGTGAACTTGTTCACTTCCTCATTCCTAACCAAACCGGGATTGTCATTCCCGTGTATCAAGGTGGAAGCGGTGAGCGCAGACTCACCGTCAGGATATTCAAAATCTTGGAGATCAAAGGTGTAAACATCAGCTCCTCCAGAGGAGAGATGCAGAATATCAGCAAATTGGGATAGGGGAATGTCAATATCCTTCCCAAGAACACGAGATCTCACTCGATTTCCCTCAAAAGCAAAATTTGCATAGAAGTAATGCACTAATGAGGGGTACACAGGTTCCCTAATGGCCATGAATTTGTCCAAGGAATTTCTTTTCAGGATACGAGGGATGTGGAGATGTTCAAAGTCTTTTAGAATCACACATCTCCCCGAAATAACTGCTTTCTTAGAAAGTATGATGTACCGGTTTTCAGCTAGCTCATTAACAAAGGGTCTTTTAGGTTTTGGAGTGGTGGAAGATGAGGGAACTATACTTTTTCCCTTCTCAGACCTAGACCTCTTTGACATTTTTGGAGAAAAGAGTGATTTTTAGTTGATTTTTAGGGTAGATGGTTATGGCTTGATCTAAACAAAAGGAAACCTAAAAATCTTTGACAAGGAATTAGATTCTAAAGGCTAGAAAATAAGATTTGAACAAAAGGAAGGATTTTTACCTGAGTTGAGAAAAACCCTAACCCTAGATCCTGAAATCCCTGAAATCTGTTGGTGAGGAAGCCTTGAGACTGAAGATCTAACCCACACGGAGTGATTCCAACGTGGGTTTGAAGGAATTTGAGAGATTTTGAGTTGGGAGAATTTTTGGAGAAAAGGGGAGAAAGGGGATCGCCGGTTGGGTTATGAGAGAAGTGAGAGAGACTGTGAAAAAATAGCAGATCTGGGGCTGAAATTGACGCACGGTCGACCGGGCCGGTCGACCCGAAAAACGCGAGAGCTCTGTAACTCAGAACGGTCGACCGGGTCGGTCGACCCAGAAACCCGAGAGCACTGACAGTTATCGCAGTTGACCGTACCGGTCGGCTGGCAACAGAGAGCAAAAATTTGTTCTCTTTCAGGCAATGGCGGTCGACCGGGGATAGGGCCGGTCGGCCGGCTTTGCCCAAAAAAACAGTGAACAGAAAGAGCTCCAAAAAAAATTTAAAGGTAAATATTTAATAAATAAAGTAGGATATATGTAACATGCAGGAATACAACAATGTTTTTAAATCTTCATTAGGTTATCATATCAACCAAAAATATTCACACAAAACATTTTATTTAATTTTCATACAAAATAAAGTTTTAGAGATGATGAAGCCGAATACCCGGTGAAGGATTCTGAACTTCATCCTCTTGATTCCTCTTGAATGAGTTGAGGTGCGCAATTGCCATCTCTAATGTATTTGCTTGAATATGAAATTTTACAAAATTTTATTTCTAGTTTTGAAAATACAATGTGTATATATAAATAAGCTAGTCTAGGCATGGCATGTAGACATACAATGGACATGGTATAAAAGACAAGATATTAAAACATGGCATATACACAATCATGATAGGGATGTAAGTTTACACTAGCATATATCAATATATCATAAAAGTAAACTAACAATCCTATACATGTGTATATAAATAACCAAACAAAAACTTTTAAATGGAGAAGTTATCAAGCATGGGCAATCTCCAAAATAGGTGCCTCCATGATAGTGATGCAAGCGCGATGTGATCTTTGAGCTTAGTTGCATCCACCACCCGGGCACCGTTTCCCCCTAAGTCTTGGAGGAAGAAGATCCACCTGCATCATCTAAATTGGTGGTTCTTTTGGTACCCATATCTTTTTTGGGTCCTTTTGGATTAGTACCGGGGCGAACCCAAACATATTTATTATGCACATTATTTTTAGCAAAACAAAACTTTTCTAAATGGCCTTTGCGGCCACAATGCGTACAAATGTAAATTCTACCACTACCATACATGTATGCATGCTTATGTGTGTGTGCATGTTTCCGTGCATGTGTATGATGAGTGTGTTTCCCTTGGGTTACTCCCTTGGGAAATCTAGATGCAAATTTATTTAGATCAAAGGCACATTTTTTTAAGTGTTGAATCTAAAACTTCAACTCGTTTTTGCATTTCAACAAAATCATTTTTACTACATGAAGAGATAGAAGTTTTTCCTTTACAAGCTATTTTATAATTTCAAAATCAATTTTTATTTTCTTAAATGTACAAGATAAATCATTTTTCTCTTTTCCGATAATATTAATTTTATCTTTTAAAGACTAATTTTCCCTTTTTAATTTTTATTATGAGATTGAGAAATCTCATACCTATGTTGAAGTTCTTCAAAAAATTGGGCTAACTCATCCATAGTTAACTCATCCTCATCTAAAGAGTTGTCGATAGTTACCTTTGAAGCATCGTCTCCATGTGCCATGAAGCACATGTGTGCGGCGTCGTTTTCCTCCTCGGATTCCGACTCCGTGTCATCCCATGTTGCTACCATACCCTTTTTCTTCTTTGGGGCATTCTTGGAGGTGGTTGCTTGAAGTGCAGGGCAATCGGCGATAAGATGTCAGATCTTCTTGCAATGGAAGCAAGGACCGGGTTCTTCTCTTTTCTTTTCATACCTTCCTTGAGGTCTCCCTCTTCGGAAGTTGCTTTGCCTCCCCTTCTTGTAGAACATCTTGCCCACCTTCCAGATGAGCATGGCGAAGTCCTCATCGTAATCCTCTGATGAGTCATCCTCTTCAAGAATGGTTGGAGTGGCTTTGAAGGCGAGCGCTTTCTTCTTGGGCGCCTCCCTCTCTTCTCTAACCTTCATTTCCATCTCATGTGTTTTGAGATTTCCAATGAAGCCGGAGAAGTCCATCTCCTCCCGATCGTTGAGCTCCTTGAGGGTAGTAGCCTTCACTTCCCATGCCTTGGGAAGAGCTCTAATGACCTTCCTTATCTTTTGGTCATTATCGATTGCGTCACCTAGAGAAGATAAAGCATTAGTAATCTTGGTGAAACGCGTGAGCATGTCATCAATGCTCTCATTATCAAACATATAAAAGTTCTCATATTGAGAACGCAACAAGTCAATCTTAGATCTTTTCACTTGTGACGTTCCTTCATGAGTCACAATAAGAATATTCCAAACTTCAAATGCGGATTTGCAATTTATGATGCGTGATAAGTCATCCTCATTTAAGGCTTGGGTCAAGGCATATTGGGCTCTAGCATTAGCTTCATAATCCTTGGAGGTGTCCTCGGGCCATGAGCTCTCATCAGTGAGGGGTTCAATAAATTCTTTTGTAATGGACCTAGCAACCCTAACTCCTAGGGACTTAAGGAAGAGGTTCATCTTGACTTTCCATATGGGAAAGTTCAAGCCATCAAACTTTGGTGGGGACTTGATGCTAGAAAAGTCAAGTGATGCCATGGGAAATGAGTAAAATGCACAATATATGAAAAATGCAACAAATAATATAGCCAAATAACAAGGATCTCCCTAAGGTGGTTAAACCAAATTGTAGGGTTAGGCTCTGATACCAATTGAAATCACCTAGAGGGGGGGTGAATAGGTGATGGCTATATGAAATATGGCAACAATGCGGAATTTAAAAATTCTACTTGACAAATTGCTCAAATTAAAAGACTAGCAATAAACACAATAAGTTGTGCAAGAATAAAGGAGTTGAGTTTAGAGAAAATTCGAGCAAACGCAAACACAAGTATATGTTTCCGAGGTTCGAGCCACGCTCTACGTCCCCGCCTTCACACTTGAAGGATTTCCACTATTGTTGATCCCACCAGATCGCCAATACAAGGACACACTTGTCCTATCTCTTGTGATGCCGCAACACCACCCGGAGCACACTAGCTTGCCTTGAGGCCGATGCCTCTACAACTTCACACAAGAAGAAAATGATCACACTTGATCGAAAATCTCTCACTTAGCACAATCCTATAACCAATATGTAAATGTAGAATTTTGGATTGTGTAGTGCAAATATCTAGAGTGAAGTAGAGGTATAGGCTTCAAATGGGTGTGGAAATTTTGGCTTTGAAAATCTTTTCTCAAATAAAAGCTTGAAAGAATTGATGTGAAAATTGGTTTGTAAATTGGTGTCTTATCATGTTGAAGTGACCCTCTATTTATAGGGGTTGAAAAACAGGGTAAGACAGCTAGAGAAATTCGTTGGGGTGAGATCCCAACAAAATCTGTCAGAAAATAGAGCTGTTGGAGTCTGTCAGACTTTCTGACAGCTGCCGGTCGACCGGGCCGGTCGACCGCCAACGGTCATATTTTTGACCGTTGGGGGACTACGGTCGACCGCCCCGGTCGACCCAAACAAACAGAGAGCACTGTAAGTGCTCCGGTCGACCGGAGCGGTCGGCCGACGTACACACATGCACAGCGTGCACGTCGGTCGACCGGGACGGTCGACCGGCTCCTGTCAGTTCTGAAAAATCAGAACTGCAGAAACCAGAACTTGGGTCTTTTGTTTTTGGTCTAGTGGTTTGGGGTTTTGGACCTTGTAAAAATAGTAGTATGACCATATGTCATTACCCTAACATGTTAAAACATTTTGATAAAGTTTCTCTTGATAAAAACTTGTTTTTCTAAAAGTTGGTTTTTCTAAAAACTTAAAATTTCTAAAAACAAATTTCCAAACATGTTACCTATAAAACTAAGTTGGAAATAGAAATCGTTTTTGAAGCCATGAATCAAACTAAAGTATGTGTGTGAGTGACAATCCCATAACTCTACTTCTAACATCTAGGTTTTGACAAAACGTCTAAAAGAAAAGCAAAATACAAATCTTGGACTTTTTCATTGTCTTGATCTTGACTTGGTCTTTTCTTCATGTCTTGATCCCGAAGCTTCCTAATGTGCTTAGCTTGGGAATGCATTTTTTTAGGCGACGTCCAAACTTGTGAGTCTTGATATCGGAGCCGTCAAATCAACCTGTTTAACCTGAAATTCTTTTAAACAAAATTGTTAAATACATAACTAAATATGGTTTGTTATCATCAAAATATCCAACAAGATATAGGGCTAATGGCCTTTGGGCCAACATTCGCCTAGAATTACGAGGACATGCCTGGACTTGATCCTCAAGTGGCTATGCACTGCCTCAACATCAATCCGGACGCAAAACCTGTCAAACAACAGCAGCGACGGTTCCGTCCAGAAATAATGGAGGCAATTCAATCAGAAGTCAGAAAACTTATTGATTCTGGCTTCATCAGGGAAGAACAACATCCCGACTGGGTAGCCAACATTGTCCCAGTTGCCAAGAAGAACGGGAAGATCCGGATCTGCATCGACTTCCGTGATCTAAACGAGGCTTGCCCCAAAGACGAATTCCCACTGCCAATCACAGATGTCATGATTGACAATACTTGTGGATTCGAATGAATGTCCTTCATGGATGGATTCTCAAGATACAATCAAATTAAAATGTATCCTGACGACGAAAAGCACACCTCCTTCAGGACACCATTGGGGGTCTACTGCTATACCGTCATGCCCTTCGGACTGAAGAATGCGGGGGCAACATATCAAAGGGCCATGAACGCCATTTTCCAGCAGCAAATGCGCAAAACGGTGGAATGTTATGTTGATGATATTGCGGTGAAAAGTCGCGTTAAGGGTGATCACATAGCTGACCTGAAGGTGGTTTTTGACATCATGCAAGCTCATCGGTTGAAGATGAACCCAACCAAATCCTTCCTGGGGGTGGCTAGTGGCAAATTCCTAGGATTTGTTGTAACCTCCACGGGAATTCATCTGGACCCGGAAAAGGTTCGCGCTATCCAGGAGATGCAACCTCCGAGAAATCTCAAGGAACTCAGGGGATTGCAAGGACGATTGGCGTACATCCGTAGGTTCATCTCAAACCTCTCCGGAAGATGCCAACCCTTCACTAAGCTAATAAAGAAGGGTGTCTCGTTCATTTGGGACGACGCTTGTCAACAAGCATTTGAGGAAATCAAGCAATACCTCACCCAACCACCAGTCCTTACAGCTCCGATATCCGAAAAACCTTTCCTGGTATACGTCCTGGCAATGGATCATTCTTTGGGAGCTCTACTAGCTCAGCATGATGACCATGGATGTGAGCAAGCGATCTACTATCTGAGTAGAACAATGATCGGAGCCGAACATCGGTACAACCCGATCGAGAAGGAATGTTTGGCACTGGTGTTCGCCATTCAGAAAATGCGACACTACCTGGCGGGCCAAACCATAAATGTCATATCAAAAGTCAACCCCTTGAGGTTACTCATGACAAAACCTTCATCGCTAAATGGCCGACTGGCAAAATGGGCCATATTGTTATCTCAATATGAAATGCACTTTTTACCACAGAAGGCCATTAAAGGACAAGCGGTGGCGGACTTCCTGGCTGAGCATCCAGATCCGAGGGCAACCAAACTTTACGATGATCTCCCAGATGAGATCGCTGAAGCCTGCCTAACTCAGACATCGTTCGAAAGTCAAGTGTGGCAACTCTTCTTTGACGGTGCATCCAGAACAAGCCCAAAAGGACACATCGTAGCGGGGGTAGGAGTAGTACTCGTCTCGCCACAGAACTATGTGATTCCTCGAGCTGTCTCGCTAACTGAGCCTTGCTCCAACAATGTAGCGGAGTACAACGCTCTCCTGATTGGGATGCAGTTCGCCGATGAGATTGGCGTTAAAAATCTCGAGGCATACGGTGACTCCAAACTCATTGTTAGCCAAGTTCGCGGGGAGTACGAAGTCAGACATGAGGACCTAGTACCCTACTACAACGCAACTATCCACATGGCCGAGAGGTTCACAAACTTCTACATCGATCATGTACCGCGCAGGCAAAATGCGCATGCAGATGCACTGGCGTCCCTCGCGGCCTCCTTAGCTCTTCCAGCTAGAGCAATGGAGAAGATATTCGTCTACAGCCACGACCTGTATTGCCCGAGAACTGCCCTCGAAGACTATCAGGAGTCAAAAGGAGAGTGTCAAGGCAAAGAAGCGCTGGAATTGTCAACCGGGCCAGAGCTTAAAGACTGGCGATTCCCCTATATCGACTATGTCTTGTATGGCATCCTACCTGAGGACGCCAAGGAAGCGGCTGCCATTCGAAGGGAAGCCCCTAAATTTTACTACAATGCGATTACACGAACATTGTATCGTCGATCGCATGACGGGGTCTTGCTCCGGTGCCTCTCACCAAATGAGGCCCAAGAGGTATTGAAAGAAGCCCACGATGGTATGTGTGGAGCCCACCAACCCGGCCCAAAATTGGCACATCGACTCCAAAGGTTGGGTTACTATTGGCCCAAGATGATTGCCGACGCAGTCACTTATGCTAAAAGATGTCACGCTTGCCAGGGGCATGGCGATTTCATCCATCAAGCACCAGAGTACCTCCATTCTACGACCTCTACCTGGCCATTTGAAATGTGGGGGATGGATGTAGTTGGTCCTATCAGCCCACCATCATCAAAAGGACATCGGTTCATTTTGGCAATAACCGATTACTTCTCTAAATGGGCCGAGGCCATCCCTTTGAAGGAGGTAAAATCGTCTAACGTGATCAAGTTCGTGAAACATCACGTTATTTACCGTTTCGGTGTACCTCGGCGAATTGTCCATGACAATGGACCCCAGTTCATCAGCCAGGCGTTCCAGAGATTCTGCGCTAAGTTCAGAATCCAGAGTGTGTCCTCAACGGCATACTATCCTGCCGCTAACGGCCTCGCCGAAGCTTTCAACAAGACTATTGGCAAGCTTCTCAAGAAATTCGTCTTGAAAAGTCGACGTGATTGGGACGACAAGCTGGGTGAATGCTCATGGGCCTACCGCACAACTGTGCGAACCCCAACTAAAGCTACGCCATTTTCCTTGGTCTATGGGTGTGAAGCCGTGCTTCCTCTCGAAATCTAAATTCCATCTCTACGCGTCGCCCTGACAGCAGAGATGACAACAGAGGAGAAGCATCGACAGCGACTCCAAGAATTGGAAGCCTTAGATGACAAACGTCTGCAGACCCAATAACAAATTGAGCTTTACCAGGCTCGAATTACCAGAGCCTTCAACAGGAAAGTTAAAGTGCGAACTTTCAAGAAAGGCGACCTAGTCTTAGCCGTCAGAAGACCCATGGTGATGACGCACAAGACAAAAGGAAAATTCCAACCCAAATGGGAAGGACCATTCGTAGTAGAGTCAGTCTACTCAAATGGATCGTATCGCCTCATTACTTCAAATGGCGATACACTCATGATGCCGATCAATGGCAGATTCTTGAAGAAGTACTATCCTTAATAGTACTCCTCCTCCGATCACGTTCAAAATTACACCTCTGATCAAAACAAGAAGAGTTTCTTCATTAATATCCAACGCCTCCGACGGCTAAGGATAGAGGAAAATGTTGGCTTCTAAGCCCAACATAAGTCTTCGACAACTCATCATGCTGAGGGGAATAGCATGGCTAGCCCAACTCAAACGGTAGTTGGTAAAGGCACCTCAAATCCGTTGATAGCTGAGGGTTTGCTAAAAATCTTAAGTGGACTCAACTCCACTCTCCCCTCCAAAATCCCTCACCAATTCTCATCCACAGAATGGTAGGTCTACAAAATACAGTTGTTGCCAAGTTAACACTATACCTCTGGCACTTCAAATTCTACTTGTCCATTCTCATCAATAGGATGACAGGTCCTCAAATTGCACATATTGCAAATCAATTTCTGTCAAGTTAATATCACACCTCTGACAAATTACTATTAAGTTAACATTACACTTCTAAACGGTACATCAAGTTTCTGCCAAGTTTAATACCACACCTCTGACAGTCACTTTCCTCCAGACTTTCATGTCGAAGCCGAAATGGATGATACTAAGTTCAACATCACACCTCTAGCATCCAATTCATTGTTAAGTTCAACAATACACCTATGACAATGAATTTCCCTCAAACTTCCGTATCGGAGTCGAGATGACCAATGCCAAAGTTCAACATTACACCTCTAGCATTACCCTCACTGTCAAGTTAAACATCACACCTATGTCAGTGACACTTCTGTTTTCCCAAATGAAACTGAAGTATTTCTGAGTCAGGTTAATATCACACCTCTGACTCACATCCTTGTCAGGTTAATATCATATTTCTGACAGGACTACATTCAACCCGTTAAGTTAACATCACACCTCTAACGGTAAAAACCTTCTTAGATTCCCCGTGGATCTAAATTCACTTGCTATTCTCTTCGACAGAATAACAAGTCTACCTAAACACATTGTTAGGTTAATACTACACCATTAACAATGTTTTCCTTCAAATCCCCAGCTGAGCTTAATCAAGTGAATCCTAAACCTTGATTAAGGCCCATTTTCCCTGGGGGTACGAGTTTCACTTGTCATTGACAGGTCCACAAAACTATCTTATCTCTTGTCAAGTTAATATTACACCTCTGACAGCATTGGGGAATTCCAAAAATAGGATTTCTCTCTAAAAAGATTGACTGTTTGAAATTATCATCATAGTTTTGACAAGTCAAAGCCCTTTGCTTCTATGCGTCTGACTAAAAAAAAAGTTCAAGACAATAGAAAGAGGCAGAAAGAAAAATATCACTTTTATTTATATTCAGGCATATGAAAATGATACAAAACGCTCTCTTATACAATAAGATTGAGTGTTACAATTAAGGAGTACAAAGAAGTCCCTCTCTCTCTCAGAGGCCGTACTCACTCCTTGAAGCCGCATCTGATTCCAAGTGCACGATGTTTGAAAAAGCGCCAAACTGTGGCGACAATTGGAGCCGATTGCACTATGGTGCATGACGTAAACATCGAAAGAGCCCTAGCTGACTAAGCTAAGAGCAATGGTGTTCTTGAGGTCCGGTGGCAGCAGAAAGCCATGCAACCCTTCATTCATGAGCATCTCTTTCGCCATAAGGCCATCCAACAAACATGGAGTGTCCTTGATGTCACTTCTGGGGTGAGAGAGGAAGGGGATGCTATCTGCCACTATATCCACCGTAACCCCCTCGCCGCCATACCCACTGTGACCGTGACCAGCCCGCAAGCATGACTGATGCATCGCGTCCAATGAGATCTTGACGAGGGTTAAGTCCCCGTCAGGGATCGTGATTTCTTCCCTTGTGGACGACGGAGACTATGATTTCTTCCCTTGTGGACGAACATCGAACGAGTTCGCCGGCCGAAATATTCTTCCAGGGGCCCAGCGAACCTGAAAAGGACGATCAAGCCTACCTGCAAGGAATAAACAAAGGAATCAGAACATCTGGAACTTAGTACACTTCAACAGAGAAAACTAAGTGATAGACGCAGTTATTGCCAAAGACTACAGACGCGGGAATGACCCACACAGTGAGCCAAAACTTCCGCGGTGGCAGAAACAGACGCGAGTTAAAACTGTGATACACGCAGGGTTCAAACGCAGTCCAATTTTTTGCATCTGCGTCTAACACACCAGGCGCGAAAAGACTCAGACGCCGAAAAAAATTGCCATCTCCCTGTTGAATGAACAGGAGTTGCAAGATTCGGGTCTGAAACCTTCAACCCGAGTTGGAATTCATCCAAGTCAGTGGCCTTAAAACGCGAGCTTCATGAGCAAAGCTAGCGCCAAGTGCCAAAGACTTCTGTACTCGCGTCCAGAGAAGTTCAAGTCGATGGCGCAAATTCAAAAAAAAAAGGGAATGCACCAACTAAGACTTCATCCAGATGGTGATATCTCTTTAAGAGATGCCAAGGTGCAAGCCTGGGTGGACTAAAAATTTCATGGCAAGTCGGGACGGCATACCCGCAGATGCCTCTATCAAGAGTTGAACTCTCTGCATTAGAACGTGGACATGAAAGATGATCAAAGAGACGCTTTCTCCTGAAGAGACCAAACAGAAGCATGAAAGCTCTGGGTCATCTTCATCCACAGAGTCACCTTCATCCATGGAGACAGACCCCTGTTAGAAACTCTGAAGAAGGCGGAATTTCTCAGAGCAAATCAAAAGAAAACAGTCTAAGTTTGGGTTGTTAAAGAGGGAGAGGGTGAGCCCTATTTATAGGCAGCCCCTGATAACTGTCATTAATGGTTCATTAATCAAAACCGTCGGCCTTAATGACCGCACGACCGTCAAAGTCCAATAGGAGTCTGACGCGTGGAACGTTACTTCGGGAAGCGTCGCAGACGCTGGTCTCAAACCGCCAGCGCCGGTTTTGCATTAAAAGCCATTAACGCCTGAGTCCAATGAGGAACCAACGCGTGGACAACTGCTTCGGGAAACAACGGACGACCCGGTTTCCCAATCGTCAGTGAAGACTTGACGTTCAAAGATCTCATCTTTAAGTCAGGCCGCATTTAACGCCTGGGAAGTTACATCAAGACGCAGATGAGAAAGCCGCGTCTAGGAATCCGCGTTCCCTTTTCAGACTGAATGACGTCCACCTGCATTCCAGAGGAATGTCCGCGTGACCCAAAGTTGCGTCCCTCCAGCAAACGGGGCCCATTTTAAGGGAAAGCACTTAACTCAGCAAGAGACTTAGGCCATTGCGGGATTAGTCGGAAAATACGCAAGGCTGCGTCCCTCGCGTCCGCTCAAACTGCGTCTTTATCAGAGGAGCTGCGTCTGCATGAGTAGTGATGGGTTTTTGCACCTAGTCAAAAGACCCAGCGCTGCATCCTTAAGGACTGCGACCAGTGAGTCACACTCAAAAACTGCGTCCTTCGCGTCCACTTGAACCGCGTCTTCATTAGCAAGACAGATTCGTGTTAATTAAACCCGTGTTTCTCTCTGTGAATTGATGCCGCGTCTCATCAAAAGGACTTAGTTCTGCCTAAGTTCCTATGAACTGATGACCGCGTCTCTCTCTATGATTTGATGCCGCGTCTCATCAGAAAAACTTAGTTCTATCTAGGTTCCTATGAATCAATGCCGCGTCTCATCAAGAAGACTTGAGTTAACGCCGCGTTTCATTAAAAGAAGTTGAATTCATCTACAGCAAGGCAATAAAGATGGAACAAGAACTCCAAAGACTTTTATTACATCAAAAAAAAATGATAAAAGTTAATACAAACACTCTTAGTAAAACAGAGTGTCCTTTTCTTTACAAAAAAAAAGAGAAGGCTACAAGTCCTGGTTCGCCAAGGAACGGATTTGCTCTCTAAGGCGATGTATCTTATGTTGACGCGCCTTCTCAGCCTCCATGAGAGCTTGGGCCCGCAGATCCGCCTCAGATAAAAATCCCTGCGCTTGTACTCGGAGGGATTCCAACTCAGATGAACGAACAGAGAGGTTTTCTTCAACTTGCGCCTTGGCAGCCTCTAACTCCGCTAGCCTCTTTTCAGAGGTAGCAATCTTCTGTTCGTTAAAAGCAATCATGACCTCAGCCCTGGCTATAGCAGCCCGAGAGTCAAGGATAGCCTGCTTTGCAGCCTGTATGATCATGACAGATTCCTTGGACTCGACCGCTAGCCTTTGATGATCAGCCTGGAAACCTTCAAGAAGACGGGTGTTATCGGTTATCTTCTCCTTCACCTCCCTTCGCTCCTTCTCTTGAGCAGCAAGGAGCCTATTCAGAGTTTCCTGGGCTTCGTGGAATGAGCCCGCATCCTCCAGGGATCAAAGCTCTCTCAGGTCTTGTCCCAGCTGCTCCACCACCATCAGACACGCCTGGGCTAGCGAAGGGCCTCCGGCCAACTTGATGTTCTCGGCCAAGTTTCCGAGAAACATCCGGGCGAATTCAAAGGAGCTACCCCCAGACAGGATGAAATCGATGCATGATCGCATCGAGTCAAAGAACTGCTGCATCATTTTGCGTGTCAGGAACTCCATAGTATCATCGCCCGAGGTGCTCCCCGACCCCCTTTCTATCACGGGGTGAGGGATGTAAGCCGGCTCTTCTCGCGCAAGAGTCGGGCTGACCACCGGTACGGCAGGAGCAAGAGTAGCCACTAGCGCTTCTGGGGGTGCTACCTCTGCAGGAACCTCCACAGCTGATGACAGAGTAGTGAGCTCGACCTCCTCAGAAAACTCGGCCGAGGCTTGAGCTGTGTGGCCTTCCGGAGGGGCACTGACCGTCAGACTCTCCACCTGAGCCCCCTAGTTCTCTCTGCAAATTATCTCAACATTAGCTACAATGGTGAAAAGAGAAACATTCAAGACATCAAAACTTCCTTACCAAGTTGGAGGTCTAGAGATGTCGAATTCTTGGGCGAATCCTGCAGAGTAGAAGTCTCCCTGGCTTCAGTGGTTGCCTCCTCGTCCTGCAGAGTGGGAGTCTCCCCGATTTCAGTAGTTACCTTCTTTGGAGGCATCTCGGCGGTTGGAGCCTCAACTCCTTCCGGCTGGGTCAACTCTTGCATCTCCTCGATATGCGAGGAGGTTGCAGCCTCAATATCCTCGGCCAACCCTGCAGCATAAAAGGAGAATGTTAAAACCTCCTCTTCAAAATGAAAAGGGAAATCAAGTCAGAAGGTGAAAAGAGTACCTTCAGCGGGAATAACTGCCGCCAGTGGTGATGCCGTCAACGACTCGCACCCATGTATTTCCTCCTCCGAGATGTGTGAGAATTTACTCGGATCAGGAGGAGCGGGTTCGTCACCATAGTCGACCTCATCCTCAAAATCGCTTCCCTCTGCGGATAAGGAAGATGGCAGTTCAACGCGAGAGGCCTCGGTAGCCGGAGCCTTGCCACCAATTACCCCAGTGGTAGGGCTGGGTTCAACTGTCTGAGGACTGGAGATGAACACACTTGGAGACCCAGGTTGTTGTGCCTCATCTCTCCTTTCATGAGCAGGGGAAGACCCGGGCTAAGTTGGGACTCCAGCAATCTCAACATCACTCATGATGTCGACCTCCGGTTGCTGTGCCTCATCTCTCCTTTCGTGAGCTGAGGAAAATCCGGGCTGAGCTGAGACCCCTAGAATCTCAACATCACCTCCGCTCATGATGTCGACTTCGAACTGCTCGGCCTCGTCAGCGGCGGTCGGTTCGTCAACAGGCTCTCCTTCCTCTGAACTCCTGCAGTCCCTGCTGCGCAACCTATGGGCACGGACTAAGGGGACAGCCTCTTCATATGCCTCTTCTTCCCTCGGTTCCTCAACACCAGTAGGGATGTCTTCGGATAGAGAAACTTCGGCCGTCAAGTCTCTCCGGACCTTCTTTGGGGCAGGGTCAGCAGTGGAAGTAGAGCCTCAAGCACGCTTACTCACCGCTTGTCGAGCCTTTGTTGCTCGTGGCTCCTCCCTCGACCCTCTCCCGACTTCCCTCAGAGCCTTCAGATACTGCTCGACGCCTCGCGAGCGTTTACCGGACCCCGACCTTGCTTCGAAATTTGCATTGATACTCTCAATGCATGAATACTCCGGAACAAAGTATGGTGTCTGGTTGACCTGGAAGTACCAGGTACAGAAGCTGAAGCTTGTGCGGCCCTTTGGCTCCTTGATAGGTAGACAGAAAGTTGCTTCCGTCCCGCCGGCCACGCTATAGTACCAAGCCCGAGCACCTTCGAACAAGTTCCCACTAAAGGCGAGTCGAGCATTGGGGTTGCCGACGTAGAGTTGATCATAGCCGAACTGTCGGGCGAAGCGATTCGGCATATATGGCTCGATCGTGCATGAAGTCCCTTGCCGGAAAAGAACATACCCAGGCCGGATGTTAACCAACCACCAGAAAATTCCCGTTGACAGCCTAGTGAAATCATCTTGGCCTACGGAGTCAGTAAATAGTTCCCCGAAAGATGCACCAGGAATCTCGGGGAAGCAGCGGTTAAGCTGGTAGTTCGAAGCAGACAGAATGCACTTTCGAACGTAATACATGTAAGTATTACGCCAGTCAGAACCCTCCAACCCCTGTACAAAAGGGACAAAACCCTCACTCCAAGGCACCGACGTCATCAGAGAGGGGCAATGCATCACGTACCAAGCCATTAAGTACGTGTAGGGCAGCTCGACCCGAGGGTTGGGGCGCTTCACCATCGGCTTCCCCTCTGAGTCAACAACCGGCTTGCCAAGGGAGTCGACAGCCTTCCCTGCCTCGCAGAAAGTCTGGGTTAACGCCCGTAACCCGCTTTGAATGCCAGCCGCCATGGCCAGGAGAAGGGCTATGGGACTGCCATAGGCCAGGAGCACCGCCGGGTACACTACATCGGCAACAATGACTTCATGTGGCAGCGTGGGCACCACACAGCGCTTCAACCACAGCATTAAGAAGCCCGCCAACAGTGCTCGATCGGAGATAGGAATCCGGGCTTGATGATGAAAGCTTTCGAAAACCATGTCAGGTTCGAAAACATCCTCGTTCGAAACCGTGGTGTAGAAGCCTTCAGAAGCCTTAACCCTGTCGTCAATCTCCTTGTCAGAGCTGGGAGCCAGTCGGGTTACCGGATGGTCTTTCTTATCGATACCATTAAACAAGTAGCTGGCCCAAGACAGCTGCTTGACTCCTCCCGACCTCCAAGAGGTTACCTGACCGCAAATGTGGAAGTGACATAACACCCCCAATAAGTCTCGTACACTTGAGGAGACCCTTTCTTCATAAGGTGGAGCTCCTCAGTGGTTGGAACATATTCCTCATAGGGAGAGTCCCCTGTTGCCAGCCCCGAGACCTCATGCAACTCGTGCAGGGCAAGGCCCATCTCTCCGACCGGAGTGAAGAATGTCCCCGTCAAAGGATTGTAACGCTCCAGGATCCCGAAGAGGTTCTGAGAACTTGGTGGGATACCATACTGTACGGCCCTGACTGCTTGGGACAAATCCGTTTGCTCCAACAAGTCCCTAAGGTCGGCAAGGACGAAGCTCACCACCTGCCCCACCAATACTTCTCGGTGGAATGAACCCACCCAGGCGAACGGAACTCAACCGGAAAATCACCCTCCACTTTCATGAATGCGTTGAGGAAAGTGGTGCCAAGTTTTGGTGTTTCTCCAACTGGGGGCTCAGTCCTGAGCGAACCGGGGAACAGGCCGAGAACCACCCTATCATGACTATCATGACGATATACCCTTTTGGAGCCTAAGTCACCGAGAGTAATCTCAGGGACATATCGGGAAAGGTCCCATTTCATCTTCCGAGGGACGGACATGTGCTGGAGATAAGACAGCGGGTACATCCTCTCCATGTCCGAAAGAAAAAATCTTCTATCCCCTATCTGGCGGAGCCATTTATAATCTCCGTCATACATGGAATAGCCGCCATCGCCGATATGGTCTCCAAAGAAGAAGGTAGGCTTCTCAAGCGGAACGCGAGCATCCGTTGTGAATGCTGCGTCAGTCATAAGCTCCCGAAAAGTTATCATGTCAACATTGGAGAGCCTTTTCTTGCGCTCCTGCGACCTGTCAGCAGTCACAGGTACAGTCCTTTGCAGCACAAAGGTTAAATCACGGTCAGCACCACCTACATGCCCAAAGTGGCGCTTCTTGGAGTGTGGGGCAGAAGAGTGTGGCACTGCAAAAGAAAAGGACACTTGATCAGACATCTTATCAGAAAAGAAAAAAAATGTTAAGTGTCTATAGTCCAGACGCAGAAGAGACACTGGACGCAGGAATTATCAAAATCCGCGTCCAGAACTGCAAATCCGCGTCTAGATGTGAGGCCCGCAGGATCAAGCCCGTGTTTTGAAAACCAAGACTTATGAAAAATCTCTAAGTACTTGGGCTCAGGTGCCAGATTCATAAAAAATCAGCACCTGATGTCATAGAACGCAAGGATCAAGTCCGCGTTCGAACCCTTCATAATTAGAAATATTCTAAGTGAAGAATCCGAAATGCAGGGCTCACTGGCACCGGGTCATCAAACCCGCGCCTTGGTTATCAACTCAAAGACCGCGTCTGAGAATCAAACACGGTTTATATTCTGTGTTGACGGTTCTCCTCCAAAAAAAAAGAGATTTTTTTTAGGGGTTCCATGAACTTCCATTAATGGTGAAGGTTAAGCCTAAACGACATTATACCTGGGAAAAGGACTTCCTGCGTGGAGGAACCGCCCCTCTGGGCCTCGGCGATGGCCGCCTTTGAGGATGATGCGGTTGGCTTGGCCTTGGGTGCCATTGGTGATCAAGAGTCCGATGAAGGAGAAATGAAAAGTGATGAACAAAGATCCTCTTTCTAAAACCCTAACAGATGCGCTCAGAGAAGAAGAGGATATCTCTCTGACTGTTGCCATTTATAGGCACAAAGATTTGCAAAGATACGCGGCGCGTGGCTCGATTAGCTCTACAGCGAGTCATCGCTTGAGGCGTGGCAGCTCATTTAATATACCGGGAAGTCTGCGGGCCAAAAAGAGATGTCCCGTCGGTTCCCCAGAACAAGTGGCGGTGCACTCATGACATGGCACAGATTCGCACCCAACAGGCGCGCCTCTTCGATGGACGTGCCCTGTCAGCACAGCCATAGTCGCGTCCAGAAAGTCGCATCTTTATTCCAAAGAGGCGCGTCTCTCCGAAGTTCGCGTCCCTCCAATCTGGCCTAGCATCGCATCTGCCTGAAGAGATATCAGTCGCGTTTCCATTGCCAAAAGACGCACCCCATGAAACTCACGTCTTTAAAACAGTACCATCTCTGCTTTTCAAAAAAAAAAGGAAGAACTGGCGTTCAGTCCTTGCTTCTGCAAATCAGTTCAACAGTACACTGGCACAAGCAAACGATCGTCCACTCCTGGCTTAAAGCGCGTCCATGACAGACTAAAAGCAATCGGGGAGGTTTAGACTATGTATCTAGACACTCAACACGATCAACTCTGGTGGCCTCAAAGAGTTCAACAGTACACTCACGAAGACCAACTCCAGATAAGATCAAACCCGGAGCATTAACAGTCCAGTCATAAAGGTGAATTTAGCTAGAGTTTAAAGTAATTCGAAATCTGTCCCAGTTAACTGCGGAATATCGAAAACTTTGGAGGGGGTTCTGTAGGCTGTCTAAAAATCACTAAAAGACAAGTCATTAAAAAGCAGAGTTTCAAGTTCTGGACGCGAAGGCTCAACACCCGCGTCTCAGAACCAAGGCGCGAGGGTCCAAAACCCGCGTCTCAAGCTCAAGGCGCGTCGGCTCAACACCCGCGTCTCAGCACCAAGGCGCGAGGGTCCAAAACCAGCGTCTCAAACTCAAGGCGCGTGGGCTCAACACCCGCGTCTCAGCACCAAGGATCGAGGGTCCAAAACCCGCGTCTCAACATCAAGGCGTGTGGGCTCGACACCCGCGTCTCAACCTCAGGGCGCGAGGGTCCAAGGCCCGCGTCTCGGTTATAACCGCCCTGGTTATAGGGCCAGTCACCGCCCACATAGCGGGGAAGTTAGCCCCTCATTGTGGAGCACTTTTAGGGGGCACGTTCACCCCTGGAGCCTCTATAAATAGCCCCGCCGCTATGAGGAGAAAAAAAAAGAAGAGACGAGAGATAGACAACAGACTACACCCAGGCAGACAGAGAGAGAGAAGGAAGAGAGAGCTCAACTCTTCAGCAAGCTTGCTACGTACAAGTTGCTCTTTACCTACCTTCTCTTTGAGAGTTTTGGTAGACAGAGCTGTGCTACTCCTTCTACCAGCCGAAGAGAAGATCCCTGACGATCCCGACGGTCATCCGGTCAACAGAGAATAAGATTCACTCTCCATCGCCACACGAAGAACCCAGCACTAAACAAAGGGGAGATTCAAGACTCAACATCTTCCCTCCCTTGTAGTCGGAGCAGTAGTCCGTTGTAATCTTTCAGTTGATTCAAGGAAACTTTACACGAACCATTCTCCGTACCAAACACACATGAGAATGGGTTTGGATTTTTAAATTTTTACTTCTTTTAAAAATGCCTATTGAACTTGTTTTTATCTCATACTTGAACTTCTTGATGATTTAATATTCAATTCGAGATAATTTCTTAAAGAAAAGGATTAACTTTTCTAACCATCTTATGTGCTTTGCTTAAAACTTTCTAAAATCAATCATAAGTTTTTGCCTATGATCAAGTTGAGGCACTAAGGATTTCAATAGAAGAACATATCGTTGAGTAGTGAGATATGAAAAACACCTAGAGGGGGGTGAATAGGTGTTATTGCTAATCTAATAATCTTTTAAAACTAAGTATGATGAATGATGCAACGATCTCTCAAAACAAGACTAAGAGCCGAATACCCGTGAGAGGTTCTGAACTCCTTCCTCCCAATTCCCCTTGAATGGGTTAGAGGTGCGCAATGCAATCTTGTTGTATGAGAATTCATCGAACAAAGTATGAATAAAATGCAATGATGAAATGCACACAAGATATCACAAATATTACAAGCTTGAAGTAATTGCACAAGGAAAGAAACAAGATCACAAGTAAGTAATAGAAAGCAATATAGTGCAATAGAAATTTAAAGCAAGAATGGACACAAGGCAATCGCAAACACAAGATGTTTGTTTCGAGGTTCGAGCCACCGCTCTACTCCCCGCCTTCACCTCCGTGAAGGGTTTCCACTATCCACCGAGGACGATTACAACAGTCTACCGAAGACCCGAGCACCGAGCTCCACCAAGTACAATAACCTCTACCGAAGAGGTGTCTCCACAAGAACAAGAAGAGGAACAAGAACAAGAGTGATCACAACAAGATCACCAAACTCTTTTACAACACTCTCACACTTTTTACAACTTCACTATAGAATGAGTTAGGGATTTTTGGCTCTATGAAGTGTAGTGAGAAAAACTCAGTTGTAGAGATGATTTTTGCAAGGGAACACAACTGAAAACTAGGTCAAGAAAGAATTGGAAATGGAGAGCTTAAACACTTTTCTTTTCTCTTTTGAAAAACTTTGAAAACTTGAGGATTTTTCTTGGTGTCTAGTAAGAGAGTCTTCTCCTCTATTTATAGGGAGAAAAATAGGTTTAAAACAATTTATTTAGAGCCTATTTGCTCTGAAAAAGAACTGAAAAACCCTGTAAAAGTCTGCCAAAAAACAGATCAAAAAACAGATTTCAGAATTGCACAAAAGAGGAAAGAGCCGTTGGGCAGCAGCAGGCTTGGCGGTCGACCGGGCCGGTCGACCGCCAGCTCAGCTGGTCAAAGAGCCGTTTGCTCGGGTCTTCTGGCGGTCGACCGGCCAGTCGACCCAGAAAACCCGAGAACAAACCTGCTCTCAGTCTTCCTCTAGCGGTCGGCCGGACGGTCGACCCAGAAAACCCGAGAGCAATCTTGCTCTCAGACGGTCGACCGCCCGGTCGACCGTAGGACGTGCACAGACGTGCACGCCCAGGCACAGTGGCCGGTCGACCGGGCCGGTCGGCCGGTCAGCCTGAAACAGGAAAAACAGTGTATTTTTTGACTTGAAAATTTTTGCAAAATAATTTTTGACTTTAAGGAAACTTAAGTAATGTGCTAGTAGGGGTATATAAACAAGATCTAAACATGGTATTTATTTTTGTAAAATATAGAGTCATGTAAATATATTTTTAAGGCATGAAACCTAAACTTTTTAAAACATGAAAACTTAAATACAAGACACACATTTTAACAAAACCAAATTGTGTGTGTGTGTGTATCCTAGAGCTAATATCCAACACTCAAACTTTAACATTCTAATTCTTACATTGGTTCTAAGTACTACAAGCTCTTCAAGGGGGCTTTTCACCATCAAGGTCTTCAACACTTGAGTCTTGAGCCCACTTAGAGTTGACTTGAGTCCAAAACACTTTCTTTTAGGGTGTAAACCTTTTAGTAGAGTTAGAACCCTGAAACACACTTAAACAATAAGAAATATTAGTACAAATAACTAATATGTTTTGTAATCATCAAAACACACTAAACATGGGTGATTGTAACCTTGGGCAAACAATCTCCCCCTTTTTGATGATGACAAACCATATAGGTTATTTAAACAAAAATGGAAGAAGAGCTTGGAAAGCTCCCCCTCAAATAATGCTATGTATCAAAAATGTCAATGAAGAGCTAAATACATAAGGCATTGAAAACACATAGTTTTATCAAAAACTCAAATGCATCGCATCAAAATATACACAATAAACAACCAAAACAATCAAACAAACTCATACTTTTTCTCCCCTTTTTGTCATACATCAAAAAGGGTTAAACAAACAAAATAGAAGAAATTTTCCTTTAAGAATCCATAATGCAAACATTCAACTCACCACAAATAAATGAAAATCTAGCATAATCTAGAGGTTTAGTAAAAATATCGGCAAGTTGAAAATCGGTAGAAACATAATCAATATCAATATCACCTTTCTCATAATGATCTCTAAGAAAGTGATACCTAATGTCAATGTGTTTGGTTTTACTATGTTGATTTGCATTCTTTGTCATGTGAATAGTACTAGTATTATCATAAAATATTTTAACATGATCAAAATGTAAATCATAGTCAAGGAGAGTATGTTTCATCCAAAGAACTTGTGCACAACAAGCTCCGGCCGCATCATACTCCGCCTTGGCGGTTGAAAGGGCTACCGAATTTTTCTTTTTGGAAGACCAAGATACAAGACAATTACCTAGGAATTGACATGTTTCACTTGTGCTCTTCCTATCTACCCTACAACCCGCATAGTCGGCATCCGAAAAACTCTTCATATCAAATAGTCCAGTTTTCGGATACCACAAACCCATTTCAATAGTGCCCTTAAGGTATTTAATTATGCGTTTTACCGCTACTAAATGAGACTCCTTAGGACATGATTGAAAACGAGCACAAAGACAAACGGAAAACATGATATCCGGCCTACTAGCCGTCAAATACAATAAACTACCAATCATGCTACGATAAAGCTTAATGTCTACACTTTTACCTTGTTCATCCTTGTCAAGCTTAGTAGTTGTTGCCATGGGAGTTTTGCTTACTTTAGATCCTTCAAGCCCGAACCTTTTGATGAGTTCCTTTGTGTACTTGGCTTGATTGATGAAGATCCCATCCGTCCTTTGCTTGATTTGGAGTCCAAGGAAATAGTTGAGCTCCCCCATCATAGACATTTCAAATTCATCCTTCATGCATGATTCAAAAGCTTGGCAAAGAGATTCATTAGTAGAACCAAAAATAATGTCATCAACATAAATTTGCACAATAAGAATATCTTTTTCTACATGTTTTGTAAACAAAGTTGTGTCAATTTTACCTTTCTTAAAACCATTTGAAATCAAAAATGAAGAAAGTCTTTCATACCAAGCCCTAGGGGCTTGTTTTAAACCATAAAGAGGTTTATCTAATTTAAATACAAAATCCGGATGTGTAGGATCAACAAACCCGGGGGTTGTTCAACATACACCTCCTCTTCAATAAAACCATTTAGAAAAGCACTTTTAACATCCATTTGAAACAATTTAAAATCTTTATATGACGCAAATGCTAGTGTCATCCGTATGGCTTCAAGCCGTGCTACGGGTGCAAAGGTTTCTTCAAAATCGATTCCTTCGATTTGAGTGTAACCTTGGGCAACTAACCTAGCTTTATTCCTAACAACGTTACCCGATTCATCCAACTTGTTCTTAAAGATCCACTTAGTACCAATTGTTGGTCTATCGTGGGGCCTAGGAACAAGGTGCCAAACTTGGTTGCGCTCAAATTGATTGAGTTCCTCTTGCATAGCTAGCAACCAATATGAATCGGCCTCGGCTTCGAGGACGTTCTTGGGTTCAACATGAGAAATAAATGCATAATGTCCACAATAATCATGAAATTTAGAGCGAGTGGTTACCCCTTTTGATACTTCACCTATGACGAGGTCCTTGGGATGATGAGGATTGTATCTCCAACCCTTTGGAAGTTGTTGAGTAGGCTCCACTTCATTTGTTTGATTTTCATTTCCTTGAGCCTCTTCTACTTTAGCTTCACTTCCATCATCATCCTTTGGCTTGTCTCCCATAGTAGTAGTATCCTCCAAGGTCACTTTCTCCAAGCCTTCATCCAAAGCATCTATTTCTACAACATTCTTAACAAACAAGTTAGATTCTTCAAACTTAACATGTATAGATTCCTCAATAGTCAAAGATGATTTATTGAAGATTCTATAAGCCTTGCTTGTATTCGAATACCCAACAAAAATTGCCTCATAAGCTTTAGCATCAAATTTTCCTAAATTATCTTTTGTATTTAAAACAAAACATTTGCATCCAAAAACTTTGAAATATGAAACATTTGGTTTTCTAGAAAAGTACATTTCAAAAGAAGTCTTTGAAGTATTTTTACACAAGAAAACACGATTTGATATATAGCATGATGTATTTACAGCCTCGGCCCACAAATAATGTGGTAGACCATATTCACTTAGCATTGTCCTAGCCATCTCTTGTAAAGTTCGATTTTTTCGTTCAACTACTCCATTTTGTTGTGGAGTTCTAGGACAAGAAAGTTCATGCTTAATTCCATGTTCTTCACAAAAAGTGGTAAAGGGTAGGTTAATGAACTCACCTCCTCTATCACTTCTTATTCTTAAAATTGAAGACTCTTTTTCTTTTTCAACTCTTTTCTTAAAAGTTTGGAAATATGAAAATGCTTGATTTTTGTGTTCAAGAAGAAAACCCAAGTAAACCGTGAAAAATCATCAACCAAAACAAATGCAAATCTATTCCCACTTAAACTTTTGGTTTGTGTAGGGCCAAATAGATCCATATGGATTAACTCCAAAGGACGTGATGTCATGATATCCTTAATTGACTTGAAAGAAGACTTAGTTTGTTTCCCAAATTGACATGCGTCACAAACTCGGTCCTTTTCAAAACTCAAACAAGGAATACCTTTCACCATTTCCTTTGTGTTTAACCTAGATATGTGGTCAAATGAAATATGGCCTAATCTTCTATGCCACAACCAAGAGTCGTCATCGAGGGCTTTTAAACAAGTAATATTACAAGACATATTAGACATATCTATCATATAAACATTACTTTCACGAAATCAGAAAACACACAAGTATTAGAAATTCTATCAATTACTTTACAAGCTATATGATCAAAAACAACATCAAAACCTTTGTCACAAAGTTGACTAACACTCAAGAGGTTATGCTTGAGTCCATCAACTAAAACTACATTTTCAATTAAAGGGGATGTGCCGAGTTTTACATTACCAATACCGATGATTTTACCCTTGGCATCATCTCCGAAGGTGACGGTGCCACCTTCATGGTATCTTGATAGGGTTGCAAAGTTGTTGATGTCCCAAGTCATTTGCTTGAGCAACCACTATCAAGATACCACAATCCTCTACGTCGTTGGGCTTTGGAAGGTACCTATATCATTTAACAAAATTGCTGACTTTGGTACCCAAACTTTCTTGGGTCCTTGAAAGTTAGTGTTTCGAACCCAAACATTATGATAAGATGCACTTAGTCTATCATAGCAAAAATTGGCTAAGTGTCCTTTTCGCCCACAATGTGAACATGAGAACACTCTTCCATACATGAATGCATGATGTGTGTGTGAAGTGTGAGCATGCTTTGGGGGTTTGCCACGATGTAAAGGTTGTGTGGTATGAACATGAGCATGAGCATGGTGAACATTTTTCTTAGGGGCATGTTTCTTAGGAAACATGGCCTCTATCTTCTTCTTATCAAACTCACAATTTTTTAAAACAATTCCTAATGAGTCTATTCTTTCTTTAAGCAAAGTAATCTCATTAGAATCAATTTGTGGAGACTTGCCTTTACAAGAAATCTTATACTTGTCAAAATCTTTTTGAGTGGAAATAAGAGTGGAAAATAATTCATCCTTTTCTTTAGAAAGAGTAAAAACTTGATGATTAAGAGATTCATTTTCCTTTTTCATTTTTAAATACTTTTTCTTAAGAAAATCATAGTTATGTGATAATTCTACAAAAGCTTCTCCTAATTCATCCATAGAAAGTTCATCATTAGGAGAAGTGGAAGGGGTTACCTTGCTTGTGCTTTCATTGGACATGAAGCACATGTTGGCGGTATCAATCTCCTCCTCGGATTCGCTCTCGGAATCCCAAGTAGCTTTCATTGCCTTCTTCTTGTGAGGCTTCTTTGAGGTGGAGGGCTTCACTTTATCCGGACACTCCGCCACTATGTGTCCCGGTCTTTGGCAATTAAAGCAAATGATCTTTCTTTCTTCTTTGCCTCCTTGCCATCTCTTCCTTCCTTGAAATTTAGCCTTGTTGTACATCCTCCGGACGTTCTTCACAAGAAGCGAGAGCTCTTCGTCATCTTCTTCTTCATCGTCTTCGTCGGAGTGTGTGGATTGACTTTTGAAGGCTATTGTCTTCTTCTTGGAAGGAGCCATGTCCTCCCTCACTTTCCTCTCCATCTCATGGGTTTTGAGGTTCCCAATGAGACCAATTAGCTCCATCTCCTCCTTGTCATTGAGTTCCTTCAAGGTTGTTGCTTTTACTTCCCATGAAGGAGGAAGAGCCCGGATGATCTTTCTTACTCTTTGATCGTTGTTGATAGCATCACATAGAGAAGAAAGTCCATTAGTGATCTTTATAAATCTTGTAACCATATCATCTATGGTTTCATTTTCTTGCATGCAAAAATTCTCATATTGGGACCGAAGAAGGTCAATCTAAGCCCTCTTCACTTGTGAGGTCCCTTCATGTGTAACTAGCAAATGTGTCCAAATTTCATATGCGGACTTGCAATGAATAACTCTAGCTATGTCATCATCATTAAGGGCTTGAAGTAGTGCATAGTGAGCCATAGCATTGGCATCAAATTCTTTGGTCTCTATTTCGGACCAAGTGGATTCATCACTGGGGGGTGCACTAAAGGGTTTGGTCACGGCCTTTGCAACTCGACTACCTAGAGATTGCAAGAAAACGGTCATCTTAACTTTCCATATGGGAAAGTTAAGTCCATCAAACTTAGGGAGTGTCTTAATACCATCGGCCATCTTTACTAAGTGAGAATGAATGAAATGATTAGCAATATTAGGATCTCTCTAAGGTTGTTAAGCCAAATCCTAGAGTTCAAGCTCTGATACCAATTGAAAAACACCTAGAGGGGGGGTGAATAGGTGTTATTGCTAATCTAACAATCTTTTTAAAACTAAGTATGATGAATGATGCAACGATCTCTCAAAACAAGACTAAGAGCCGAATACCCCGTGAGAGGTTCTGAACTCCTTCCTCCCAATTCCCCTTGAATGGGTTAGAGGTGCGCAATGCAACCTTGTTGTATGAGAATTGATCGAACAAAGTATGAATAAAATGCAATGATGAAATGCACACAAGATATCACAAGTATTACAAGCTTGAAGTAATTGTACAAGGAAAGAAACAAGATCACAAGTAAGTAATAGAAAGCAATATAGTGCAATAGAAATTTAAAGCAAGAATGGACACAAGGCAATCGCAAACACAAGATGTTTGTTTCGAGGTTCGAGCCACCGCTCTACTCCCCGCCTTCACCTCCGTGAAGGGTTTCCACTATCCACCGAGGACGATTACAACGGTCTACCGAAGACCCGAGCACCGAGCTCCACCAAGTATAATAACCTCTACCGAAGAGGTGTCTCCACAAGAACAAGAAGAGGAACAAGAACAAGAGTGATCACAACAAGATCACCAAACTCTTTTACAACACTCTCACTCTTTTTACAACTTCACTATAGAATGAGTTAGAGATTTTTGGCTCTATGAAGTGTAGTGAGAAAAACTCAGTTGTAGAGATGATTTTTGCAAGGGAACACAACTGAAAACTAGCTCAAGAAAGAATTGGAAATGGAGAGCTTAAACACTTTTCTTTTCTCTTTTGAAAAACTTTGAAAACTTGAGGATTTTTCTTGGTGTCTAGTAAGAGAGTCTTCTCCTCTATTTATAGGGAGAAAAATAGGTTTAAAACAATTTATTTAGAGCTTATTTGCTCTGAAAAAGAACTGAAAAACCCTGTAAAAGTCTGCCAAAAAACAGATCAAAAAACAAATTTCAGAATTGCACAAAAGAGGAAAGAGCCGTTGGGCAGCAGCAGGCTTGGCGGTCGACCGGGCCGGTCGACCGCCAGCTCAGCTGGTCAAAGAGCCGTTGGCTCGGGTCTTCTGGCGGTCGACTGGCCGGTCGACCCAGAAAACCCGAGAACAAACCTGCTCTCAGTCTTCCTCTAGCGGTCGGCCGGACGGTCGACCCAGAAAACCCGAGAGCAATCCTGCTCTCAGACGGTCGATCGCCCGGTCGACCGTAGGACGTGCACAGACATGCACGCCCAGGCACAGTGGCCGGTCGACCGGGCCAGTCGGCCGGGCAGCCTGAAACAGGAAAAACAGTGTATTTTTTGACTTGAAAAATTTTGCAAAATAATTTTTGACTTTAAGGAAACTTAAGTAATGTGCTAGTAGGGGTATATAAACAAGATCTAAACATGGTATCTATTTTTGTAAAATATAGAGTCATGTAAATATATTTTTAAGGCATGAAACCTAAACTTTTTAAAACATGAAAACTTAAATACAAGACACACATTTTAACAAAACCAAATTGTGTGTGTGTGTATCCTAGAGCCAATATCCAACACTCAAACTTTAACATTCTAATTCTTACATTGGTTCTAAGTACTACAAGCTCTTCAAGGGGGCTTTTCACCATCAAGGTCTTCAACACTTGAGTCTTGAGCCCACTTAGAGTTGACTTGAGTCCAAAACACTTTATTTTAGGGTGTAAACCTTTTAGTAGAGTTAGAACCCTGAAACACACTTAAACAATAAGCAATATTAGTACAAATAACTAATATGTTTTGTAATCATCAAAACACACTAAACATGGGTGATTGTAACCTTGGGCCAACAAGATAGTGAGCCCAGATTTTCTTCTTTATTAAAAAACAACAAATCACTTTTCAAACTTTATACAAAATTTACCTTTTTTAAAGCCTTCTCTAAATTTGCAACTTTTCTTTTAATCATCTCCTTTCTCTCAATTTTCTTTTTCAACTTAAAAGAAAAACACCAACTTCACTCTTTGTTATTTAACAAAAATACCAAAAAGCTTCTATCGCATTCCTCCTCGTGGACACGACTCGTTAGCCCAAAGTTACACGGTAATTCTCTTATCTTTTTGATTTTACAATCAATTTTTGGCGCCGTTGCCGGGGAGGGAACGGTGCAATTGTTTTTTAACAAGTTAGGTGTCTTGTTTCAAGGATGTCAAGATTCAGATCTAGCATTCAAGCTTTGCAGGAGAAGACTTGCTATTCTGTGCCCCTACTCTTGAAAGTAGGAAACAGAATTTCAAGAAATTGCATTGGAAAAGTTGAAAATTTTGTTGGACTACTAAAAACTCTTTTTTGCAGGACATATTGCTTGCAAAAATTAAGGTTTTTTTTGTGTTATTATTCTTGCTATATCTGCTATTCACAATCCCTGTTTTAATCCAACAGTAATCTGAGTGATTGTTAATTGCTTAAAAAAAACGTTTAGACTTGCATTTTAGGCATTTGTTTAATTACGTTTATTTTACAATTACTGTTGAAGATAGCTGGAGACAATGTACGTATGAACAGTATATAGTTTAGGAAACATTCTTGGGTGATATTGCTTTTGAATGCTACTTTTCTATATCTTGCACACTTTGCACAATAAATTCTAAGGGCAAAATCCAAATCAAGATAAGGTGGGAAAATCATTACCCTTCCTTAGCCCACAAACCATCTCCAAGCACGCACAACCTAAGCCTAAATAAAATCTAATGGACGTTGGCCTTAGGGACATCTCAAACTCACTAGGAGATTATCCTAAGGGGAAAGGTGTTAGAATTTGACTCCTATCAAATCAGTGTCTAGGAAAGGGATTATGAGGGGTGAAACCCTGAAGGCTGGTGGTTTGGCTTAATTAGGCCCGTCGCTTTTGCACGGATACCTCCCACCAATCTTGCCCTGACCTGGCTGATTAGCTTGTGGTCAAACTCTGCATTATACCTCCTGTGGACAATCAACCAGTTAGGAGTTGTCTAGGTCAAGGTTACCTTAGACTGGCTTGATTGATTACTCTTGTTGACTATTGGTAAACTTATTTGTGATTGTGATTGTGTTTGAGTATGCAAGTGTAGTCAAGAGACCCTAATTCATCTAGGTTGACTAGAAACACATCACCACCCAAGTTTGAACCAAGACCAGATCCGGTTATGGCTCAACCAACATCATTGCAGGATAGGTTCTATCCCATTAAAACCTCACTTCCATCTTGTATCCAGCTTCCATCGGTTAGTGAATATAATTTTGACCTTAAGCCTCAATTCATCAACACACTCCCTAAGTTTTATGGCTTAGAGTCTGAAGATGCTTACTTCTTCATAAGAGAATTTGAGGAAGTATGTCTAATGATGAAAATTGCACACCTTGTAGATGATGCTATTAGGTTGAGATTTGTCCCTTTTACTCTTAAGGACTTAGCCAAGAAATGGCTTTAAAGCTTAGCAGCCGGCTCCATCACATCTTGGGATGGTTTCATCAAGGTCTTCTTGAAGAAATTCTATCCAATTCATAAGACCGCTCTCATTAGAAAGAACATCATGCAATTCAAGAAAGAACCTAGTTAACCGTTTTGGAGGTACTTTGAACGCTTTAAAAACCTCCTTGTCCAATGTCTTCATTATGGAATAGAGAAATGGCGACAATGCTAAGTGCTTTATGACGGTTTAAACTATTCTACCAAAACCCTCTTAGAAAGTATGTGCCAAGGGGGTTCTTGTAGAAGGATGAAAATGAAGGATGGGATTGAGTTACCCATGAAACTTCCATTAGTACTCGTCTCCCTTGAATAATGAACTTGCTCGGAATTATCATGATGCCCCTTGACCTCATTGACCTTGATTGTTGACAGGCGGAATCATATTTCTGTTTTATTTGTTAGACAGATCTAGTTTTACTGTCACTCTTAATAATGAAATGCTTAGTCTACTTTCTAAATCTAAAGTTATTGGTACTAGAATTCTGATTGATGGTATGAAAACCTAGCTGAAAAGACCATCCAAAGGGAACCTACTAGCGAAACCTCTAGGAATCCAAACTCCATCTCTTCAAAAGGAGGTCTCTATTCTATTGAATCATCCATAACTAATGGGGCTAAATTAGCTAACCTAGTAAGAAGACTGGAAGCTTTAGAAACTAAGGAACAAAGTCCAGTCAATCAAGTCAGCCCAAACCATTTTCAACTCCGGGCTGTACTTACTGTCAAGCCATGAATCATGTGTTTGAGGAGTGCCCTGTGTTTCACGCTCAGCAACAATACCCTGAATTGATGAATGCGGCCTTTTCAAGGCCGAACAATAATCCTTACGCACCAACGTATAATCCTGGCTGGAGACATCACCCTAATTTCTCATGGAGCCAAAATAACAATGACCACTCACGGTCAAATCATGCAAGTCACTTCCATAATGCTAATAATTCTTCCAATCATCAACCCAACTTTTTCAATTTCCACAATAATTCTCTCAACCATCCACCTAACTTTTCAAACTATCAACAAAACTTTTCCCATCAAGCCCCACAATCTTTCTTCCAGAATCCTCAACTAGAAAGGAGAATGACTGACTTTGAGAGAAACATGGAAAGATACATGAAAAATCAAGATTCTCTCATGCAAACTATACAAAGGCTCGAGGTTCAAATGAGCCAACTAGCCACTCCACAGAATGAGAGACAGAAGGATACCTTGCCTAGTCAGCCAATAACCAATCCTAAGAATTCTCAACAAGCTCATTTGGCTGAGGATCAATCATTAAATCAATGTAATGCTGTTCATATATTGAGGTCAGGAAAGAAAGTTGATAATCAAGTGTCAACACCAACCAATCCCATTCAGCATAACCACAATTAAGCATCCACCTCATCTAATTTCACTCCTCCTAAATCTGACGAATCTGAAAAAGATAAGTCAACCAGTCAGGTGCACCAGCCTATAGTACCATTTCGTAATAGGCTGCAAAACAACAAGCAAAATTCACACATGGATAAGATAATTGAGATCTTTAATCAAGTGAAGATAAATGTGCCACTTCTTGATGCCATCCAACAAGTCCCATCCTATGCTAAGTTTCTTAAGGACATGTGCACCAAGAAGAGAAAGACTAATGTACCTAAAAAGGTCTTCTTAGCCACTAACATTAGTAAGCTACTATCGGGTCTGATCCCTATTAATTACAACGATTCAGGTAGTCCAACCATTGCCTACACAATAGGACAAGCCGAGATTAGTCGTGTACTTCTTGACTTGGGGGCAAGTATAACTTGCTTCCATTCTCAGTTTATCAACAACTCGTGTTGGGCGATCTTAGTCCAAGTCGAGTCACTATCCAACTGGTTGACCGTTCAGTGAAAGTTCCAAAAGGGGAGATTAATGATATCCTTATCCGGGTCGGGGAGTTTATTTACCCTGTTGATTTCATAGTTCTAGAGACACAACCTGTGTCCAATCATAGGGCTCAAACTCCTGTTATCCTAGGGCGACCATTCCTTGCCAATGCCATCATCAATTGTAGGAATGGGTCCATGAGGTTAACCTTTGGGGACATGACTAGAGAAGTAAATGCCTTCAACCTAAGAAAATAACCCCGTGATGTTGAGGACCAAACATTTGAAGTCAACCTCATTGAGAACTTAACAAGTGAACATAGGGAAGAATTGGAACTAGAAACTGAGTGTGACTTCGGGTTAGAGTCTGATGACTTTAATCTTGATCAGGTTGTTGAATCTGATCTGAATTGGGCCTCAAACCCTATTTCACCAATTATGAAGCCAACAAATTTGACTAATCCTTCCAGTGAGCCTTCCTCTTCCTTAGAATTGAAAGTCTTACCTGCACATCTCAAGTACATCTATCTAGGCGAACAAGAGATCTTTCCTGTCATCATTGCCTTCCATTTAAATGACGGGGAAGAAGAAGATCTTAAAGCAATTCGAAAAAAATATAGGGAAGCCATTGGTTGGACTATGACTGATATAAAGGGATTAAGTCCAACCATCGTTCAACATCGCATTCATCTCAATGAAGATGCCACACCTAAAAGAGATCCACAGCGCAGGTTAAACCATATAATGCAAGAGGTTGTTCATACTGAAATTGTGAAACTCTTAAACAATGGGATAATCTATCCCATTTCTGATAGGCAATGAGTCAGTCCTGTCCATGCGGTTCTAAAGAAATCCAGTTTCAACGTAGTAGAAGACAAGAACAAAGAGTTAGTCCAAACTCGACTTCCCACGAAGATTCGAGTTTTGCATTGACTATAGGAAGCTTAATGCTGCAACTCGTAAGGACCATTTTTCACTTCCATTCATTGATCAAATGCTTGAACGTTTGGCGGGCCACGAGTATTACTGTTTCTTGGACGGTTACTCGGGGTATAATCAGATTCCTATTGCTCCTGAGGATCAAGAAAAGACTACGTTCACATATCCATTTGGGACATTTGCTTATCGTTGAATGCCTTTCAGCTATGTAATGCCCCAGCAACGTTTCAACGTTGCATGTTGAGTCTTTTTTTTGATATGGTAGAATGATTCTTAGAAATCTTCATAGATGAATTCTCCATCTACGGAGATTCGTTCACTCAATATATCCACCATTTAGAACTTATCCTCCAACGTTGTGCTGAGAAAAATCTGACACTGAACTGGGAGAAATGTCACTTCATGGTAAAACATGGAATTGTCTTGGGTCATGAAATCTCCAAGAATGGAATTAAAGTGGATAGAGCCAAAATTGAGGTTATTGCAAAGCTTTCTATGCCCAAATGCGTAAAGGATATTAGATCCTTCTTAGGATAAGCCGGTTTTTACCGAAGATTTATCAAGGATTTTAGCAAGATTACTAGGCCCTTAACTAATCTGTTAGCTAAGGACGTGTCCTTCACTTTCGATGCTGAATGTATGAATTCTTAGGAGAAGCTTAAGAGAGAGCTTATTTCTGCACCAATTATATCTGCATCGGATTGGTCTAAGTCGTTCGAAATCATGTGCGATGCTTCTGATTTTGCCATAGGCCCTGTCCTAAGGCAATGCATTGATAACAAGCAGCACGTGATTTACTACTCTAGTAGGACTCTCAACGATACTCAATTGAACTACACTACAACTGAGAAGGAATTATTGGTAGTAGTGTTTGCCTTAGAGAAATTCATCCCTATCTACTAGGGTCCAAAATCACCATTTTCACCGATCATTCTGCGTTTAGGTACCTCATGATGAAGAAGGATGCCAAGGCCCGACTCATTCGTTGGATCCTCCTTCTTCAAGAATTTGATCTCGAGATTCGAGACAAGAAAGACGTAGTAAATGTCGTTGCTGATCATCTTTCACGAATCCCTAATTCTCCATGCAATGAATTACCTATAAATGAGGATTTTCCTGATGAAAATCTCTTAGCTATCTTTAGGAACCTTGGTTTGCTGATATAGTGAATTACTTAATCACAAATCAAACTCCGTCTCATTGGTCCAAAAATGATATATACCGGTTCTTATCCTATGTCCGGTATTTCTTTGGGAGGAACCGTATCTTTTTAAGTACTGTTCTGACCAAATTATTAGGAGATGCATTCCTGATGAGGAGGCAAAGAGTGTTCTATCCTTTTGTCACGAACTTGCATGCGGTGGAAACATTGGTCCCCGCAAGACTACTGAAAAAGTGCTACAAAGTGGGTTCTATTGGCCCACTTTGTTCAAAGATACTTATGAATTTTGCAAGACGTGCTCTAGATGCCAGATGGTAGGAAGGATCTCAAGACGAGATATGATGCCCCTTAACCCAATTTTAGAAATAGAACTCTTTGATGTTTGGGGCATCGACTTTATGGGTCCATTTCCTAACTCATTTGAAAACCAATACATATTGGTTGCTGTGGACTATGTGTCCAAGTGGGTAGAAGTCGTTCCTAGTAGAACTAATGATAACAAAGTTGTCATAAAGTTTTTGAAAGAGAACATTTTTTCACGCTTCAAAACCCCTCGTGCTATCATCAGTGATAATAGCACTCACTTTTGCAATAGATCCTTTGAAGCTTTTATGCGAAAGTATGCCATAACTCACAAGTTGTCCACACCTTATCATCCTCAAACCAGTGGGCAGGTTGAGGTTTCCAATAGACAAGTCAAGCTTATCTTGGAGAAAACTGTGAGCCAAAACCGAAATGATTGGTCCATCAAACTTGTAGATGCCCTATGGGCCTACAGGACCGATTTCAAGATGATTCTAGGGATGTCTCCTTATAGGTTAGTCTATGGTAAAGCTTGTCACCTACCCGTTGAGTTAGAGCACCAGGTCTTATGGGCAATCAAGCAGTTGAATTTCGACTTGACTAAGGTTGGTGAACTTCGAAAATTACAAATTTTCGAATTAGAGGAGTTAAGAAATAAGGCCTACGAAAATGCTAAGATCACTAAAGATAGAGTTAAGATTTTCATGATAAACATATCATAAGAAAAACCTTTGTCCCTGGACAAAAAGTTTTACTCTATAATTCTAAGCTTCATCTTTTTTCAGAAAAATTAAAATCAAGATGGACTGGGCCATTCGTTGTAAAAACCGTGTTTCCACATGGTGCAGTTGAGATCAGTGACACCAAGAATGGAAATAACTTTAAGGTAAATGGTCAACGCCTTAAACCTTTCTTGGAATCGGTGCCGGTAAATGAAACAGCTATGGGTCTTTTTGACCCAGTGTATCGGTAACTTTCCTCTTTTCTATTTTATTTCATGCATCTATACATTTCTTTCATACATTAGGGACAATGCATGAGATTAGTGTGGGGGAGGGTTCTAACATGACTAATATAAAAAAAAAAGAAAATATATGTAAAAAAACTTTTTGAAAGGTAAGAACAATATTTTGATATATTTTTTGTAAGAAATTAAGTCAATTTTAAGGAATAGGAAAATCATAATTAGAATTTCTTATACTTGGTCAAAGTAAGATGACTTGCTTGATTTTTAGGGTTAGGAAGAAAATTTGTGAAAGTAATTTAGTTTTGATCTTTACCTTGATGAAATATGCACACTTTATACACTTACACACTTAGGGTTCAAAAACAAAGACTCTTATACCTTAAAAAAAAAACTAGATATGTATAAAAAATAAACAAATCTAATTATTGATTAGCTAGGTGCTTTGGCCTAAGCAAGCCTTGGTATTTATGCAAAAAATAATTAGATAAGCTTGAAAAAAAAATATATATAAATCCTCTGATTAAATTGGGTATTTGTGCCTTATGAAGCATAAGTATTCACGCCTAAAAGGGGTATATTTTATAAATAAGAACCCTTAGTTTCGTGGCCTTGTCTGCTGAGTGTTTAAGTCCTTAGGGGTCTTTTCTCACCTGGTGCCCTAAAACTGTACGCTTTGGGTGTCACTGACTAAAGGCTCTTTACATGAGCAGATTAAAAAGCCTAATGGAATTGAGTAATAAATCTCACCAAAAATAAATATAAATAAGGCATAGGAGTTAATGTTAAGGAACCCTTAGTCAAACTTCACAGTCACGATGGTGCATATGACTGAGGATAAAGTAATAGACTAGATGAGAAACACAATTTGACTCCTTACTTTAATTGATGACATATTTTTTTTAATAGAGACTATGTTTAGGAATGAAAAATTTAATATTCCTATAACTTATAGAATACTTAAACTCTCACAAATATACTTCAAATATTTTCTTCTTTCAAAATGCTTTTCAAAAATACTAATATTTTTGCTCTTTATTTATGGATTTTGTGGGTGCAATCCACTGAAAACCCTCACGAGATAAAACTCGTCCTCTAGGGGTAACCTAGAGGTTTAACAGCTTGTTGCACATGCTCAGTGCAATCGAGTGACCTGCGAAAGTGGTCTAACAATTGATTAGAATTAGTTTTGAAGCTTTGCTCGAGGGAGAGCAAAAGATAAGTGTGGGGGTGTGATCAGTCACATATATTGCATATACATTGTCACATTATCATACATTTTATCTAATAAATCCTATTAATAAGTCTTATTCTTCTTTGTTAAATATAGGCCCATTGCTAAAAGAAAGAAAAGAGAAACAAGCCCAAAAGCCTATCAAATTCTGAATTAATTCAGAATAAATTCGAAATCAGGGAATCAGGATAGATCTTGGCAAATTAGAGAGGTTAAAAACTGGTTAAAATGTATCTTCCCAAATCAAGTGATTGAAGCCAACAATCAAAGGCTGTTTCGTCAAATCCTGGAGCAGAAATGAGAAAACCAGCAGAAGATATGGGAGAATCACCAAACCAGGAGCATCCCCCATTTGGGTGTGGCCCTGGACACACCAGGGCCGCGGAAACGCGGCCCTAGCCACATTTTCACGGCTTTGTTAGGATTGTTGGGGGAGCGTTTGCTCCCCCAATCTTCCTACGACCTCTCCCCTCTGTTTTTCCTATAAATACCATTTTCAACAGAGAAGAAAGGGCGAAGACTAGGATTAGAATTTTTATTTATTTTTAAGGTTTAGGCTCTTTGTTAGATAGTATAAAAGTTGTATCTTTATTTTATAATTTGTAGTTCAGTGCAAATACCAGCGAGAGAGAGAGGAATTGAGTTATTGTATTCTGAAGATTGAAGTGACATTAATATAAGGATCAAGCTACCTTTTCTTCCACTCCACTTTACGATATGTCTTACTTTATTTACTTGGATTGTTCTTTGTCTTCCATGAATAGCTAAATCGGCTTTCTTGGCTCATTATTACTCCTCTCTCTGATCCCTTTTCTTTTCGAATGATTTTGATGAAAAGACTCAATGAATCATTTGCATGCCTAACTTTAGCCTTTCTTCTTGAAAGTGTTCTTGAAGGCATATGAGGATGGGTTTGAATTTTTAAATTTCTACTTCTTTTAAAAACGTCTCTTGAACTTGTTTTTATCTCATACTTGAACTTCTTGATGATTTAACATTCAATTCGAGATGATTTGTTAAAGAAAAGGATTAACTTTTCCAACCATCTTATGTTCTTTGCTTAAAACTTTCTAAAATCAATCTTAAGTTTTTGCCTATGATCAAATTGAGGCACTAAGGATTTCAATAGAAGAACATATCGTTGAGTAGTGAGATAGTGAGCCCAGATTTTCTTCTTTATTGAAAAACAACAAATCACTTTTCAAACTTTATACAAAATTCACCTTTTCCCAAGCCTTCTCTAAATTTGCAACTTTTCTTTTAATCATTTCCCTTCTCTCCATTTTCTTTTTCAACTTAAAAGAAAAACACCAACTTCACTCTTTGTTATTTAACTAAAACACCGAAAAGCTTCTATCGCATTCCTCCTCGTGGACACGACCCGTTAGCCCAAAGCTACACTGTAATTCTCATATCTTTTTGATTTTACAATCAATTTTAATCCTAGTTTATATTTTTAATGCCTTTTAAAAATTAGCTCTTAAAACAAAAGCTCCAACTTCTCCTTCATGGATTTCCCAAAGTAGAATTAAATTTGATTGTAGATTTTTAATGAACCAATTTTAAACAAGTCTCTATGGATTCGACCCTCTTCTTGCCACTATATGATTATTCTAAAAAGATTTCAAAGTAAGATTAGCTTTTTATAACTTGTACATGGTTTAAACAATAATGAATTTCTTCATGAACTTCGAACCGTGAACAGTTTTTGGCACTGTTGTCGGGGACTTGTGAAAACTCTATTTTTAAAAATCAATATTTAATCTTTTTCTAGTTTCATATAAAATAAAAAATTAAAAAATTAAAAACATTAAAAAAATTAAAAATTCAAAAAAATACTTTTTACTAATTTTCTTTTCCATCCCTAAGATTTAATTTCAAAATTATCTTTTGCAGGGAATTTCATAAACAAAGGAAAACTTGCACAATAGGAAGGAGCTTGCTTGCTAAAATTATATTGCTAAACTAAATAAGAACAAAACATAACAAAATTTGCTTGGTTTAGAGTCGCCAGAAATGTTAGTATGTTCTTACTCTACCCACGAATCTCCTATTAGTGGAGTTTTGAAGGTGCTTATTGATTAAACTTGTCCTGCATTAGTGCATATTACATAAAAAGATCTTAAGAGTTATCCCCCCTCACATAAGGTCGGGAGTGATTACCCATTCCTTAGCTCAAAAATCAAAACCGCATATAAGTTTTCTCAAGCTTGAACTAAATTAAAATCAATTAGAACTTGGCCACTAGGATTTCAAGCTAATTAAGTGGATCCATTTTGGGAATAATCTGGTGATTACTTTCAAGCTCGCGAGAGAAGACTTTCTTATCTAGAAAGGGTGACTTAGCCATTGTGGCGTTGCCTGGCCTGGAGGAAGGACCGAGGGACTTCCTTGTCCAAAAAAGAGTGGCTGAAATGAATAAGCGCCCAGCCTGGGGGGAGAACTGAATAGCTTGTTTGACGGCTTTAACCGGTCAACTCACAATCTGTCCAATCCAGTTAGAAGATGTCTAACTAGAGAGAATTTATTCTCTTAAAGATTAGTAGCTAAAAATTGATCACCTCAAATAAAATTTAAGATAAAGAAAAATATTGTTTGGAATTGATTGGTTGAGTGATTTGTGTGTGGAACAATAATAAAAAAAATTAAATTATAAAATAAAATAAAATAAAAAACAATTTTCGTTCATCCCTCGCCCCTTCCATCATTTTGAAATTATTCCCTCCATGACCTATTCAAATCAAGATCTGTACAACTATTATCATCATAGGCTATTTTCCTATTCTCATCAACTATCCTCACCTCTAGGCTTTCATGACTACAACCAACACACTATTTCATCTTTTTCATCTCATCCTCCCATGAGGTGCTATCATTGTCATGATTCATCTCATCCTTCAGAATAATATACTTCAATAGGGTATTCGTTAGGACTAGATCAAAACCAATTCGACATATTTCAAGGACCTACAAACGAACCTTATCCATCAAACTTCAATCCGGAGGGTTGGAATTATCCTCAATATTCATGGAATCAATCATATCAATCAAATTAATGCTACACTAAACCATCACTTCCATCTTGGGGATCTGATAATAAACATGAAGAATTGCAGAGTACATTAGAGAAGAGTTTAGAAATCATGCAATAGTGTATACTTCAAAACATTTAGAGCAATCAAGAGATAGTCGAGACAAGTGCTCGCATAGATATGCATTTTGATGACATAATGACTTATTTCAATCAACCTGCTTTGACCTCAATTCCAGATCAAACTCAAGAGTTCCATCAGTGCTATCAAGTGAACTAATTGGACATACCACAAGAATTCACACCACATGTTAACATAATTTTTTGAATCTATGCCCTTATCATTTCATTTAAACCAAATTAAAGAGTTTGAATAGGATGCTGAAGATATCCATGAGCTAGACACCCGTCTTTCCATGAACCACCAATTGAACAATTTTTTGATAATGATTCAATATTTTTGAATGAATTGGTTAAGGATGATTTGGTAATGCACATAACTTTTTTAAAACATGTTGATTATAATGTTGAGGATGTATGTGCGATGATGAGCCTATGTTTCTTGAAGAATTGTTTAAGGATGAGTGTTTTGAGAAGATATGTGTTGAGGAGCTCAAGTCTAAAGTTCCCTTTGAAAAAAGAAAACTTTATTTAAGTATCTTGAATTTTGATGAGTCATCTAATGATCACTCTTTTGAAAACATGATTCATAAACCTCTAATTGATCAAAACTTTGAAGAATTATTTGAAAATGAATTGATTTATTTGGATGAATCAACTAAGGATGCGTTGGTCCATTACACACCTCCTAAAGAAATTGTTGATTTAAGTGTTGAGGTGATTTTTAAGGATAAGCTCAAATTCCTAGGCAATTATAATGTGGATACTCCAATTATACTTTGTGATAATGATGAATTTGTGAGGAGAATGTATGAGAAGAAGAGCAGGAAGAGATGGAGGAAGATGATGAATAAGTTGGAGAAGATAAGAGCAAAAATGATAAAAAGATTGACCTCTCCAATTTGTCCCTTGAAGAGAACCCATTGGAATGATGGGAAGCGAGTTGAGGGAATAGACCTAGAAATATTTAGAATAGGGGAGAGGTGGAGTTGTACATATTTGTTGTATTTTCTTTTAGTCTGTGCATCTTTTTATTTTTTAATTTTTTTAGCTAGCTGAGACAGTTATAGTGAGTCTTTTTTATACTTTTTTACATTTTACTTCATGCATATATACATTCATTTATACATTAAATAAAATGCATGAGATAAGTGTTGGAGAGTTCTAATATAGGTTTTGTTTTAGGTTTTCTTGTATATAAAAAATAATAATAAAATAATAAAAATAAAAATTAAATTTTTTGAAAATAAAAATAATACTTTCGCTTATTTTTGTAAGAAATTAAGTCAATTTTAAGGAATAGGAGAATCCTAATTAGGGTTTCTTATACATAGTTGAAATAAGAATATTTGTTTGATTTCTAGGGTTAGGAAAAAAAATTGAAAAAGTAATTTAGTCTTGATTTTTACCTTGATGAAATTGCATACTTTATAAATTTACACACTTAGGGTTCAAAAATAAAGATTCTTATGCCTTATAAAAAAGAAAAAGAAAAAGAAATATATATATATATATATCCTCTGATTAAGCTCAGTTTTTGTGCCTCATAAAGCATAATTATTCACGCATAAAATTGGTTCATATCATCAAATAAAATCTTTAGTTTTGTGGCCTTATTTATTCGAATCCTAAGTCCTTGGGGTGTTTTCTCACCGGTGCCCTAAAACCGTTCGGTTTGGGAGTCACCGTCTAAGACTTATTACATAGGCAAATTAGAAAGTCTAATAAAACTAAGGGATATCACCAACAAAAATATATATAAATAAGGTATAAGAGTTAGAATTAAAGAATTCTTAGTCAAATATTCATGGACACAAGATGCATATGACTTAGGGTAAGATAACAGACTAGATGAGAATATAATTTTATTACTAAGCTTGATTGATAATAAATCTTTGATTAGAGACTAAGTCTAGGGATGAGTAGTTACATGCTCCTATAACTTATAAATTGCTTAAATCTTATAAAAATACATCAAATATTCTCTTCTTTTAAAAATGCATTTTCAAAAAAACTAATAATTTATTTCTTTTTTCTTTATGCATTTTGTGAGTGTAATCTGCTGAAAACTCTCATGAGACAAAACTCATCCTTTGGGGTAACTTAGAGGTTTAATAGCTTGTTGCACATGCTAAATGCAATCATGATTCCTACGAAAGTGAGTTAGGTTTGGTTAGCTCTATTTTTCTCTTTATTTTTTTTGCTCAGGAACGAGCAAAAGATAAGTATGGGGGTGTGATTATGCATGTGCATTGCATATTTTGTATTACATATGTCACATTTTTTTCATTTATTTTTAAATAAAACTCTATTTTTAATGTATTTTCATGTTTAATGGCGCACATTGTAATTAAGGAAGAGATTGACAGATTTATTCAATTAAATTCAAATAATTCAAAAGATCAAGCAAATCAAGGAGATCAATTCAAATTCAGAGCTTTGAGAAGCCCTCTTATCAAAAGATCGGATATATCAAACGAGATAATACCAGTCTAAATTCAAAAGAAAAATGAATTTTTGAAGATCCAATCAGTTTCGCTGAAGATAAATGGATATCTCATCAATTCTAGAAGACAAATTAAAAATCTAAGGGAATAAAATGATAGAGAGAAGATCAACAGATGAGATAAAGTAATCATATTTGGAGATAAAGAGAAAAATTCAAGTAAATTCAGAGTTTTAAATCAATTTAGACTCGGATTCAGACTGGATATCTTTTAGCATTTTGAGCATAATTTTCACTACAGAAACTCAAATCTGATGATTTAAGATGGTCCAGAAAGAAAGTTTAAAGGACTATAATTCTTATGTTGACCACTATTTTTAATTCTATTATTTGATAAGTCATATACAGCAATCAACATGCTAACTAGTCGTAAACTAATTCAGAATTGAATTTTCACATAAAATTCTGGATAAATCAAATCAAGTTTGGAGATAATAGGAGGATTTAAATTCAGAAATTGATAATAGATTGTCCCCAAGTCAAGAGAAAGGATATTATCTTAATATTCAGAGTTCAAATTTAAGTTCTGAAAATATATCTCTTGATGGGTGCACAACTTCTATTAGGAGTCTACCCATCTTCTACTATAAATAAAGAGGTGGAGCATAGAAAAATATATCATCTCATCTCAGACCAGAAGGCTGTAGGGCAAATTGAGAGGAGAGTTTTGTGGGTTGCAATGCGAGTTTTGGAGAGAATCAAGAGCATTGTAATGGCGAATCTTCAATTCAATCTTCATCAATAAAGATCTGCACTATTTCAGTCTAAGAATTTCTTCTCTTTCTTTATGATTCCTTCAATGCAATTTTACTCTTTTTATTTAATATTTTATTTTTCACTTTCAGCAATCTCATGCATTTCATTTTCTTCTTTTTATTTCTAGTCTTCTACTTTATCTATTTCAGCAGCATTTGAAGGAAGGATACAACGGTGAATCAGGCCTTATGACAATCCGGGTTCTAATTGTTTCTTCTCCTTCTCTCTTTTCTTTCTCCATTGCTTTACTTAATTAGTCTTCACAACAGTTAGTATTCTTTTTATCCTAGTTAATATTTTTAATGCATTTTAGAAATTAGCTCTTAAAAAAAAACTCCAACTTCTCCTCCAAGGATTTCCTAAACTAGAATTAAATTAGATTGTAGATTTTTAAAGAAAACAAGTCTCTATGGATTCGACCCTCTTCTTACCAATATACGATTATTCTAAAAAGATTACAAAGTAAGATTAGGTTTTCATAACTTGTACGTGGTTTAAACAATGACAGATTTCTTCATGAACTTCGAATCGCGAACATCATTCTTCATGGAGCTTGATCGTTTTATGTTCCTTCAGCTTCCTCTTCTTAGCTAGGATTTCCTTTATGAACTTTGTATACTTTAAATTCTATTCTAGAGCATCTGTGAATAGAATATTAATATGTAAAATTTTGAAAATATTCAGAAAGTTAGAGAAATCCTTATCTATCTTGTTTTGTTTGAGTCTCTGAGGAAACGAAACTGGGGTGTATGGCTTCACTTGTGCTTCACTTTATGAACTGGATCTGGCCCTAATTCAATAGGGAGATGATGGATTGGCCATCCTGACGATGAATCAGCCTTCTATTTTTCACTTCTGGGGCTTATGTTTCTCTTATACAGTCTTTCTGATTTACTGGTTTAGTATAAGATTTTTGTACCTGCTCTAATTCCTTCCCAATCCTTAATGAGATCACTTGTATTTGTTTCTTCAGATTCTTCTCGATAATGCTCGTTAGCGATCCTTGTGTCCCTTAAGAGAGTAGGTTCACGATTTGCCAGCCTAACCTTCCAGATTATATATGGATGCCGCTTGATTTTTTATGAGGGCTTCTTAATTCTCTAACTTCGTCTCAGTCTCAGCCATGAAAGATCATTTTTGCGCCATGAAAGATTCGTATTTATAACAAGTTGTTCTATTATAGTCGCTAAGCTCAAGCTCTTTTTCATCTTTGGTTGTTGTTAATGTTGTTGTTGGCCCCCACTTGCTTTGTCAGTGATGCGAGTTGGATATGAATTGATGTGATATCATTGGGTCCATGCATGCCCTCAGCCTTCTTCGGCGTCTCCCTTTTAGTTTCCATTGATAATCATTAGACGCCCTCTCCTCCAATAGCTCATAGGCTTCATCACTATCTTTTCCCATAAGTGCTCCACCGGCCACCACATCAATCATCATCCTTATATTCAGTTACAGCCCGTTGTAGACGAGTTAGATCTCCCACCAACCGGGAGTCCATGATTTGAAACTATCCTAATCAAGCCCTTGTACCTTTTTCAAGCATCACAAATAGATTCAGAATCAAATTGGGTAAAGGTTATGATATGACCTCGAAATTTTACCAATTTTGTGGGTGAAAAATATTTGGTGAGAAATTTGTTCCCCATCTCCTCCCACATAGCAATTGATTCCATTGGTACAGATTTGAACGATATCCTTACTTTATCTCCGACTGAGAAAGAAAAAATCATCAATCTCACATTCTCTGCTTGCACACTGCTGTACTGTTGTTTATCACAAATCTCCAGAAAGACTATAATATGCTCATACGGATCATCGTTGGAAAGACCTCCAAATTGACAATCATTTTGATTCGGCTCCAAATTGACAATCATTTCGCACCATCTGAATCAATCATATCTTCAATTCAAAGTTGTCTTATTGGGTTGTCGGGATGATGTTGCTCCCTGTAGCATGATGTTGCTCCCGTCAGGGAGGGAGTAGCATAGTCTTGTAAAGCATTCTTCTCTTCGTTGCTCGCCATGACCACTTCTCGATCTTTATTCTCTTTAAGCAAGCATATGTAAGTACCCTCGATCTTAGGATCAATTGTTAATAGGTCAGAGCTCCTAGATCATGCATATGATGACAGAAATCAACTTCTAAAAGATCACTCCTCGATTCAACAGAGGGACAATAGATTAGACGTCGTCATAGTGAATTTGTCATGATTTGTCCGCTTCTAGGGTTCTTAGTTTTGAGGCCAGCAAAATAAAAAGTCCATATGTTAGATTTGCAGTCTGAATTCAAATTATAACTAGTATAAAATATGGTTGATATCAATAGGAAACAAAGAATCCCCGACAACAGTGTCAAAAACTTGATGTGCAACTTGACAAGTGCATCAATCGTTAATCAGTAATTGATTATGATAAACATGTGCACAGAAAAGATAGAAGTTTAGTAATAGATTACAAGATTCTTAATTCTACCACTATAGCAAGTGGCTATGCTTGATCCATATGGAGGGTTTGCGTTAAAAGCTCTTAGTAAGTTTCTTTTTGAGTTACTAAAACTGGTCAAAAGTCTTCTATGTTTTCAAAAGGAAAAGTAAAATAAAAGCTATATTAATTTAGAAGAAAGTGGAAGATAGAAGAAGATGGTGATTGTGTACAATAAAAATAAAATTAAATGAAGAACTAAAAAGATTAAAGAAAGAAGAGATGGTTGTTTAACTGTTCTAAACTAAGTAATTAAGAGAAAAAGGAAAAACTAAAAATACTTACTTACCTCTTTTGGCCGATGATTTACCTTGGATTATTGACACGTTTACCTTGATTCGGAGTCGATCAGCGCATAATCCATAAGATCTAATTTAGTCTCTGTCCATATTACATCCTCAAGACTACATCAAGAAAGCATAAAATGTTAAGAACATGAGGGAGGAATCCATCTTCATGAGCTATCAATGGCACTTGCAAAGGCAATGCAATTCTGATGCTATGAGACTCACTTTGATTACCATCAAAACCAAGAGAAGAAAAGTAAATGAAGGAGAGAACACAAAAAAATTTATTTTAGATTAAATCAAGTAACAGAGAAAAAACGTAGAACACTTACACTGGGGTCACTCTCAGTATAGTTTTCGATCTCATTCTCTCATGAAACTCATCCCTCCTCTAGGTTACATAAATAAAGATGAAAAATTACATGAAAAGAAAAACAAAAATCTTAAACTAAACTAGAACAAACACTAGCCTAACATCTATATCTGCTCATTCGTGCTTGTTTGCCTTCAAAAATCTCAGCTTTTATAGATAAAATGGAAGAGGGGAGGGCATAAGAAGATAGGGGAGCAACGCTCCCCCTAACTTCCTAACAAAGCTGTGAAAATGTAGCCATAGGCAAAAAACTTGGCCGTGTGGCCTAGATGCGGCCAGGTGGCTTCAGTGAGCGTAGCTTCAAGATCATCTATAATCTCTATTTATCCAACTAGTTTTTCAGTTTGGTCTCTACATTTGGCGATACCTTCGTGGATCTTTAGATAACAAAATGGTTTCATAGACATCCGAATATTAACATGCTTCCATTTGGGGTGATCTTTTGATTTGCTTTGATCTTCAACCAATCTCTTGAATATTTGCCCCAATCCTTGATTTTAATTTAAACTAATTTAAATCCGAATTTAAATGTACTTTTGGGCTCGTTTCTTTTCCATCTCCTTTAGTAAAGGCCTGCATAAATTTAAATGGTAATTATTATTAAATATCAGAGTTTGTTACGATAAAATATGAGAATGTGATAATGAATATGCAATACCAGTGACCGATCATATCCCCACTCCTATCTTTTGCTCGTCCTCGAGCAAAACAAAATAAAAAGAAAAATAGAGCTAACCAATCTAACACACTTTTATGAGAATCATGGTTGCACTTAGCATGTGCAACAAGCCGTTGAACCTCTAAGTTATCCCTAGAGGATGAGTTTTGTCTCGTGAGGGTTTTCAGTGGATTACAGCCACTAAAACCAAAGAGAAAGAGAAACAAAGTGTTAGTATTTTGAAAGCACATTTGAAAAGATTAGAAAATATTTGAAGTATTTTTACAAAATTTCAAGTAATTTATAAGTTATAAGTAAACTGAACTTTTCATTACTAAACTTAGTCTCTATTTAAAAACTTATCAAATAAGATAACGAGTCAAACTGTATTTCTTATTTAGTATATTATTTTATTTTAAGTTATATGCACGTTTTATGACTGTGAAATTTTGACTCGGGGTTTTCAACTCTAACTCATATGCCTTATTTTTACAAATTTTTGATGGTACTATCTCTTAGTTCTATTAGGCTTTCTAATCTGCCCATGTAACGAACCTTTAGTCATTGACTCCCAAACTGGATGGTCTTAGAGTATCGGGTGGGGAAAACACCTAAAGGACTTAAGGATTCGAACAAATAAGGCCACAAAACTTATGAATTTTATTAATTATATGGACCATTTTTAGGCGTGAATACTTGTACCTTATAAGGCACAAATACCCAAGTTAATCAGAGGATTTTTGATATGTATATATATATTTTTTCTCTTTCTTTTTTTTATAAGGCATAAGAATCTTTATTTTTGGACCCTAAGTGTGTGAGTGCACCTAAGTGTGTAAGTCCATAAAGACTGCATATTTCATCAAGATAAAAATAAAGAGTAAATTAGTTTTTCAATTTTTCTTCCTAACCCTAGAAATCAAACAAATAATCTTATTTGATCAAGTATAGGAAATCCTAATTATGATCCTCCTATTCCTTAAAATTAACTTAATTTCTTATAAAAAATAGCTCAAAATATTGTTTCTTTTTGCATAAAGTTTTTAACAGCAAAGAAAAAGTTATATTTTTTCTTTTTTATAAATTAAAAGAAAATCTTTGTTATGTTAGAGTCCTCACCACATGATCTCATGTATTGTCCTCAATATATTACAGAATACATAAATGCATGAAAAAGAAGAAAGGAAAGGAAAAATGTTACCTTAAGGTGGTGGTTCCTGTGATGGTCGGATTGTGCCAAGCGTTGCTATCCAATCTAAATGACGTGGATTTTCAAAGTACCCACCTTGGATTACCTCTTTCCTATTTATATGTTATTACCTCTAAATTGAATAGGATCATTCATGATCCTATCATGAAAATTATTCCTTTTATATGACCAATCCTGGAATATCATATCAGAGTTATTATGGCATATACCTTGGTCCAACGAAAGAATGTGACTTTGTGGAATAGTTAATTTAGGCTCAAGAATAATAGGTTCGAGAACCAACACTGACTCGAGAATCTGACTAAATTAAGTTTAGTTTCAAGAGTCAAATTTGGTTCAAGAGTTGAGTCCAAATCTTAAAATTGAGATTCACATTCTTTTCCCATTAATAGAATGTGACTTTCCAAAATTAGTGATTTAATTTCAAAATATATGAGTACAAGAATGAATGATGTCTCGGGAAATGGGTCCAGATTGGGTAAAGATATCAGAGTCAATATAGATTCAAAATTGAAACTGAATCACAAAATTGAAGATCGAGTTCAAATTCTTGTTCAAGTTCAACTTCGTTTAAATGGAAACTTGTCAATGGTTTGGTATCGATCAAGTTCAAGATGATCTGATGAAATTGAATCTTGGTTGAAGTTTTCAAGACATCATGATTCTTGATTCTTATCAATATGGTTAGGGTAATCAGAATTGGTCAAATATTGATAAGGAAGTATTTCCTCTACCCTTTAAATATTATGCAGTTGACCCATTAGTGCTTCTAACCTATTAAAACAATCATTTTGGGACTGAATCATAGGTTTCATACTCTTTCCTAAGTTAGTAGGTTCTTCTTTTTGTTGTGAGACTTGAAACATGGAATAAGGATCTTGGATTTGAAAATTTTGATGGGATTGTGAGTCCATCATGTTTTGAAATTGGTTTTAGGACTCAATCAAGTCTTTTATTTTCTTAGTCAATTTAGATTTTTCTTCTATAGGTTGATCTTGATAAGGAGCATTGAAGCTGAATGTTGGTAAGGTGTTGTACCATATGATTTGGGCGAGCTGTATCCCACTGAATCTTTGAAGAGTGGAGATGATTGTTCCAGTCTTGTTCATAATATTGGGACTTGGGTATACATTGATTTGGATAAGACCAATCCGGCATACTTGGTTGGTTAAAGTTATAAAATGTCAGGTTAGTAATATTCGAGTCAAAAGAGGTCGGGGTGAAATATGGCTCACCATATGCATCAGAATAATTGTAAATGTAATCCATATCACAAAAATGTCACAAACAAAAATAAACAAAAAAAATAAACAAAAAAAAGAAAAATTTGGCCTAAGTTAGGGTAGGCCTCCTAACTGGTGAGACTGTCTGTGGGAGGTATATTGCAGCAATCTGGCCATAAGTTAATCAGCCAGGTAGGGTTAAGACCAAAGTAGGAGATATCCTTGCCTAAGCAACGAACCTAATCATGCCAAACCACTATTTTTGAGGTTTTATCTCTCAATCTCTAACCTTTAATACCAATTTGATAAGAATCAAACTCTAATAACTTTACCCTTAGGTTAGTCTCCTATTTGAGTCCGAGATGTCCCTAGGTCCAATGTCTACTCAGTTTTAGTTAGGCTTGGTTAGTAAGTGAGGAGATGGTTTGTGGGCTATGTGAGGGTAATAACTTTCCACCTTATCTTGTTTTAAGATATGCCCTTAGTCATTTCAGTGCAAGTGTATATGTATATGAAAAGCAACATTTAAGCAATATAAACAATTCAAAAGTGTTCCTGTACTACATGCTATGCACATGTACTTTTTTTCCAGCACTCTTCAACAGTAATGTAAATAGACACATGTCTTAAATTCAAAATCTAAACTGTTTTTAATATTAACAAGGAACAAGTTACTGTTGAGGTTAGAAAAGTATATACAGTGAGTTAAACAAGAAATTAAGTAGCTATAGAAACTTAATCAACCAACCTGCAAAAAAGACAGGTTAGTAGTGAAAAGTCACCTAGAGGGGGGGTGAATAGGTGACAATGCTAACCTATGAACTAAATGCGAAATTTAAAAACTTAATGCAAATTACACTCAAGTGCTATCAACAAGTGATGCACACAACCAAGCCAAGCAAATATGAATGAGCAATGTAAGTAAATGTAAGGCCCAAAGTAAAGAGAGAGAGATAGAGAGCCAATAGATCAAACGCAAACACAAGGATATGTTATCGAGGTTCGAGCACCCAGCTCTACATCCCCGCCTTCGACACACGAAGGATTTCCACTAGCTCGTCCACCTAGGACCCTTTACAAAGAGTACCCAACTCCTCTCTTTACAACCTCCTCCTTGAGGCAAACTCCAACAATCACAACCTCCTCCTTGAGGCAAATTTCAAACCAATACAACAAACTCCCAATCACCAATCAATACAAGGATCACCTCTCAACTAGAGGGATACAACCCAAAGCACAAAGCTAAGAAAAGATTGGGTTACAACTTGGTGGTCACAACAACAACCACAAACAACTTCTTCTTCTTCCACACAAATATCCTATAGATATAGATAGTAGATTTTTGCTCAAGTGTGGAGAAAACCAAAGGAATGGAAATCAGAAATCACAAAGAAAAATCCTTGGGAAAAATTGAAACAAAGATAGAGAAGTTCAATCAAAATCCTTTCCCAAAAACCCTTTCTTTGATTTTCCAAACCCTAACAAAAACACCAAATGTATTGTTCAATTTGAATCCAAAAACCTATTTTGATTGCAGCAAAAACACCTGAGAGAGTGGAAAAATTCGCACAAAAATTCTTGGAGAAAAACTCTTACAAATGGGGTATTTATAGGCAATTATCAGAAAATAGCCGTTGACAGAAATTTGCCAAAAATAGCCTTCCGGTCGACCGGCCCGGTCGACCGTCCAACGGTCAATTTTTGACCGTTGGCAACTAGCGGTCGACCGGCCCGGTCGACCGAATAATCCCGAGAGCAGACTATTCTGCTCCGGTCGACCGTTCCGGTCGACCGCTGACTGTGCCAGAAACGTGCACAGGTTTGTGCACGTCGTCGGTCGACCGTGACGGTCGACCGGCTACATGCGGTCGACCGATACGGTCGACCGAACTAGCCTGGCAGGCAGCAAATAGGTCAGAAAACTGAGGTAAAAAATATTCCAATAAATCTCACAAAATCTCTAAAATTCCACAAAAATAGTTTTATCATTTTATATTGAAATACAAACTTGTGTTAAAAATCCTAACACAAATTTCAAACATATTTGACTATTTTTGTGTCATAGAAATTTTGCCAAAAACCAAAAACCGTATTTTCTAAAACCTTGTATTTTGAATAGAAAATACACATTGTCTAAACATCCATGATACAAAAATATGATATTTAAACACTTTGAAGCATATTATATATGAGTAGAAATTCAATATACAAGAAACATATATATATCATGATTTTTGTCATTAAGTCCAAAAATATGTTTTGTTGTAAATACCAAAACATAAAACACATGGAATAGATTATCCAACAAAGTTTGTCTAAACAATTGAAGCATGCATGTATATAGAACAAATCTAATATACATAAACCATGTAAACTTGTTTTGATAAAAATCTATTCATGAAAACCAAGATCGGTTAAACCTAAAACCGAAAATCAAAACATAAAAGGTGTGTGTTGTGAACTTGAGCTTATCATACTATTCTAATCTTAACAATTAGGATCTAAACTCAAAACTAAAACTATGGATACCTAAGTCTTCTTGTAGAGCGCAATCTTCAAGCTAGAGCGCAATCTCCAAGTCGGCTTGATCCAAAGCTCCTTGATTCACCGAGCAAGTGCTATATGTGATCTTTGACGCTTGGGCTCTTGAATCAACATGTGAAAGATGTGTGGAAGCTTTCACCAACTAATATCTTGATTAATGATCTGAAACTTAAACATCACAAGATAATTAGTACACATAACTACATGAGTTAATCATCATCAAAACTAGAGTGGAAGGCCTTTGGGCCAACAATCTCCCCCTTTTTGATGATGACAAAACTCATGGAGTTATATATGCATGGATTAAAGTAAAGCTTCAAAGAAGCTCCCCCTTAACTCATGCATAGGAATAAACAAACAATAAGATGCATATAAACAGGGTTCTTGACATAAAATGAATATGCATATGAAACATGCTATTGATTCCAATTAAAAAACTAAATTACCAAAACATACTCTTGATATCAATAAAAATGAAACATGTACATAAAATGTACATAAAACATGCATAGACATGCATATAAACAAGGCTTCCGAAAATGTAAATTATATGCAAACACAAATATGCATATAAACTCAAATTCTTCTCCCCTTTTTGTCAATCATCAAAAAGGGTTAAAAATAAAAGCAAAAACAATAAATTTTCTCCCCCTTTTTGTTCAAAGCAAAGAACTAATAAAGGGTTAAATCAAATATGATACCAAAAAAATGTGGCAATGAAGTGTATATTGATACCAATTGAAAAACAACAAATCAATTGAAATCAAAACGAGAACATATACCAATTGAAAACACAAAAAAAATGAAAATCTTGATACCAATTAGTAAGTAAACAAATAACCTACCAATTGTAAACAAACAAACTAGATACCAGTTTTGGAATTAAACAATACTAATTTTGAATTTCCTTAAAAACAAATCTTGATACCAAATGAAACTATTGTTCTTTAAAACACAAGATACCAATTGAAATTATTTCTTTGCCAATTGAAATCTTTATTTTCTATCATAAAGCAAGGGAGTGGAATACCAAAAAAATATCAATTGAAAGATAAAATACCAATTTAAAAATAAAATACTAGTTTTCTCCCCCTTTATGAAATACCAACTAAACATATGCTTAAGCTAGAAATAATATACCAATTGAAGACTAAGTCAATTGAAATAATGTTAAAGCTCAAGCTTAGCATAAGCAAGATAATGATAATGCTTGTATAAAGAAACCAATTGAAAATTAAATCAATTGAAAATGATGGTCATTAAAAAATCAAGCTTATCATAAGCAAAATTTGTGCATATATCTTGAAGTACAAATAAATCATCTATATATGTATGTAAGAAATAGATACCAATTGTAAATTGATACCATATGAAGTGTATGCATACATATATATAAAACAAAACATATATGAGTATACAAAAGGATGTCAAGATTAGATACCAATTGAAACAACAATAAGATCAAGTGTATATCTCATATTCACTACCACCCAATCATGTGCAAGTTTAAAATGATTTTCATTATAAAGCATACATGAACATGATCTCCCATCCAACCGCCCATTGATGGTAGGGGTTTTCAAAAATTGATTTGAACAATATAGTTTGTTTGAAAAACTCTACCAATTTGAAGAATACCAACTAGTTTATGAAAATTTGAGAACTAGTAGAAATTCTTCAAGATAAAACAAAAAGGATTTTTCATGAAACATGAAAATCACAAGATCACTAAACACTCAAAATCTATATGGCACCAATAGTACTCATGAAAATGAAATCATGAGAAAACATCAAAATAAGGTGAGTGTACAAGTGTTGTGAGAAACATATCATCATGAAAATGTTGTGAGCTTGATTGTCCATTTTTTAAAAATAATCATCAAGATATGAAACATAAGTGAATCATGAAATCCATGAAAGTTCATCTAGGATGCGAAATCACTAATTTGAAATTCATGATACTAATTGAAAATCATCTTAAAAACAAGATTCTCATCATAAATGGGAAATTACATGAAATTCATCCAATGATCTAAACTTCAAGGTATATGTATGTCATGCACAAACTAAAGTATACATACATATCCCAAACATAAAGAGTCCACAAAAGTATATGCATGAAGGCACGTGGCTCAAGGATGTATATGTATAAATGATAGTTTGGACAAGATGGACATATACATAAAGTTAAAACAAAACATGTAAGATAGTGAATACAAGTCAAATGTAATAATCATCAAAACTAGACTATACTAGTACATCAAGTGAATACAAATGAGCGTTCAAGCACAAACATATATAAAGGTTTATTTGTAGCTCACTAGTTGTACAAGTATAAATCCTAGTCTTAATGAAAACTATCATTCAAGCAAGTTGTCAAAACATGAAGCATAAAACGGGTCAACAAGGTGATAATCAAAAACGCGAATCATTAAAACAAAAAAAAATCATGTAATCATAAACATCCAAATGGTCATAATGCATATGCATGTGCATTAGATATAGGGCATACATGTTAGTTTAAACAAGGTGAGACACTAAATGTAGATTCCAAATGAAACATGGGTGCTCAAGTAGCTAAACATGTACAACCTTAATCTAATGATCATAGCACAAGCATAATGAATCAAAACACAACATGCTATAAAAGGATGGACATAAAAAGCATGCAAAATAAAAATGGGAGTTAGAGAATGATACCAAAACCGATGAAGGCGCATCTCTAGTTCTCCAAACCACGGTGGTCCTTCCACCAAATCTCCTTGAGAGTGAAGCATCCAAATAATTCTCTTTTAGGCTTAGAACGCATCCACCTCAAGGCACCAAAACTCTCACGTGATGCGAGAGCTCCCACCTACATCAAAAAGTATAGAGGTGGTCTTTGGTACCCATTTCCTTTTGGGTCCACGGGGGTTAGTATCCTTTCTAACCCAAACATAATTAGTTGCTAAATTTTCATTATAAATACGATCATAACAAAATCTAGCAAGGTGGCCTTTTCGACCACAATGTGTACATGTGTACACGTGAGCATACATATGATGGTGGTGATCATGAAAAGCATGTGTATGCTTAGATGGGTGTGCATGCAAGGTTGGAACTTGTTTCTTGCGAATCAAGGTTTCCAATAGTGTGTGATTCATGGCACAATGGCTCAAAGTGGAGCCCAAACAATCAACACTTTTCTTCAAATTATCTATATCATTTTCTATGCTAGAAGACAAAGTGGAACAAGCTATAGGAGTGCAAGAAGTAGAAGCAATGCTAGCATGGCAAACATGCAAATCAATATCATTTTGCAAAGATTCATTTTTAGACAAAACAAAATTCAATTCTTTTGTAATTGAATCAATTTTATTTTTCAAAGTAAGGTTTTCTTTGAAAACACAATCCAATCTTGAGGATAAAATCTCATTGTGCTCCAAAATATCATCACAATCATTTTTGCCTTTTAAAACTTCAATTTCTTTTAAAGCAATGTCTAGTTGAGATCTTAGTGAGTCACATTCACTAGTAATCTCTTCTTTCTCTTGCAAAACGGTTTCAAAAGTAGAGCATAAATCCTTCATTTCTTTTTGTAAATCAAAATGTTTTTCTTTCAAAGAGTTATGTTTTTTCAAGAATTTTTCAAGTTTAGAAGCAAGTTCAACATTTAAATTTTGAACCTCAAAACATCCATGGCAATAAGAGCTAGAGCTATCATCAAGAGGGGAATCCGAGTGTACCTCAAGGGAGTCTTTCCCTTGGACCATGAAGCATTTATCTTTGGACATGTCTCTCTTGGATCTCCTCAAATTGTTGATGATCCTTGGAAGCTCGGGAGACGTTAAGATGCTCCAAACTGCAAAAGCCGAATCATAGCGATCAAAAATAGGTAAAAGATGTTCATTTAGAGATGCTCTAAGTGCTCTAAGTGCTAATGCATTGGCCTTCTTATGCTTGCTACTATTTGGGAGGGATTCTATGGTAATGGCTTGATAAACTAGATGACCTAGTGTTTTTAAATGCCTAGTCATGTCCACCTTCCAAGCATCAAGTCTAAAATGGTCAAACATAGGAGGGCTAGCCATGAGTGCAAACTAGTATGAGTGCAAATGAAAATGCAAGTGAAGATTAGCAAACCAAGATCACTCCTAGGTGGTTAAACCTAAATATCAGGAGCACTAGCTCTGATACCAATTGAAAAGTCACCTAGAGGGGGGGGGTGAATAGGTGACAATGCTAATCTATGAACTAAATGCGGAATTTAAAAACTTAATGCAAATTACACTCAAGTGCTATCAACAAGTGATGCACACAACCAAGCCAAGCAAATATGAATGAGCAATGTAAGTAAATGCAAGGCCCAAAGTAAAGAGAGAGAGATAGAGAGCCAATAGATCAAACGCAAACACAAGGATATGTTATCGAGGTTCGAGCACCCAGCTCTACATCCCCGCCTTCGACACACGAAGATTTCCACTAGCTCGTCCACCTAGGACCCTTTACAAAGAGTACCCAACTCCTCTCTTTACAACCTCCTCCTTGAGGCAAACTCCAACAATCACAACCTCCTCCTTGAGGCAAATTCCAAACCAATACAACAAACTCCCAATCACCAATCAATACAAGGATCACCTCTCAACTAGAGGGATACAACCCAAAGCATAAAGCTAAGAAAAGATTGGGTTACAACTTGGTGGTCACAACAACAACCACAAACAACTTCTTCTTCTTCCACACAAATATCCTATAGATATAGATAGTAGATTTTTGCTCAAGTGTGGAGAAAACCAAAGGAATGGAAATCAGAAATCACAAAGAAAAATCCTTGGGAAAAACTGAAACAAAGATAGAGAAGTTCAATCAAAATCCTTTCCCAAAAACCTTTTCTTTGATTTTCCAAACCCTAATAAAAACACCAAATGTATTGTTCAATTGAATCCAAAAACCTATTTTGATTGCAGCAAAAACACCTGAGAGAGTGGAAAAATTCGCACAAAAATTCTTGGAGAAAAACTCTTACAAATGGGGTATTTATAGGCAATTATCAAAAAATAGCCGTTGACAGAAATTTGCCAGAAATAGCCTTCCGGTCGACTGATCGCGTAAAAAGCAAGTACTAAAATAAAAGATGGAAGTGTGGGTCGAAGTTACTGCTTTTGCGATTCTTCCGTAGTAGCAAAGTGGCTATACGGGTCGTATCCACAAGGACGGGAGGCGATAGAAGCTTTACCGGCTGATTCACGTGTTTGTTAAAGTTTCTTCAAAGTTTTAAAAAATGAAAAGAAAAGAAAAGAGAGTTACGGTGAAATACGAAGAAGTGGGAAACATTGAAAAGAATGTCTTTGTGATTTTTGTTGTATTTCTAAAATAAGTGAAAAATAAAGAAAGCTCACGGCACTAACTACTAATGACTCCACCAACACGCTAACCTCTTAGTGATAGTTGCCTCACACGTATCATTGGCCATCACTAGTCCTTGGTTCAAGAGCGATTCAAAGCATGGCCCATATGTAATTCTTTACAACCCAACACAACATAACAAGTACAAGCTACACTTAGATCATCAAAACCCATAAGAGCAAGCATGAAGTAAAGTAATGTTAGCTTGTTAGCGGTTAGGAAGTTAGAGTGTTAGATCCATCATCATGAGCCATCAATGGCTCTTGCAAGAGCAAGGCCAAAGTGAGGCTATTAGATTCATGTGGATTATCATAAAGAAGTAAGACTAGTTAGATGGTTAGTAGTTAGAGCCATGAGGGAAAAACTAGTTACACATGTAAAAGAAGTTAGATAGAAAACAAAGAGAGGTAAAGAGAGCACCTTTCATAGCTTGTCACCTTCTACTACAAGTACTCTTACATTCCACTCATGAATCACTCCTTCTCCTAATACAAGATCTAAAAAATGGAAATATACAATGGGGAAGAAGAAGAGAAACTAACCTAACCTAAACTAAATTACAACATGGAAATCAAAACTACTCCTAAACTTGCCTCTCTCTGCATTCCTCTCAGTCAAGAACCCCAGGGGGGTATTTATAGCTTCAGAGGAACGGGGGACGCAGGGGACAAGAATTGACCGCAAACGGCGCACGTGGCTCCGCCGTATTGCCGCGGAAACGCGGCAAAAGCCGCGTTTCCGCGGCAATACCTTTGCGGCGCGCGCGGCGCCGCCTGTCGTGCGTTGTCTGGTTGTCGCCCTGTCGGATAAAGTTGCCGGTTTCTGGTTTGGTGCCACTGGTTTTAACAGAACCAGCTTTTTAGGTCAATATCTATTTTAATACCCCTTTAATCACCAAATAAATGGTGATTTGGGTCTTCTTCTTCATTTGAACACCATTGACCTAAGATCAAGCAAGCAAGGTATTATTAGCAGAATTTATTATTAAATAAATGTGAGAATGTGATGACAATTATGCAAAATTAGAGACTAATCACACCCCCACACTTATCTTTTGCTCGTCCCGAGCAAAACAAAAAACCTAAGGAAATTATTACACCACTTTCGCAGGTGACGCGATTGCACTGAGCATGTGCAACAAGCCGTTAAACCTCTAAGTTCCCCTTAGAGGAGGAGTTTTGTCTCCTGAGGGTTTTCAGCGGATTACACCCACAAAATCCATAAAGAAAGAAATTAAATGTTAGTATTTTTGAAAACGCATTTTGAATTAGAGAAAAGTATTGAAGTATTTTTGTGAAAATATAAGTGATCTAAGGTCATAGGTTAACCAGAAATTGTTCTTTCTTAAACTAAGTCAGAATGCAAAAAATCTTGTGATAAATTAAATGTAAGAATTTAAAATTGAATTGACTCTTTGATCTTTCATAAAATTCTTAGAAAAATATGCACTTTGTGAACAGTGAAAGTTTTTGGGATATCGACTCTAACTTTCATGCCATTTATTTAATATATATATTTATTTATTTATTTTTTTCTTTTTTTTCTTCCCTTAGTTTTCTTAGGCTTTCTTATCTACCCGGGTAGTGAGCCTTTAGCCGGTGACTCCCAAACCAGATGGTCTTAGGGCACCAGATGAGAAAACATCCCTCGGACTTAAGGACTCGAGTAAATAAGGCCACAAAACTAAAGGGGATTATTTGATTTTTGTCCACCGTTTTAGGTATGAATAATCATGCTTCCTGAGGCATAATTACCCAACTTCAATGAGTGGTTTTTATTGAATTTTTTTTTTTTAATATATATATATATATATATATATATTTTTATGGCATTTCTAGTCTTTGTTTCAATCCCAAAAATTGTGTAAGTGTGAAGTGCATAATCTAAGGCAAAAAATTCAAGATCAAATTATCTTTTCAATTTTACTTTCTTATCCTATAATTTAGACAAGATCTATATTTTGACTTGGTTTAAAATTTCATAATTTTAGGTCTTCCTAATTCCTAAGATAATCTTAATTTTCTTAAAAATGGATCAAAACTATTTCTCTTGTTTCAAAAAGTTTTGTAAAAAGAAAAGAATTTTTTTTTTATTATTTATTTTTAAGTAAAAAGAAGTATAAAAGAAGTGTAAAAGAAAGAAAATATAAAACTAGCTACGTTAGTAAACCCTCCCCCACACTTATCTCATGCATGGTCCTCAATGCATCGTGAATTTGTATAGACATGAAATAAATGGAGAGGGAAGGAAGATTACCTCAAGGGGGTGGTTCTGGAGGTGGTCGGATTGGGCCAAGCGTTGCGACCCAATCAAGATATTGTGGATCTTGCAGAAATCCACCAATGACCCCTCTGATATGACCCCAGAAATGAATGATGGATTGAATGGTCTTATTGAAAAAATTATCCCCATCTAATTTTAAATTTTCAAAAATAATTACTGAGTCATTTTTGTCAACATTCTTGTCCAACAATGAAGTGTGATTTTGGAAGATGATGGATTTGGACTCCAAGGGATCAGGAACAAAAACCGATACCGACTCGGGAAGTTGACTCAGATCAAGTCGAGAGTCAACAATGAGAGTCGAAATTGGTTCAAAAAGTGGGTCCAAACCAAAGAATTGATATTCACACACTTTCCCCATGAATGAGGCGTGATCATGAGAGATTGGTGATTCCATTTCACGGTGTACTGGTACAGGATTCAACGTTGACTCCGGAATAGAGAAAAAATCTGGTAAAGATACCGGGGTCATTATTGAGTTAAAAAGCGAAATGGAATTACTAACATGAGGTTCAGGATCACAGTCAGGTTCGATTTCAATTTCAGGAAAGGGATAACTTGCCAGAATGTCCAGGCGATTTTCATAACTTGGAGCATGGTCAAGTTCAAATGCATGTTCTGAAATTGAAGTTGGATTTCCAAAATGACATGATTCATGGGTCCAATCAGTAGAGCTAGGGATATAGGAATTGGTCAAAGTTTGACAAGAAAGGCTTTCCTCGCTCTCATTGATCAATTCGCTCAAAAGTGAATCTAACTTACTGATAGGCCGTGTAACAGAATTTGGATTTGGAATCATGTCTTCCATACTCTTTGTGATTGGTTCTTGAAAATATGAGTATGGAAGTGGATTTTGGAAATTATGGTGGATTTGTGAGTCCATCGGATTTTGCGGTTGCTGCTCGAACTCACGCAAGGGTTCCATACTCAAGTCCAGTATTGAAGTTTGTTCATTTTGAATTGATGTGACTGGAAAAGCTGAGTATGACTCTTGAAAATTTGGTGGAGAGAATGAGTCCAACATGTTTTGCATTCTTTCACAACAGACTTCCAAACGCTTTTCTAGTTCAGATTCTTCTTCAATGGGATGCTCTAGAAAAGGAGTATGTGGAGTTTGATATGAAAAGGATTGTGAATTGAGCAAATTTTGCATTTGTTGTAGGGACTCTTCCATACTCCTTTCCAATGATGATTTTTCTTCAATTGGTGGTTCAGGACAAGGAGTATATGAATCAAAATTGGGGAATAAATATTGTGAAAATTGTGGACAAGATGGTTGAAAATTTGACTCGGGGTAGGTGAATCCCCATGAACTCTGTGAAGAGTTGAAATTATTTTGAAAATTAGGATCATATGGTTGGGGATATGGGTCATATTGATTCTGATAATCCCAACCCGGCATATCTGGTTGGTTCATGTTGTACATTGCCGGGTCAGAGTTATCCGAGTCAAATGAGGTCGGAGTGAAATATGGATTCATATTATAATTGAAAGAATTGTTGTTATTAAAATCCATATCACAGTATACAAAAAAAAGAAAACAAACAAACAAACAAACAAACAAACAAAGAAAAAGAAGAAGAAAACAAGCCTATGCTAGGGTTGACTTAGACCTAGACGACTCCTAACTGGTTAGACTGTCACGGGGGGTCTGTTGTCGGAAGCTGACCACAAGTTAATCGGCCAGGTAGGGGCAAGACAGTGGGAGGTATCCGTGTCGGAGCAACGGGCCTAATTATGCCAAACCACCGTTCTTCGAGGTTTCGCCTCTCAATCCCCAACCTTAGACACCGATTTAGCAAGAGTTAAATTCTAACAACTTCCCCCTTAGGTCAATCTCCTAAATGAGTTCGAGATGTCCCTAGGGGCCAACGTCTAGCAAGTTTTATTTAGGCTTGGGTTGTGTGAGTGGGGAGGTGATTTTTGGGCCAAGGGAGGGTAATAACTTCCCCACCTTATCTTGTTTTGGGTTTTGCCCTTAAGTTAAATTCGTGCAAGTGTGCAATATAGATAAGGATGAACACAAAAAAGCAAGTAAATCACTGAAGTGTTTGTCCTATACTATATGCAATGCCATATATACACCTCCTATCAATATCACAATAACAAAAGAATAAAATACAGGATATTGGAATGAAAATTGACACGTGCCTAGATGCAAATGTCTAAACCATTTTAAAGCATCCAATTACCGTATTTTAATTCTTACAATTATTTACAGTGCACAGGTAATATAAACAAAAATTAGCAGCAGAAAAATATACAAGAATTACCCGACCACACTTGAGCAAGTGTGGACTTCCGCAATGCTAAAACTTTAACCTGCACACCAAAAAACAAAGAAGAAAAGTTAGCAAACTTGTGAAATCAAACCGTTCCCATCCCCGGCAACGGCGCCAAAATTTGATCGCGTAAAAAGCAAGTACTAAAATAAAAGATGGAAGTGTGGGTCGAAGTTACTGCTTTTGCGATTCTTCCGTAGTAGCAAAGTGGCTATACGGGTCGTATCCACAAGGACGGGAGGCGATAGAAGCTTTACCGGCTGATTCACGTGTTTGTTAAAGTTTCTTCAAAGTTTTAAAAAATGAAAAGAAAAGAAAAGAGAGTTACGGTGAAATACGAAGAAGTGGGAAACATTGAAAAGAATGTCTTTGTGATTTTTGTTGTATTTCTAAAATAAGTGAAAAATAAAGAAAGCTCACGGCACTAACTACTAATGACTCCACCAACACGCTAACCGCTTAGTGATAGTTGCCTCACACGTATCATTGGCCATCACTAGTCCTTGGTTCAAGAGCGATTCAAAGCATGGCCCATATGTAATTCTTTACAACCCAACACAACATAACAAGTACAAGCTACACTTAGATCATCAAAACCCATAAGAGCAAGCATGAAGTAAAGTAATGTTAGCTTGTTAGCGGTTAGGAAGTTAGAGTGTTAGATCCATCATCATGAGCCATCAATGGCTCTTGCAAGAGCAAGGCCAAAGTGAGGCTATTAGATTCATGTGGATTATCATAAAGAAGTAAGACTAGTTAGATGGTTAGTAGTTAGAGCCATGAGGGAAAAACTAGTTACACATGTAAAAGAAGTTAGATAGAAAACAAAGAGAGGTAAAGAGAGCACCTTTCATAGCTTGTCACCTTCTACTACAAGTACTCTTACATTCCACTCATGAATCACTCCTTCTCCTAATACAAGATCTAAAAAATGGAAATATACAATGGGGAAGAAGAAGAGAAACTAACCTAACCTAAACTAAATTACAACATGGAAATCAAAACTACTCCTAAACTTGCCTCTCTCTGCATTCCTCTCAGTCAAGAACCCCAGGGGGGTATTTATAGCTTCAGAGGAACGGGGGACGCAGGGGACAAGAATTGACCGCAAACGGCGCACGTGGCTCCGCCGTATTGCCGCGGAAACGCGGCAAAAGCCGCGTTTCCGCGGCAATACCTTTGCGGCGCGCGCGGCGCCGCCTGTCGTGCGTTGTCTGGTTGTCGCCCTGTCGGATAAAGTTGCCGGTTTCTGGTTTGGTGCCACTGGTTTTGACAGAACCAGCTTTTTAGGTCAATATCTATTTTAATACCCCTTTAATCACCAAATAAATGGTGATTTGGGTCTTCTTCTTCATTTGAACACCATTGACCTAAGATCAAGCAAGCAAGGTATTATTAGCAGAATTTATTATTAAATAAATGTGAGAATGTGATGACAATTATGCAAAATTAGAGACTAATCATCGACCGGCCCGGTCGACCGTCCAACGGTCAATTTTTGACCGTTGGCAACTAGCGGTCGACCGGCCCGGTCGACCGAATAATCCCGAGAGCAGACTATTCTGCTCCGGTCGACCGTTCCGGTCGACCGCTGACTGTGCCAGAAACGTGCACAGGTTTGTGCACGTCGTCGGTCGACCGTGACGGTCGACCGGCTACATGCGGTCGACCGATACGGTCGACCGAACTAGCCTGGCAGGCAGCAAATAGGTCAGAAAACTGAGGTAAAAAATATTCCAATAAATCCCACAAAATCTCTAAAATTCCACAAAAATAGTTTTATCATTTTATATTAAAATACAAACTTGTGTTAAAAATCCTAACACAAACTTCAAACATATTTGACTATTTTTTTGTCATAGAAATTTTGCCAAAAACCAAAAACCGTATTTTCTAAAACCTTGTATTTTGAATAAAAAATACACATTGTCTAAAACTCATCCATGATACAAAAATATGATATTTAAACACTTTGAAGCATATTGTATATGAATAGAAATTTAATATACAAGAAACATATATATATCATGATTTTTGTCATTAAGTCCAAAAATATGTTTTGTTGTAAATACCAAAACATAAAACACATGGAATAGATTATCCAACAAAGTTTGTCTAAACAATTGAAGCATGCATGTATATAGAACAAATCTAATATACATAAACCATGTAAACTTGTTTTGATAAAAATCTATTCATGAAAACCAAGATCGGTTAAACCTAAAACCGAAAATCAAAACATGAAAGGTGTGTGTTGTGAACTTGAGCTTATCATACTATTCTAATCTTAACAATTAGGATCTAAACTCAAAACTAAAACTATGGATACCTATACCTAAGTCTTCTTGTAGAGCGCAATCTCCAAGCTAGAGCGCAATCTCCAAGTCGGCTTGATCCAAAGCTCCTTGATTCACCGAGCAAGTGCTATATGTGATCTTTGACGCTTGGGCTCTTGAATCAACATGTGAAAGATGTGTGGAAGCTGTCACCAACTAATATCTTGATTAATGATCTGAAACTTAAACATCACAAGATAATTAGTACACATAACTACATGAGTTAATCATCATCAAAACTAGAGTGGTAGGCCTTTGGGCCAACAAGTAGTTCACTCAGATTGCCGCACCAACGCAGTTTTTGCCGCATGTACGCGACAATACCGAAAGTTTCTGGGATCTACTTTTTACAGCAGAGTCCCAGAATCATTTATATGTATTCTACTGCAATAGTTTTCTTTGATATAAACTCATGCACACAAAAATAGAGAAGAAGTATTAACCGTTAAGTAAACTAAGAGGAAACCTTAACACCCTTCCCCGGCATCGGCGCCAAAATTTCATTGAGATAAACTTGTGCACAGAAAAGAAAAAAGTTTAAAAATAAATTGCAAGGTTCTCAATTCTACCACTATAAGTGGCTATGCAGGTCATGATCCACAAAGAATGACTGCTTTAAAAGCACTTAGTAAGTTTCTTTCGAGTTACTAAAATTGGATAAAAGTTCTTCGATGTTTTTACAAGGAAAAGAGAAATAAAAGCTATGTTAATTTAGAAAAAAGTGAAAGATAGAAGAAGATGGTGATTATGTAAAAGAAAAATAAAGTTAAATAAACAACTAAAAGAGTAAAGAAAGAAAAGATAGTTATTTAAGTGTTCTAAACAAAGTAACTAAAAGAAAGAAGGAAAAACTAAAAATACTTAACTCTTTTGGCCAATGACTTATCTTAGATCGTTGGCATGTTTACCTTGATTCAGAGGTGATTAGCGCATAACTCATAAGATCTAATCAGTCTCCATCCACATTACATGATCAAGACTACATCGAGCAAGTATGAAATGATATGAACGTAAGGGACAAATCCATCATCATGAGCTATCGGTGGCACTCGCAAAGGCTAGGCAATTTCGATGCTATGAGTCTCACTTGGATTATCATCAAAACCAAAAAAAGAAAAGTAAACGAAGGAGAAGAACACAAAAAATGTAACTTTTGATTAAATCAAGTAATAAAGAAAGAAAGAAAAACACTCACACTGGTGTCAGTACAGTCTTCACTCTCATTCTCTTATGAAAACTCTTCTCTCTTCTAAGTATATAAATAAAGTTAAAAAATTACATTAAAGAAAAATAAAAGTCCTAAACTAAATTAGTATAAAAGCTATCCTAAAATTTATCTCGGCTCAGTTGTGCCTGTTTGCCTTCAGAAATCTCAGCTTTTATAGACAAAATGAAAGACAAGAGGGCGTAAGAAGATAAGGGGAGCAAACGCTCCCCCTAACTCCCAGATAAAGCCGCGAAAACGTGGCTACGGTCGCGTTTCCGCTGCCTGAATGTGGCTAGGTGGCCCCATCCGGGGAGCGTGGCTTCAAGATCATCTGTAATCTCCTTTTATCTAACTGATTTTTCAGTTTGGCTTATGTATTTGATGATACCTTTGTGGATTTTTAGCTAACAAAATGGATTTATCGAAATCTAAATTTTAACCATTTTTCATTTGGTGTGACTTCTGATTTGCTCTACTCCTCAACCAATCTCCTAAATATTTGTTCCAATCCTTGATTTTAATTTAAACTTATTTAAATCAGAATTTAAATAGGCTTTTGGGCTCGTTTCTTTTCCATCTCTTTTAGTAAAGGCCTGCACAAATTTAAATGATAAATATGATTAAATACCATAATTTATTAAGATAAAATATGGGAATGTGACAATGAATATACATATTAGTGACCGATCAGTAAGGAAGTGATGATGTAGATAAGGATTGATGTCTATTGAATACCAAACTGATTTTTTCTAGTTTTATCTAAAAAAACAATTAAGATAAGTATAGAGGTAAACTAAGAAAAGAAAATAAAAGAATTAACTTTTGGATGAGATAAGTGCTAGGGCAATTGATTTCGGTAAATTTAATCACATATTAAATTGTACTTATGCTAGCGTAATCCTGCTACTCATGTTAGTAATCGAAAAAAAACTGTAATTAATAATCTCCCTCAAGCATCATTAAATCTAATTTTGAATTAGAACCCACAATCTATCAACTTAGTGAATTTACTAGGTAAAGCAGCAATAAGATTGTGATTCTTCTTTTAAAATTGCACAACCTATGCTTCTCCTATCAGTCTCAGCATGTAGGAAGTGATTTCTATTCCTATAATGCTACACTAGGTTATCTCCTGTCGGTCTCAATCTAATCATCCATGTAATTGTTGGCTACCAATTAGTAACAATATAATTGAGAATAAAATCTTAACATCCAAAAAGTATAACTTGAAAAACAAATGTAGTAAACTAGTACAAAGTAACAAAATTATATCGTCATAATATTTAACGTACATCAATGCCCTAACTATGGAGAATTAGTTCATATTATAAGAGATGCAAAACATCATAAATAATATGAACTTCATTTAATACTAAAGTAGAAAGAGAAAGAGATTAGAAAACACCAATTTAGAAAATCTTAGATGATGTCTCCTCGCTGTACTTTTTCACGTTGAGCAAAAGACTTCTTCAAAAGCCAAAACTTTATTTGAGAACTAAAACCTATAAAACCTAATACAAAGCTTATTTCTATGATGAGATATTCTCTACTCTCAAAACTTATTATTTACAAGAGATTGATGCTATATTTATAGATTTTAGAGACATATTTCAGTAAGGGATACAAAGAGAAATACAAATCCAACTTCAACTCGTTGCTAGAGTTTAATTCTGAATTGGACTGCTGCTAGCCTGTGTTGATTGCTGAATTTAATTCATTAAACAATCTAAATGGAAGACATTTTTAACATCAAAGTTGTAGCCCTTTCAGTTCTCTTTCCATCACATTTAAATAATTGGAATTAAATTGTTTCAAAAGGTATGATTGAAATACTAAAATGTTGCAAATCTAAATATGATTCTGAATCTGTTCTGAATTCTGGTTGACATTTACTTTTGACCTCCAAACTCTGGAATCTTCTTATATATGATGTGTAATTTCTACTGGACTCTCTGATTTCATCATTGGGTCTCTGTATCAGTGAATTTTTTACTGCAACTCTTATTTTCATAGCTTTTCGAGATATTCTCCAAAATCGCTTTTGACCTAATTTCTGCATAAACATAAGAAAATATACCCGTGTGATTGAGTTTTAACCTACACACAAAAATACAAAATTTTAGAAATATAAAATAGAAGTGCAAGTACTTAATACTACTGTTATAGCAAGTGGCTATGCAGGTCATGATCCACAAGGAGGGACTAGTTATTGAAGCCTTTAAGTAAGTTCGGTTCTTTTTGAGTTTACAAAAATATGTTAGGAATATCTTCTCAGTTTTAGAAAAAGAAAACAAAAAGGTTAAGTTAGAAGATGTGAAGAAGATGGTAAAAGAAAAGATGATGATATTGTTGTTGTTGTTTTATTTATAAAAGAAAAGGAAAAACTAAATAAAGAGGAGAATGTTGGTTTTGGAGAAGAATTCTAAACTAAGAATTAGAAGAAAACTAAAAATCCTTACTTATCTCTTTCGTGCTTATATACCTTGGATCCGTTGCTATGACTTACCTAGTCTCTGAAGGCGATCAAGCATGGCGTGTAACATCTTCCCCATTCCCGATCTACACTACGAATATAAGAGCAAGCTAAACTAGCAAAGAAATGATTGTTCATCACCATAGGCCATCAAGACACTTGCAATAGCAAGCAGTCTCGAGGCTATCAGATTCACTTGGATTGCAAACAATCAGAGGAAAACAAGCAAAAACAAGAGTAAAAAATAAAAATCCTTGATTTGATTCAAATAACAATGTAAGAAAAGACTTGGTTACACCAGTGTCATATTCAGTACAAGCTTGCTCTCATTCCTCCATGAAACTCTTCTCTCCTCTCAGTTATATAAATAAAATAAAAAATTACATAAAAGAGAAAAAAGAACCTAGGTTAAACCTATACATGAATTTATTCTACTCTCTGCTTAATCGTTCCTCTGCCTCTGATGTGTGGGGTATTTATATCATAGAAATGGATAAGGAAATGAGTCAAAAGATAAGGGGAGCTGGCTATTTCTGAATTTGAATCCTCCCCTTATCTCCAAAGTTGATTTGATGTGAATATTCAATTCTGATCTGCAGCTTGTTGGCGTGTTGATTGCTGAAATAACTTATCAAATGATAAAATTAGAAACAGTGATCAACATAAGATTTATAGCCCTTTAAAATTTCTTCTTAGATCATCTTGAATAGTTAGATTTAAGTTTTGGTAGTGAAAGTTATAATTCAAATACTAAATATATTCAGTCTGAATCTAAGTTAAAATTGCTTCATCTCATCTGTTGATCTTCTCTCTATCCATTTATCCCTTTGGACTTTGAATTTGGAATCTTTATTTGACATTATCCTCAGTTGTTTTTTAGCTAACCAAAATGAATTTATAAAAATGCGAATTTTACCAGTTTTCATTTGGTGTTATCTTTCTGATTTGCTCTGATCTTTAGCTGAACATTTGCCCCAATCCTTGATTTGATCTGGATGTGGTGATATCCTCATAGATCTTTAAGTTAATCGACTTGATTCACCAAATCTAATTTTATCTAACTGGATCTTGGATTATCCTTAGCTAACTAAATAGATTCAGTTAAATTTGATTTTAACTGGTATTTATTTGGTTTAATTCTCTTTCTCTTCATGATTATCTACTACAAAATAGACATTTAAGATAAGAAAATTAGAAGATTTATTACACGATAAATATAGGAGTGTAATGAACAGAATGCAAAATATGTGTACGATCACACCCCCACACCTATCTTTTGCACGTCCTCGAGCAAAACAACAAAATTAAACCAAAGATTATTAGACCACTTTCACAGGTCACACGATTGCACTGAGCATATGCAACAAGCCGTTAAACCTCTAGGTTTCCCCTATAGGATGAGTTTTATCTCGTGAGGGTTTTCAGTGATCACACCCACAAAATCCATAAAGAAAGAGAAATAAAGTATTAGTATTTTAAAAATACATTTTGAAAGAGAAAGCTGAACTTTTCATTCTTAAACTTAGTCTTTATTCATAAACTTATTATCAATCAAGGCAAGAAGTCAAACTCTATTTCTCATCTAGTATATTGTTTTATCCTAATTTATATGCACCTTTATGATCGTGAAATTATGACTCGGGGTTCTTTAACTCTAAATCTCATGCCTTATTTTTTCTTTTGTTTTTTTTTAATTTTTGGTGATATTATTTCTTAGATCTATTAGGCTTTCTAATCTGCCCATGTAATGAGTCTTTAATCGGCGACTCTCAAACCAAACGATCTTAGGGCACTGGGTGAGTAAACACCCCAAGGACTTAGGGACTCGTGCAAATAAGCCACAAAACTAAGGATTTTATTATATGAACCGCTTTTAGGCGTGAATACTTATACTTTGTGAGCAACAAATACCCAGCTTATTCAGAGAATTTTTGATATATTATATATATATATTCCTTTTTTTCTTTTTTTAATAAGGCATAAGAATCTTTATTTTTTAAACCCTAAGTGTGTAAGTGTATAAAGCATGCATATTTCATCAAGGTAAAAATCAAGACTAAATTACTTTTCCAACTTTTCTTTCTAACCCTAGAACCAAACAAATAAAGCTTATTTTGACTAAGTATAAGAAATCCTAGTTATGATTCTCCTATTCTTAAAATTAACTTAATTTCTTACAAAAAAATATGTCAAAATATTGCTCTCGTTTCAATTTTTTTTAAAGAAAGGAAAATGTTAATTTTTTATTTTAAATAAAAAGAAAACCTATGTTATGTTAGAACTCTCCCCCACACCTATCTCATGCATTGTCCTCAATGTATGAATGAATGCATAGATGCATGAAAAAGAAGAAAGGGAAGAAAAATATTACCTTAGGTGGTGGTTCAGGTGGTGGTCAGATTTGGTCAAGCGTTGCTACCCAATTAAGATAATATGGTGGTTCATGGAACCCAGCTTTATTGACCTCTTTTCTATTTATATATTTACAGTCCTAATATGAATAGGATCATGAAAGATCCTATCATGAAACTTATACCCTTTACATGACCAATCTTAGAAAATCATCACAGAGTCATCATGGACTATACCTATGTCCAACAAAAGAATGTGATTTGGTGGAATGGTTGACTTGGGCTCAAGAATGATAGGTTCAGGAACCAAACGAACTCGGAAAAATCAACTTTGGGTTCGAAAGTCAGTTTTGGTTCAAGAGTTGAGTTCAAATCTAAGAATTAAAATTCACATTCTTTTCTCATCAATGGAATGTGATTATCCAAAATTAGTGATTCAATTTCTAGATTTATGGGTACGGGAATAAATGTTGGCTCGAGAAACTAGTCCAAATTGAGTAAGAATATTGGAGTCAACATAGATTCGAAGATGGGAACTGAATCACAAAGTTGAGGATCGGGTTCACATTCATAATCAAGTTCAATCTCATTAAATAAAAACTTTCCAATTCGTCAATGAGTTGATATTGATGAAGTTCAAGGTTTTGTGGTGAAATTGAATCTTGGTCAAAGTTTTCAAGATACCATGATTCTTGGTTGTCATCAATATGGCTAGAAGTGTCAGGGATAGTCAAAGAATGTGTAGGAGAGTTTCCTTATTCCTATGCATGTTTTTCAATCAACTAAGTCTTACTTCTATCATAACGAGTGGATCACTTTGGAATTAAATCATGAATTCTATACTCTTTTCTAAGTCGGTATGTTCTTTTTGTAGGAGTTGAAAAATGAAGTAAGGATCTTGGATTTGAAAATTTTTATGGCATTTTGAGTCTTCTAGATTTTAAATTCGTCATTCGAGCTCTTTTAAGGTTTTCATCCTCTTTTTCAAGTCAATTGATTCTTCTAATGGTTGTTCGCAAGAAGTAGTATATGAAGCTGGATGTTGGTAAGGTGGTTGATTATATGACTCAGGTAGTTGTACCCCCACTGACTCTGTGAACTGGTGATAATTGTTCCAGCCTTGCTCATAGTATTGTGACTGGAGCATAAATTTATTCAGATAAGACCAATCCGGCAAATTAGATTGGTTAAAGTTATGATATGCTGAGTTGGTATTATCTGAAAAAGAGGTTGGGGTGTAATATAGATTACCATTAAAATTGAAAAATTATTGTTATAAGTTATATCACACAAGAAATGTCAAAAACAAACAAAAAAAAACAAACAAATAAAAAGAAAAAAAATCTAACCTGAGTTAGGGTAGGCCTTAGACCTAGACGACTCCTAATTGGTTAGACTGTTTACGGGGGGCATATTGTGAAATCTGATCATAAGTTAATCGGCTATGTAGGGGCAAGATTGGTGGGAGGTATCCGTGCTTAAAAGCAACGGGTCTAATTAAGCCAAACCACCAGTCTTCGGGATTTTGCCCATTAATCCCCAACCTTTGACACCGATTAGGCAAGAGTCAAATTTTAATCAACTTTCCCCTTAGGTCAGTCTCCTATTGAGTCCGACATATCCTTGGGCCAACATCTACTCAGTTTTAGTTAGGTTTGGATTAGTGAGTGAGGAGATTGTTTGTGGGCTAAGAGAGGGTAATGACTTTCCCACCTTATCTTATTTATAGGACAAGCTCTTAATTCAGTTTAGAGTAGTATACCAGTATATAGAAAAAGTAACACTCAAGCAATATTTCACACAAGAATGAACCTTATACTAAATGCTATGCATACATACCTTGCTCTAGCACTCTTCAACAGCAAATGGAAGATGTAACGAAATAGACACGTGCCTAAATGCAAAGTCTAAACAATTTTTAGCATTTACAATCAACCTTTTACTGTTAAATTAGAAATGTATGTACAATGAGTCAAATAAGGAAATAAGTAGCTACAAATATTTAAACTTTACAATTTAGCCAACCTGCAAAAAATACAGATTAGTAATTTATTCAGATTACCACGGGAATGTAGCAAATTTGAGGGCTTCTGGGCTATGCTTTCTTGAGCAGAGTCCAGGGCTACTTATATGTCCACTGCAGCAGAAATTTTCTTGTTCTCAAACTTGTACACCAAGAACAGAGAAGAAAGACAATCAATAAAGTAAAAAAAAGAGTTACTTACCGTCCCTCCCTAATAATAGCGCAAAAATTTGATTGAGTTTTAATCTGCACAAAAAACATAAAATTTCAGAAATACAAAATAGAAGTGCAAGTACTCAATATTACGGCTATAGCAAGTGGCTATGCGGATCGTGATCCATAAGGAGGGACTAGCGATGGAAGCTTTAAATAAGTTCATTTCTTTTTGAGTTTACAAAATATGTTAAGAATTTCTTCTCAGTTTTAGAAAAAGAAAACAAAAAGGTTAAGTTAGAAGATGTGAAGAAGATGGTAAAAGAAAAGATGATGATATTGTTATTATTTTTTTATTTACAAAAGAAAAGGAAAAACGAGAACGATGGTTTTAGAGTAGAATTCTAAACTAAGAATTAGAAGAAAAATAAAAATTCTTACTTTCCTCTTTCGTGCTCATATACCTTGGATCCGTCGCTACGACTTACCTAGTTTCTGAAGGCGATCAAGTATGGCGTGTAGGATCTTCCCCATTCCCGATCTACACTACAAATAAAAGAGCAAGCTAAACTAGCAAAGGAATGATTGTTCATTACCATAGGCCATCAGGGCATTTGCAATGGTGAAGCAGTCTCGAGGCTATCAGATTCACTTGGATTGCAAACACATCAGAGGAAAGTAAACAAAATAAGAGTAAAAAGGAAAAAAAACTTGATTTGATTCAAATAACAATGTAAGAAATGACTTACTTACACCGGTGTACCTTCAGTACAAGCTTGCTTTCATTCCTCCATGAAACTTTCCTCTCCTCTCAATTACATAAATAAAATAAAAAATTACATAAAAGAAAAAGAAGAACCTAAGTTAAACCTATATAAGAATCTATTCTACTCTCTTCTTATTGTCCCTCTACCTCTGATGTGTGGGTATTTATAACATAGAAATGTATAAAGAAATGAGTCGAAAGATAGGGGGAGCTGGCTATTTCTGAATTTGAATCCTCCCCTTATCTCCAATCTTGATTTGATGTGGATATTCAATTCTGATTTGCAGCTTATTGGCATGTTGATTGCTAAATATAACTTATCAAATGATAGAATTAAAATAGTAATCAACATAAGAATTGTAGCCCTTTAAGTCTTGTTTATGGATCATCTTGAATCACCATATTAGAGTTTCGGTAGCGAAAGTTATGATTTAAGTACTAAATATATTCAGTCTAAAATTGAGTTAAAATTGCTTCATCTCATCCATTGATCTTCTCTCTATCCATTTGTCCCTTTGAATTTTAAATTTAGACACTGTATTTGAAGTTATCCTTGGTTGATTTTTAACTAACCAAATGAATTTATAGAAATCTTATTTTTACTAGTTTCTATTTGGTGTTATCTTTCTAATTTGCTCTGATCTTCAACTAAACTTTTTCCCAATCTTTGATTTGTTCTAGATGTGGTGATATTCTCATAGATATTTAAGTTAACCGAATTGATTCACCAGAATTTGATTTTAACTGATTGGATCTGGGATTATCCTCAGCTAACCAAATAGAGCAAGTTAAATTTAATTTTCACTGATATTTATTTAGTTTAATTCTCTTTCTCTCCATGATTATCTTTTGCAAAATAGACATTTAAGACAAGAAAATTAGCAGATTTATTATACGATAAATGTAGGAGTGTAATGAAAAGAATGCAAAATATGTGTACGATCACCGTGCAGTATTAAATGTCTAACAAAAAAGGTATAAAAGTAGTACAAAACATAGATGATAATTATTATTATCACCCCTACATCTCCCTTCTTCATGACGATCGCGGCCATGGGAATAAAAGCGACATCATCCTAAGCCATAGACAGAGACCTAGAGACGACTGGAGGCACGGAAGGTCATCTTAGATCCAGCAACTAACTCCAGTTATAGTACTCGAAGCCAATCTGGAGCAAGCGCTGGACCCTCTCCTGGACTTTCGTCGTGACTGAGACACCACCATGTTGGAACCCTTTTGGTTTCATGTCGTTGGAACAAAGCCACGGTCCTTATGTGTAGCCGCCTCCCAAGCACCAGAGACACGGATGACAGTCTCACACCAACCATCATTGATGTCCACCAAGTTGACGATCAACCTCTCGAGACCATCCATGCAGTGAAGAAATGACTGTTCTCCTTGGTCTTTATCATCACATAAAGGGTGGAGAAATCTTTGACCCTATGAGAATCAGGAGCAAACAGATCAAATGTCTTTGAAGCCCAAGATGACATGCCAGCCCCTTGCCATCAACTATGAGGGGCAACTTTGAAATGGCGCAGGAGATCACTAACAAAACTCGACAAGGAAAACTTTAGCTCTAAAGCCAATATCTTGGGGTTGAGTTATACACCACCTGTCTTAGGGCCACCGTATAGTCAGTCTCGGTTAAGCCTACTCCACCTTAACGTTCGACAACTATCGGACACCATACATCACTAGATATTCATCAACCTCCTTCTGCCTGCGGAGAATCCTCAGCATGGGGTCAAAATCCATGGTTGTCCTGGAGCGAAACTAAGCCCTCTTTTCTTTTCCTTCAGTGCCATCCCTTTCAGAATAGGTCTGATGGACTTGATGACAGATTTGGGGGTAGGATCCAAGACAAAAAGAAGAAGAAGAGATGCAGGACTCAAAAAGATTTGAGAAATTTAGGATTTGTGAAAACTCTCCCTCTTTTCTCCCCAATTTGAATCATATGTTGATGTCATCACAATGACTTCGAAAAGGCAATTACTTTTTTTCCTTTCACGCTTGAATCTAGACCATTACGAGAGTCCCAAGGCCCTAAATTGTGGCATCCTGAACGTCACGTATGCCTATGGGACTTACAACGTAACATCCTGGCAGCCAGCTCAGAGCATTAAATGCATAGAGATATGAAGTGATTCTTTAGTGGCTCCTCGGCGCTGTCTAGTAGCAGTAACTAAAAGGTCTAGTTGAGAACTAAATCCATTCTCTCCTTTTTCTCCAGAGACTCTGAGAAGAAGAGATAAAGGGGTCATCTGCAGTGGCCAAAATTGTGATCTCTGTGAGATCGTGATACCTGACAAATCTCATAGACTATGGAGGTTTCAAATTTGATCTCGTTCAGCTGATCTTACCCAACCATCTGGCTAACAAGATAATTATCACAGCTCAGCACATGCTAGATGATAACTATAGATCTGAACCGTTATCCTCACAAACCAGCGCAATCTTTGACGATCACGCACCATTCTACCAATTGTAGCTAGAATGTCATGTGCAGTTATGGTCATGGGCTGATCCATAGGCAGACATCTTGGGGACCATGACTCAACTCATCAATCCTCAGCTATAAAGCCGACCTCTTCCTCCTTTGTAGGAGATCGAATCCTAGAGAATTGAAATTATAATAAAACATTGAGAATCATTGTAAGTTCTTTTATTTAGTTAATTCTTTCTCCCCTTGCACTGTGATTTTTTTTCCTTCAAGTTTTACACTTAATTCTCTGGTGTTTGTGATTGATTTATTCTCCTAATTTATAATTTTTTACACCTCTACACATAATATATTATTTTCATATTTAAGTTTTAATTTGATGTAATATATACTAGTAAGTTTTATTGGATGAGAGAGATTTTATCAAACTGACCTAAACGACAAGAAAAGAGGCATTAAAGTTTATTATCCAATTAATGATAAATTATCAAGATCGGTTAAATGTTGACACTCTAAAAAGACAAAACTCTCAGATTTCTCTTCAATTGGTTTGAACGATGTCTAACTTGTCGACATTTATAAAAGATAAGTCGCAGACAAGCTGACGACCAGTTTTTGCTCATCTCTGAGGGACAAAGCAACGACTTGGACTTTACAAATCCAGTGAAGCAGGCAATAAGCAAAGGTCGCCAGTAAAGAGGCCAAAGCAGGCCTATGAAGCTAGGTCTGATCAAACAGTTAGCTTCATATGAGCCCAAAAGAGAGCTAGCTTCGCTAAAAGACCAAAGCTACTAGCTTCGCACGAAGCTCCCATCAGCTCTGCTGAATGCTACTTTAAAGCTTCGCTAGAAGCTTCATCCCCAGCTTCGCTGGAAGAAGGAATGGTCCAGCTCTGCTCTGAACTAAACTCCTAGCTTCACTTGAAGCTTCACCCAGCTTTGCTATGAGCTAAGTTCTAGCTTCACATGAAGCTTTGAAGTTAACTTTGCCTGAAAAGAACTTCTCACTTAGCCCCGCGACGAGCTTTACCTGGTCATCAATTGACCGTTTCAAAATCCCACAAGGGATTAATGGGTGAACTTTCTACTTTAGTAGGGTTAATGCCACTTTAAGTGGGCGATTACACCCATCCACTTTGTCCCACATTAAGTGGAGACAATTAAGCTTCACCGGAAGCTGGCAGTTAGCTTCACGACAAGACTATTTCTAGCCTTCCGCGAGGCTAATAGACTGATTCAGACTTGCTAAATTCAAGGGGCAGTTACACTCCTATTTTTGCTATAAATAGCCCACTGCAGAGGAGGAGAAGGACTAGAGAAAAAGGGGGGAGAGATTGAAAAGAGACCTATAGCAAAAGTGCCTTCTTGCCTTCTTGCTTCCTAAGCTTCAGCATACTTTCAAAACCTCAGAGATTCAGTTCTCTTTCATTCAGGGTTCCAACATGCCTTCTATCTTCAAAGATTTTCAGGACAAAGCAAGAAGGAAATTCTATCAAGAAGCCAGCTTGACCACCTGACCGATTGCATCGTCAAAGGGATAAAGGGTCGTGCGCTAATCGGATTCCTACCGACATACTTCCCCAAAATCTCAGAGGAGATCTACCTGTAATTTTCTTTTTTTAAGAGTTACTTGAAATTTCGCTCCTCAATATTTTTGTAAGTTTTTCCTAATCAAATTTCAATGGAAAACAATATGGCGACTCCGCTGGGGACTAGGGTCTTCTTCCATAACGAGGAAAGATGTCGCAATGTAATGGTCAGAATGCTGAACCCGTTACCGTTGAAAACTTGGTCATCCACTTTGACCAGGAAAATTTCGAGGAACTCCTCTCTGGGGGTAAACCAGCACTCCATGCACGAAAGCACAGGAAGGTCTCCGTAGCCAAAGCTCCAGTGGCTACAGAGCAGAAATCAACCAAGCCTATCTCAATCGCGCGTGCAATTGGGCGAACCTTGCTCCAATTCCCCTCAGTCTCAACCAAGACTAAAGGAATCTCATGTGAAGCGAAACAGGTTCCTCGCGAACATAAAACTGCTCAGGGTAAGCAGGTGTGGAGGGCGAAGCAAACTGCTTCTTTGTGCAAAGCTTTAGGCAAAGTTGAAGCATAACCTCGCCTCTCACGCGAAGACAAGAGCGAGACGCCCTTAAATTTTGACAGCATTGCTGATACTAGCCTCGAGGATGAACTTAAACCACAAAGGTTTGAATTTGCACTGGCTGCGCCCAACCCAAGAGCATGATTTCCAGTGCTAACTTCGCCCCTATGAGCGGAGTTAAAGGGGTATTCGTAAGTGCTGATAGCGTTGCTCATGCAGCTTTAATACCTAAGGGTACCAATTATACAGCTCCAGTACCTAAGGGTACTAGCAAAGTTCCTAGCCGCGAGGCTGAAACTGAAGCACTCTGTAGTGCTAATTACCTTCGCCACAAGGCAAAGAACAAAGCACCACTTCGTGCTAAAGGCGAAGTCAACACGACTTCGCTCCCAAAGTCTTCTAGCACTAAGTTCGCGCAGCTTCGCCTAGCGAAGCTAATACTACTGATGAGGTGATTTCCAAATCACCTGTAGTTAAAAACAGGAGCCTCAATGCTAGAGTTCTCCAGCTTGAATAGCCCAGTACACGATCTCCTCAAGTTTCTGTATGAGATCGTGTAAGCTTGGTTAATCCCGATTTACAAGAGTTCTTAACTAACAAGTGAAAGTTAGAATTACACCATACCTCTCCCTCCTGCGGTGAACAAGTAGGATGCCAATTGGTGACGGTCCATTCGGTCTATTGCTAACTAGGGCCAGTCCGCACCACTCTTCCAGTACGACAGTCAGTTTTCAACAAGTTATCGGTCAAGCCCTCGTCAAACCTTACAAAAAGAGCAAAGCACGAAACGTGCCAGATCTTCCCTCAGCATCCGTCAACATGATAGGGAGGGAATGTGAACTGCTGAGGGGTAGACAAGAGAGACAAGATACTAACTCCCCTTCATTCAGTTCTCCAGATTCAGACTATAGCCCTAGCTTTGGCCAAGTCTTAGTAGGACAAGAAGGTGCGTTCTGAGGCACAAGATCGAAGGTAGCAACAACAACAACTAAGCCATTTGTCCCAAGTATTTGGGGGTAGGCTACATGAACCAAAGAGAATTACGCAGGATCGGGCACATGGATCAGCTTCCTCCACTCATTCCTATCGAGAAATATGCCTTTACTAAGACCTTTAGTCTCTATATCTTATCGTATTATCTCCATCCATATTTTCTTTGGTCTCCCCTGCGCTCTTTTAACTTGCCCTAAATTGATACGCTATACTCGCCGGACTGGCGCATCTATAGGTCTACGTCGCACATGACCAAACCATCGTAGGCAGTTTTCTCTCATCTTCTCTTCTATAGAGGCTACACCTATCTTAGTACGAATATCCTCATTTCTCACCTTATCTCTTTGCATGTTATCACACATCTAACGAATCATGCGCATCTCTACTACACTCATCTTTTGGGCATGATGTCTCTTTATAGCCTAACATTCTGTGCCATATACAAAGCTGGCCTAATAGCAGTCCGATAAAACTTTTCCTTCAATCATAACAGAATGTTACTATCACATAAAACTCCTGTTGCGCTCCTCCATTTTAACCAGCCGGCTTGGATCCTATGGTTGACATCACTATCGATCTCCCCATCCTTTGGACAATAGAATCCAAGTTCTTAAAATGACTGCTCATCGGTATTTCTTATCCATCTAGCCTCACAATACTATAATCTTGGATTCTCTATTTACTGAATTTATACTCCATATACTCTATTTTGGCCCTACTTAATCTAAAACCTCAAGATTCTAGAGTTTGCCTCCATAACTCCAATTTGGCCTTTACCCCAGCTCTCGTCTCATCGACTTAGACAATATCAATCAGCAAATAGCATACACCATGGTATCTCATCCTGAATAGCTCTAGTAAGCTCATCCATCACTATGGCAAGAATAGACTCAATGAAGATTCTTGATGCAATCCAATTGTGATAGAAAATCACTTGTTATGCCTCCACAAGTTCTGACATTTGTCACTACTCCATCGTACATATCCTTGATTATGTCAATATATTTGATGGGGACTCCCTTTTGCATCAATGTCCACCATAATACCTTATAATTATGAACAATTGTCTCTTCGATTGGGTGATGTCACTCCAACCACTGAAAAGTCTTTTCCAATGGTCAGAAGATGAGGGAGAAGCTAATGGATATGCCTCTTCAACAACAGTAAGCTCTGTGCAAACAAGCAAGTGTCAGCTAACATGGCTGATAACAACAATGATAACCTTCGCCGATGGATGGAAGCTCAAGAGCAGGCTTCCAAGACCCAGGAAGAAGCCGTAGATAACATCTAACAAATGCTAGCTTAGCTCCTCACCAACTAGAATAACAATGATACTAGAAGCAATCATAATGAGAAGGAGCATAATGATGATGAAAAACCTAAGACTGAGAAGTCAAAGGAAAGCTCTTCCATCGATGTCGAGGTTCTTAAAGGCACCAAGCTCAGATCGCATCCCTAATTCAGAAGGATGAATTGAAGAAGGCAGGCATGACTCATCCTTACCCACTTGAATGGAATTCAATGCCATAACCGCCAAAGCTTAAGCCACCTACGTTATATACATATGATGGAAAGAGCTCATCAAACTAGCATATCTATTAGTTTCTGGTCCCAGACTGGTAATGTCATAGATAATGATGCTATTATGGCCAGATTATTTATTGGTATTCTCAAAGGAGTGGCGTTCGACTTGTTCAGAAGCCTTCCCCTAGGTTCCATTAATTCTTGGATTGATTTAGAGACTCGATTCCTCTCTCGCTTCTATGAGGACGATACTAAGGTAACCATGGATAAACTTCTTTCCACTGTGTAGAAGAAAGAGAATTGGTACGTGATTATATTGAACGATTCAGAAACCTATCTTTGATGTGTCCAGCAAGTATACCATTACCTATACTATTGCAGACATGTAGGCACAACTTCCTAGACCAAGTAGAGATTTGTATAGAAGCTGTTAAAGCCCACTCCTAGAAAGAACTGGTTGAGAAAGCTGAAATAACTGAGAAGTTGGCTAAAATGTTTGAGCCGTCCATACCTAAAGGGAATGGGATTTGAACAACAAAGGACGCGGCGAAATGGCACAGTCTTCCCAATCAAAAAGGAAAGAAACCATTACTGTGGAGTTGTCTGGGGAAACTCCTCCGAAAACTAAAAAGGTTGGTGCCAACAATAAGGAGTTCTAAGTTTCCTCCAAAATAGTACTTCTTCAAAGATGAGCAGGGAGTTACAATATTCTATTTGCTCCAAAAGGGCAATAAGTTGAAGCTGCTAGAGGTTCGACACCCTCATGAAGTGGGACGTACTAACGATCCCAACTATTACCTCTTCCACAAGATTGTTCATCATCCTACCAACAAATGCTTTGTCCTTAACGATAAAATTCAGGCTTTGGTTGACGCTGGAGTTCTAAATTTAAAGTCAGAACAAAAGAAAGTCACCATAAACATGGTGACTCTTGAGTTTGGCACTCTGCGAAGGTTACAATCCCTGATGGACATACTTTAGTCTCTAAGGCACGACTGGAGATAAGTAATCCTTCAACAAACCAGTAGGTGGCTAAAGGTCTCCTTCTCCTGACGTTGAAGACTAGGGAAACCATGTGGGTTCACCCAGATCTTGCCAAAGAAAGACAATGGGATTCAAAGAAACCCAAGCCAAAGGGAAAATCCTGCAATGTTGTCTCTATTTTCTAGATGATGACAAAGTAACAATAGCTTCTCTTAGTGATTCTGAAAACGAGATGCACGCTTTCACAGCACAATATGCTGCACCCTAACCAACAGGTACTCGTTATGGGAAATCATACTTAAGACAGTATGAGAAAACTACTGATGAGACACAACAGCCAACGACGTTAGCAGAAGTAACTGTTCTGGCTTCACTCCTGACGTCAGGAAAAGAAAAGTAGAAAGAAGCCCAGTTTGATCGCGTCTTGAAGAGACCTTATGTTCTGGTTTGATATATTGGCACAACTGGCCAATATTCCAGCTCAGATCACTATACACGAGCTGCTTCGCCTCTCGAAAGAGACAAGAGAGGCACTCAGGGATGCAATGCCTTATTGAGAATCATTTCTGACACATATGCCAGAGGCCTCTCAGGATGACATTCAACGCTTGTGTCCTGAATGTCATCATGTATAGCTGAAAATACTTGCTATCACTTTCACTGTAGAGAACATACTCCTCAAGGACAATAAACACGATCGACCCATGTATTATACTGGATACATCGACTCGACGTGCATCAAGAGGGTACAGGTGATTCAGGGTCTGCGCTCAGCATCATCCCCAAAAGGCTTCTTTACTTCCTTGGAATACCATTTCACAGGCTATCAGCAACGACAACTACGATATATGGCTTTAATTCAGAAAGTAGTCACCCACTGGGAAAGATTCGGCTTTGCTGTCGAATTGGAGACTTAAAATTAGAAGCGACATGTTAGTCATCGACGCTGACACGTCATGTAATTTATTACTTGGGCTGCCTTAGATTCACGCTAATTGGATCATTCCCTCCACTCTACACCAGTGCTTCAAGTACGTGAAAGATAATGCAACAGTATGAATGGTGTTTGCTAAAAATAGTCATTCAAAAGAGTTGAAAACTACTTTACTGATGCTCTCCTCTACCAAGAAGATAACAAAGTGGCTAAAGAAAAGCTACTTGAAGATGATGATAGTGGCAATGAAGCAGATTCAGAGTTAGAAGAAGACACGCCAGATACTCTTGCTTTTAAACCAATTGTAGCATATCTTAATGATGCTCAATGTAATAATCCCATCGAGGATAATGGCGAATGGGTGATTAGTGAGAATGTTACTTTTAATTTTCCTGTGAGTGTTGGTCTATTTAAATCTGTTGACAGTAGCTCCCTACACATGCCATTGTCCATGCTATGCATGACAAGTTCGACTGTAGAGCGTGGAGAAGGCTCAGAATTTGTGATCCCTCCATCCAAAAGGAGTCAACCGCCTATAGTATTTGGTAGGGCCCAAATATGAATGTCTGCAGTTACAGATTCAAGTTTGGACTCAGAGCCCCCGCAATTTTTCCATTATGCACGATCAGTGCACCTTAAGATGCAAAAAATGGGATACAATTTACAGCGTGAGAAAGATTTGAACTTCAGAAAGGGACGACGTGGTCTTCTATAGACTTTCGTGCCAAAAGGAAGCCAACAAATTATTATGATAAAATACGCAGGGAGTTGAGATATGTTATACCTCCTACTCTGCTTCAATCCGAAGACGACGAATCTCTCACGTCACATTCTGCCACTTCATCTGAGTGGGAATCAGATGTCAGTATGGGGATGCTTTTCAAGAACCTCTTTGTCATATGACTTCAATCGATCAATTGGAGCATGAAGAGGCTATCGAAATGTTTGACGCTGAGCCATGGGCTTAACAACTCGATCTCCAGTGGGAAAAGCAATTCGAACAATGTGACCCGCCCACTAGGATAGGGTAATTCAGGTTGATGTGGGTGGTCGAGATCACCCTAAACCCATCTCTATAAGTGAAAGTTTATCACTCACAAAAAGAGAAAATTGATAGCACTTATACTGGAGTATATCGATGTCTTTGTATGGAATTATGAAGATATGCCCGGTCTCGATCCACATTAGCCATGCATCATTTAAACATTAAGCCTGACGTCAAGCCAGTGAAATAACAACAATGACAATTCCGCCCTGGCATTATGGAAGCTATTGAAGTTGAAGTCCATAAACTCATTGAATGCGGTTTCATACGGGAGGAGCAACATCTAGATTGGGTTGCAAACATTGTCCCCGTTCTTAAAAGGAATGAAAAATCTAGATCTGTATTGAATACCGCGATCTTAAAACAACTTGCCCTAAAGATGAGTTCCCACTACCCATCACTGATGTCATGATTGACAACACCTGCGGTTTTGAGAGAATATCTTTTATGGATGGCTTCTCAGGATACAACTAGATCAAAATGAACCCGAAAGACGAAAGACATGCTTCATTTCGGACATCGTTGGGAGTATACTGTTACACTGTTATGCCCTTCAAATTAAAGAATGTTGAAGCAACCTATTAATGTGCAATGTACACAATTTTTTGTAGCCACCTCCGAAAAACGGTAGAATGTTATGTCGACGATATTGCTATCAAAAGTCGCAATAAGAATGATCATCTTCGTGACCTAAAAATAATGTTTAATATAATACAAGGGTATCAGCTGAAAATGAACCCAACAAAGTCCTTCTTAGGTGTTTCAAGTGGTAAGTTCCTAGGATTCATTGTCACATCAAAAGAAATCCATCTTGACCCAGATAAGGTCAAAGCTATTCGGAGCATGCAACCACCTAAGAATCTCAAAGAACTTAGGGGCATGTAAGGTAGATTGGCCTATATCCGAAGATTCATTGCAAATTTCTCGGGTCATTGTCAACCATTCACCCGACTTATGAAAAAGGTGTTTCTTTTTTATGGGATAAAGCCTGTTAGGAGGCTTCCAAGGATATTAAAAAATAACTCACTAAACCTCTAGTCCTGGTGGCTCCCACATCAGGAAAATCATTCTTTCTTTATGTAAAAGCTATGGACCATTTTCTAGGTGCTCTCCTTGTTCAAAAGAATGATGATGACCATGAACATGCCATTTACTATCTGAGCAGGACCATGATAGGAGCTGAGTCCCGGTAGAACCCTATTGAGAAGGAATATTTAGCTCTTGTTTTCGCAGTTCAGAAGATGCGACATTACTTGGTTAGCCAGACCATACGTGTCATTTCCAGAGCTAATCTATTGTGTATCCTCATGACAAAGCCAGGATCGCTGAATTCAAGATTAGCTAAGTGGGCTATCCTCCTGTCTTAGTATGACATGCTCTTTATCCCTCAAAAGGTGGTTAAGGGTAAAGCTCTTGCAGATTTTCTGGCCGCTCATCCATTTTTAGAGAACTCAAGGCTTCATGAAGATATTCCAGATGAGATTATCGAATCCAATATGATCTCAGAGGATGAAGTGTGGCAGATGTTCTTTGATGGAGCATCAAGAACAGACCCCAAAGGTAAGATAATCACTGGTGTGAGGGTGGTATTTATCTCGCCACAAACATCCTTCCTCGGGCATTTTTATTGACGGAACCATGTTCTAACAATGTTGCGGAATATAATGCTCTACTCATTGGCCTTCAGCTCGCTTATGAAATGGGGTACACTAACTCGAGGCTTACGATGATTCAAAGCTGATTGTAAGTCAAAGGAGAATACGAAGTTCGACACGAGGACTTGATACCTTATCACCATGCCGTCATCAAAATAGCTAATTCATTTGATGATTTTTATGTCAGTCATGTGTCTCGATTTTAAAATGCTACGGCAATTGCTTTGGCTGCACCAGCGGCTACATTGGCCTTACCTATTGACACAACTTATCATCTTACAATGGCCACTCGATGCCTTGTCTGTCCTAAGCATGTGTTGGAAACTAATGAAGTCTATGTAACCTCAATAGGTTTCGACCCTAGAGATTGGTGGTTTCCTCTCATTAACTATGCTCCGCATGACATATTACCGGACGACCCTAAGGGTGCAGCTTCTATCTGACGAAGGTCTCTCCGCTTCTACTATGATCCGATAATAAAGTCACTTTACCGCCATTCATATGACGGTATTTTACTCCGTTGCTTGTCTAACTCTGGAGCACAAGAGGTACTTAAGGAAGCACACGATGGCATATGTGGAGCTCATCAATTAGGTCCAAAGCTTAAGGATCGATTGCACAGACTCGGTTATTATTGGCCAACCTTGAAAGCCGATGTAATTAAATATGCACAGAGGTGTAAAGCCTGTCAAATCTACGCAGACTTTATACATCAACCTCCGGAGCTACTTAACCCGACTATTGCTTAGTGAGCATATGAGGCATAAGGAATCGATATCGTATTACCTGTTGGTCTCTCATCAACGAAAGGTCATCGGTCCATCTTAGCAATAACTAACTATTTCTCGAAGTGGGCTGAAGCTATACCACTTATCGAAGTCAAAACTTCCAACGAGGTTAACTTTATTAAACATCATGTCATCCATCGATTTGGTGTCCCCAAGCGAATCATTCATGATAACGGTCCACAATTTGCAAGCCAAGTACTCTATCGGTTCTGTAATAAGTACCAAATTCAAAATATGGTTTCAACGCTTATAACCACGCCTCTAATGGTTTGGCAGAAGCATTCATTAAGATGATTATTAAGCTATTCAAGAAATTCATTTTGTCAAGCAAACGAGATTGGAATTAAAAGCTCGATGAATGTCTTTGGGCCTACCGAACTACGATCCGAACCCCTATGGCAACACGCTGTTTTCTCTGGTATACGGGTGTAAGGCAGTCATACCACTAAAGATCTAGATGTCATCGCTACGAGTCGCCTTAGCAACCAAGCTGACTAAGGAAGACAACGATCATCTACGTCTTCAAGAACTCGAAGCCCTAGATGAGAAACGATTACAAGATCAACAATGCATTGAGTTGTATCAAGCTCGAATCTCGAAAGCCTTCAATAAGAAGGTCAAGGAGAGGGTATTCCAGAAAGGAGATTTGGTTTTAGCCGTCAGGCGACCTATGGTCATGACGCACAAACTGTTGGCCTGAAGGCCCATTGCTCTAGTTTTGATGATGATTAACTCATGTAATTATAGTACTAATAATCTTGTGTTTCATTAGTCTCAGATATTTGATCAAGATCTTAGTTGGTATTTAGTTTCAACAAAGGATTTAAAATCAAGTTTTGGAGCTAGCACATGTTGATTCAAGAGCTCACACATCAAGATTGTATCAAGTACTCAAGAGGAGTCTAGCTCATTGAATTAAGGTTTGAACAAAGTCAAGAAGGAGAAGAAGATTTTCAAAAAGAAGATTTTCAAGAAGACTTGTGTCATGATTGTAAGTGTCAAGATTTTATTTTTAGATAAAATGTAAAGGATAGATTAGTTGGTGGATTGCTAAAGTTCATATACACTCACACACAAGACTTATATGCGTTTTCATAAAAGAGTTTTCGTTTTGGAAAATACCGGTTCGGTTTTTAAGCTTCAAAATATACATGTGTTTTATCAAAACTTATTTTGGAGCTTATTGTCAAAAATATAGATATTTTATTATATATGTGTAGTGGATCATATCCATACACACAAAGCTTCAAAAGGGTTTAAAATATCTTGTTTTGTATTTGGAGAAGTTTTGGAAGAATCATTTTTGAAAATACAGATTTTTGTTTAAGCGAAAATTTTCTTACCACAAAAATAGTTCAAAATGTTTGTAATATGTTTTGAATTTTAATCAATCATGCTTGTAATTTAAAGTATATTAATGAACTTATTTTTGTAGAATTTATGAGAATTTATGGGATTTTATTGAAGGCAAAAAGATCATGTTTTAATCCCTAAAAATTGGTGACCTGGCCTTCTGCCGGTCGACCGAGACAGAAGTCGGTCTATGGTTCGATCGACCGATGTACACAAACGTGCACAACCACTTTGGCTGGTGGGCCGGTCGACCAACCCAGTCAACCGCTAGAGGGATCTGCTCTCTGGATCTGGCCCCAGTCGACCAGGCGGTCGACCAGCAGAGAGTTTTTGCTCCTGTATCCAGGCCTCGGTCGATCGGGCGGTTGACCGGTACGGTCAGAAATCTGACCGTTGGCAGTCGACCGGCTGGTCGACCGACAATAGGGAATCCTACTGAGTTAGACCCCAACGGCCATATTTTTTAGGCCTATAAATTGGGGTTGTTTTGGGCTGTTTTGTACAAGATTTGAAGTGAATTTTAAGCAAGTTTTTCCTACCTTTCTAAGTGTTTATCTCCACTTGTTTTAGTACCAAATACTTCCATATCAAAAGGCAAGTTTTTCAAGAGTGTTTTGGAAAAAGAGATTTCTTGAGGTTTTCAACCTCAAATTCTATCCAAGTTTTTCTCACACATACTTGAGCTATCCATTGCTACATCAATCCTATAGGGATCTTTGTTGTGAGAGAGTTTTAGGTGATCAAAGTGTTGAGATCACCAAAGTGTTTCATCTTTGTATTTGAGGAGGCGAACTTGCGGGTTCGTATTGTTTCGAGTTCTTATGGGAGCTCGGTGTAGAGGTGCAGCCTCGGCAAGCTAGTGTGTTTGCGTGTGTAATTCTTGCGGGAACAAGAGAGGGACTAGTGAATCCAAGGAGTTCTAGTGTGAACTCGTTGTAGGTGTTACGGCGCCGAATGATCCGGTGGGATCGATTTTAGTGGAAATCCTTCATAGTGGTGAAGGCGGGGATGTAGAGCAAGGGTGCTCGAATCTTGAAACAAATCCTCGTATTTGTGATTGCTCTATCTATCTCTTACTTGTGTTTATATCTTGCATGCTCTTATTCTTCATATTCATTACTTGCTTGATATACTTGTGCTTAAATTGATATATGCATGGGGATTGTTTGCTCACACTTGTATTCAACCAAGAGAGGCATAGCGACACCTCAACTCTTATCTAGAGGAATCTTGAGGAGATAGTTCAGAGCCCTTCACTGGAAATTCGGCTACACTCTTGTGTTATACTTGGTGTGTTTAGATTAATAGTTTTTAGTTTATATAAATAGTTTTAATTTCGCATTAATTCATCATTAGATTAGCTAGTCACCTATTCACTCCCCTTTAGGTGATTTCATTAATTTTAAGTCAAGCTTAGTATAAACATAATTTGTGCTTTAAACATATAATGGATATTGTAAATCAAACACAATCAAAACATATATATATATGTATGAAAAAGAAAATACCAATTGAAATTGATATTATTTGAGATTTTGAAACATACATATATAAAAACAAATATGAGTATACAAAAAAATAGAATTCCATGAAGAAAATGTGTATAACTCATATCTATCCACCCTATTCATGCACATGATAAAAAATTTTCAATTTAGAGAATATAAGGTATGGTCGCCCATCCAACCGCCCTTTAAGGGTAGAAGTTTTCAAAAAATATGATTTAAAAATAGTTGTAAATTGAAAATACTACCAGATGAAGAATAGATAACTAGTTAAAGTAATTTTTTTTGAAAAACTAGTTAAAGATCCTTCAAATATGAAATCAAATCATATGTCCCATGAAGCATACTAAAAACACAAGAGTTGACACTCGAAATCTATAAAGCTCAAAAATTCTCATGAAAATAATATCATGAGTAAACAAATAATGTGTGAGTGCACAAGAATTATATGAATATCATATTCATGAAAATAATCAATAAGGCTCAGAATAAACATAAAATTCTTTTATCAAAAAAATGAAAATCATATTTTTCATTAAAAACAAACTTAAAGGTTATGTCCTATCAAAATTAACAATATACATACATATCCCAAATGCAAACGAGTCCATAATAGAAGTTGCATGAAGACAAGAGACTCAAGGGTATACATGTATATCTATTAGTTTTTAGACAAGAAAAACATATACATGAAGCAAAACATGCATAAGAATAGGGAAAACAAGTTAAAATGCACGAATCATCAAAAATAGGCTATATAAGTAAATCTAATGGGTATAAATGAGCAATTAAACACAAATATATAATAATCAAATGTGGCTCACTAGTTGTACGAGTATATGCACAAATTTTAATGAAAATTTACATTTAAACATGTAATCAAAACATGAAGTGCAAAATCATAAACAAACATGATTATTAGGTAAATGCACATGTTTTAGAGTAATGATATACACATTAGCTAAACTAAAGTGAGAACACAAAATATGGATCCATATGAATATGGGTGTATTTCAATTACTATACATATATGTCATAAGTCTAAATAACATGGCATTTAATAACAATCATGAAAAATATGCTAAAAATCAATAATCTAAAAGCATGTAAGCAAATAAGGAGTTAGAGATAGTTACCAAAATCATTAGGGCATATCTCTATATCTCCAAACCATGGTGGTCCTCCCACCTAACTTTCTTGATAGCGATGCATTAATGCGGTATGTCATCTAGCTCTTGCATCCACCACCAAGGCACCAATTCTCTCACGTCATGTGAGAGCCCACACCTACATCAATTACAAGAGGTGGAGATTTTTGTATCCATTTTCTTTTGGGTCCATTGTGGTTAGCATTATTCAGAACCCAAACATTTTTATTAGCAAATTTATATAATTTACCTTATCATAACAAAACTTTACTAAATGGCTTTTGCGGCCGCAATGTGTACATTTGTACACTCTAGTATGCATATGAGAACTAGTGTGATCATGATGTGCAATGTGTGCATATATGCCGTGAGTGATGTGTATGAGCATGTGGAGCTTGTTTCTTTTGAAACAAGGTTTCTAACTATTATGATTAAATGCACAATTGCTCAAAGTTAAGCTCAAGCAATTTATTCTATTTTTTAAAAATTTAATCTCATTTTTATGAATGGTAGCACGAAGAGCATGCCAAGTATGAGAATCAACAATCCTTTTCTTTTTAGAAATATTTTCTTTTTCTTTTGAAATAATTTTTCTTTTCAAAGAGTTGTTTTCTTCCAAAGCAATTTCCTTTTCTTTTTCCACCAAGTTGAATTTATTTTCAAAGAATTATTTCTTTCACCAAGATCATTTAATTTAGAAAATATGAAAATATTCTCCTTTTTCAAAGATTCATTTTCTTTAGAAATATTTTTCAATTTATTTTGAAAAGAACCTTTTTCTTTGAAATGGACTCATATTTATTTTTCAATCTTTTATGGTCCTTTTTAAGCAAATCATATTTTTCAAGAAGTTGTTAACAAAATGAAGCAAGCTCATCATAAGACATGTCAACATCCTCATCAAGCTCGGATTCAGAATTTATCTCAAGGAGGTTATCCCCTTGGACTATGTAGCACAAATTGGAAGAATCACTTCCATCATTCGAGTCACTTCCCGCATAGTATTGCTCTTGTTCGCCAAAGGAGACTATAGTGTTCTATACTACAAAAGCTGAATCAAAATTAGCAACCTTATATAAATATTCATCATTTAGGGTACTCTTTAAAGCATGATGGGCTTTTGCATTAGCCTCAAGGTTTTTACCATTTAAACAATATGAATCTTTAATAGTGGCAAAATAAACATGAATACCTAGGGCGTTGAGGTACATAAATATCTTAACTTTTCAAGTTTGGATGTTAAGAATATCAAACATGGGAGCTGACATGAAATCCATGTGTGTGTGTACAAATATTGTGATTAGCTAAAAATGAGAATCTTTAACTCTAGGTTGTTAGACCCAAATCAGGAGCACCAAGCTCTGATACCAATTAAAAATCACCTAGAGAGGGGTGAATAGGTGATGGCTATACTTAATGGCAAATAATATGGAATTAAAAATGAATTAGCAATAAGCAATAACAATTAGATAGATCTTGCAAAAGAGTAAGCAATATAATTGCAAGTAAAGAGAGAGAGTAGAGTTTAGAGAGATAGTAGACAATCGCAAATACAAGAATATATTTCGAGGTTCGGGGCACTGCTCTACGTCCCCGCCTTTAACACGATGAAGGATTTCCACTATGATCGATCCCACCAGATCGTCAATAGGTTACAAGTTCTCACTAGAACTCTTCGGACACACTTGTCCTCTCTTACTGTGCCGCAACACCAACTTGGATCTCACTAGCTCGCTCGAGGCCGTAACCTCTACAACTTCTCAATCGAAGAAAATGGTGATCAACATTTGACCACAAAGATAGCTCACAAGCACAACCCTACAATCAAGATGAGGAAGTGAAACACTTAGGATTGTGTAGTGCAAAAGCCATTAGAGAAGTAGAGGAAAGGTTCAAGCTAAAATACCAAATTTTGGAAACAGTTGGCTCAAGAGAAAATTTTTGCAAAGAGGCTAAATGATGAAAAGTTTTGATGTAAGGCTTAGAAATCTTGTTATGAAGTTGTTTCATAGTCCCACTATTTATAGGGATGAAAATGAGGGTAGGAAACTCAATAGATCCGTTGGGACAAGACCCAACAAAAGACAAAATTGAATCTAGCCGTTGGGAGCCAACTCAGCAGAATTTTTTGCTGGCCGGTCGACCGCCAACTGTCAGATTTTCGACCATTGGGAAAAGCGGTTAATCGGATGGTCGACCGTGGTTCCCAAACAGAGAGTGAAACTCTCTGTCAGTCGACCAGGTCGATCGACCGAAACAAACAGAGAGTACTGCTCTTGCTTCCGGTCGACCGGAAGGTCGATCGAAGTGCACGCTTGCACTTTGGTGCATGTCGGTCGACCGTTCGGTCAATCGACAGAGCAGTTTTGCTCTGCCAGCGGTCGACCGCACGGTCGACCGGTTGAGGGCCAAAACTGATTTTTGAATATCTTTTTGAAGTAAATATTTTTTCAACAAATTTTCTTTTGATAAGTAAATGTAAAATAGAGTTCTAGGGATTTGAAGAGCTAGAGTATGATTATAGATCAACACCAAATAGATTAAAACTATATTTTGATAAAATTCTTTTCTAAAACAAAAAATTAGTTTTTCCAAAACTAGTTTTTCTGAAACCTAATTTTCCAAAACTTGTTTTTCTGAAACTCGGTAAGAAATCTGATAATAAATTTTTGTTTTAAAGAACACAGCGGAATATGAAATGTGTGTGTGACAATCCCAAATGTTATCAACTTCTTTCATCTTGGTTTTAACAAATGACTATAAATCCTAACTAAAATAGAAAAGGTATAAATACGAATCTTGAAATAGTCTTCTCGATATAGCTTGATCATTGAGCTCTTCTAGTATGCTAGGTTCTGTGATCTAAATCTTCTTGGCTTCCAAATGTGTGAGTCTTGTGATGGAGCCAAGATGCAACATATGTTTTTTTACATGAAACTTAATTAAATAATTTTGTTAATAACTAACTACATATGGTTTGTTATCATCAAAACTAGGGATAATGGCCTTTGGGCCAACAAAAACGAAAGGCAAATTTCAACCCAAATGGGAAGGACCGTTCGTAATTGAAGCAGTCTATCAAATGGGGGCATATAACCTGGCAACTCCAAACGGCGACATGTCATCGAGTCAAGTATTTTGGATGGTTGCAGCAGATACATTTTCTCTACAACATCCTCATCGATCGATGATAGATGGATATTTTCCTACTCAAAAGAAGCAAAAGAGTCCTCATCGATCAACGATAGATGGCTATGTTCCTGCTCAACATGAGCATAATAGTCCTCATCAATCGACGATAGATCCTGCTCAACACGAGCATAATAGTCCTCATCAATCGACGATAGATGGCTATGTTCCTGCTCAACACGAGCATAATAGTCCTCATCGATCAATGATAGATGGCTATGTTCTTTCTCAACATGAGCATAATAGTCTTCATCGATTGACAATAGATGGCCATATTCCTGCTCAACACGAGCGTAATAGTCCTCATCGATCAACGATAAATGACTATGTTCCTGCTGAACACGAACATAATAGAGAAAAATATTAGCTTTTAAGTCTAATAGAAATTCTCAATAACTCACCATGCTGAGGGGAATAGCGTGGCTAGCCCAACTCAAATGGTAGTTTGTAAAGGCATATCAAAATCGTTGACAGCTTAGGATTTGCTAAAAATTCTAAGGGACCTAATCCCATTTGATTCCCCTTCAAATTGCTTATCAATTCTTGTCTATGGAATGGTAAGACCACATAAAGTAACATTCATTTTCCTTTCAAATGAATCACAAGTCAAACCTATTATGTTAACATTAAACCTCTAGTAATGACACTCTGACATATTCCCCGGCGGATAAAATCAACATCCTCACGGATCTGTCTAATATCCCTAGCAGATCAAACTCCACTTGCCATTCTCTTTAATAGAATGACAAGTCCACTCAAATTGTTGTTATATTCAAATACCTCAACAGTAAACGATTCCTTGTCAAGTTAACATTACACCCCTGATCGGTTGCTTTACAAATCACCAGGCGAAGAAGCTATCACGATCTCCTTCTATTTCTCCAGCAAATGATTTGGTTGTTATCTCTGACAACCTTTTAGGGAATAATCCTTTCCCTACCGAATCCCCTTGGAGTTCTTTTTGTTACGTTAATGGTTATTGCTGACATATAAACTCTCATAGGATTCAATTTCTAACTCCCTAGCGAGTTTTTTGGTAAACTCTCCTCAAAGTCTATTATTTTCCTTTTCAGTCCCCAGTGGACTCTCTTGGTTGTCACATTAACAATATACCTCTGATAATTTCTTTCAAATTATATTCGAAGGAGATACCAATTTCCTCATGGAATTTGTGATCAAATCCTATTTCCCCTAGTAGAATTATTTCTTTTACCATCATATCCAGCTTGTTACCTCTGAATGATAGAAGTCCTGAGCTTGGTGGTTTCTCAATTGGTCATGTCTATGTTACCTCTGAACTGACAGATAACCAAGTCTCATCTTTCACTCCAATAGGGACTTGACGTTATGTCCAGTTCAACACCTCTGAATAGCAGGGCTCTGAGTCTAGCAATTTCAAAATGGCTATGTCCATATTACCACTGAATTGACGGATGCCTAGATCTCTCCCCTTTATGGTACTCAAACTGTTAAGTCCAGTTTACTACCTCTGAACAGACGAGTCCATAGCTTTGTTCTCCTTTCCTTCATTAGGGCTGGGAGTTCTTACTGTCATGTTGGCTATAAACCTCTTAACAGCAGATTGCAAGCCTGGTATCTCTTAGTTGGTTATGTCTAGTCAACCACCTATGAACCAACAGGTGCCCACCCAATCTACCCTTTGCAGTCCCCTGTGGACTAGTTTTAACTAGTTTCGACTTCATCATGTTGTTATGGTTCCTAGTTCGTCACAATCGATTCATAACCCGATGGTCTTTAATCTGTCATGTTAATATTTACCTCTGAACAGGAAGATTATCCCATTTTTTGAATCGGTCATCACTCAAACTTATTGGTGATAATTTATCAAATAATTAATTCTATCACGTTTTCAACCTCTGAAAAGATTAGTTAATATTCTTATAATATAAGTTGGAAGACTGTACTACTGTCATCTTGTTTCTTTTGAGAGTTATAATTTAACCTGAAATATTGCAAACTCAGAAGATAAAACAAACATAAAATACAACAAAAGAGTCAAATAAAATTATTTTTATTGATTCAAAAAGAAAAAGATATACACGGATTACAAGTCACGATGGTGTTTCATAGGACTTGATCTGTTCTTCAAGCGTGGCCAACCTGTTCTTTCTCTCTTCAGCAGCTCTAATAAATGCTTACGATCTCAACTCAGCTTCATTGAAGTTCACCGTTTGGGACAAACGAGCCTCAATTTCAGTCAGAGTTGCCCTTTGTACCATCTCTTGCTGCAGGACTTCATGATTTTGGGCTCTGAGCTGCTCCAATCGAGCTATCTCCTCAAGACGCACTGGTTTGATTTTGGACAGGAGAAGATTGGCCCTTTTGATCATTTCTCTGGCCTTTTCAATCTTATCCTCAGCATCAAAAAGAGCATTGTTGGAAGCATCAATAGAATCTCCAATCTCTACCTTCCTTGTCTCAAAGGACTTCAAGTCTGAAGATACCGCATTGGCTGCCTCCTGCGCTTCCAAGTGAGCCTCTTGCATTTGAACCATGAGACGCTCAAGTTCTTCATTGACTGAGGAATTCAAGTTTGAGTTGCTGAGGTGACGCCACTCACCCACGTCTTTCTCAAACTTCTCTACTAGAAGCTCCAATGCAGCAGCTTGATCATCCCCTCTGAATCTCAGATACTCTCAATGTTTCGAGAGAGGACCACCTTTAGGCTGCAAATGAAGTGGTCGAGCCCTTCAACATCAAGGCAATAGACCGTTTCAGGCTCTTGTAGAAGTTGTCGACAATCTCCGCCATAAATTCCTTCTAACTTCAATTACTCCTGGTGAGCGAGTAATCCCTCAAGACAAAACATTCACCAATTTTACTGTTATAATGGAGGAGGAAGTGGCAGAAGCACTGGTTGGAGAAGGACAAGGAATCGCTGGCAGTCAAGGAGTCTTCATTGATACCAGTACACCGGCCATGACAGAAGTAGGGCTGGTGACTACTCCAGGAAAAGCTGGCTTGACAACCAACGTCGGAGATGTCAGGCTGGTGATTACCCTAAGGCTAGTTGTTCCAAGACTGACGGTATCAGGGAAACCACCGTTATCTCACCAACAGATTCAGATGGGAATGTGATCGGTTTTGTGAAAGGGAGGCAGCCCTCGTCTCCTCAACTGCTGCGAAATCACCAGCAGGCTCCGGTTGGTACGAAGGCAGGTTGCGATACAAGACCTCTAACTCTACGACATCCACAGTAGCTGAAGTACTTGTCTCCTCCCTGAATCCTCCAAAAAGGCTCACTGGCTCCTTTGAAGCTGATGCATTCAGAGACAGAATACCTGCAAGAGTATTTCGTTAAGACAAGGATAAAAGTATAATAACATCAAGCAAAGGTTGCTTACAAATTATTATAATATTAATAAGGGGAGCTGAAGCCATGACAGACATCGCCCTAACCACCTCAACGACAATGTCCTCCGGGACTCCCTTGACGGCAGTGCTGACTTCAATTGGCTCCATAGAAGAGACCCTGAGTGGCAGGAGAAGCACCAGAAGTGGTCTCAGGGAGAACTCCATCAGTCCTAAGGGCCTCAGTAGCTGGAGCAATGTACAGTTCTCCTTCACTTATCACGGGCTCCGCAACCAATTCCCTAGAGCTTGAAGCCATTGGGCTTTCCTTATCCCCGCTAGACCAGAGGGACCAGCATCGGCCGCGCCACCCTCAGATTCATCAGAGATGACAAAGTAGCTGGCTTCATCACCCTCCTTATAGGTGAACAAAGGATCATAATAATCCCCTTGTTTCCCTGTGATTTCAGTTCTTGTGTCCCAAATTAACAAGTTAGCTACATGAGATGGGAGAATTTAAATAAAAAATTTTTGCAAATGGGAACTGGTCTTACCCAAACCTAGAGCAACTTTTTCAGTTGCTTGTTTCTGCTGCGCTGATAGTTTTATAACTAACGGGCCGGAGGAGGGGCAACCACAGTCGATTCGCTCTCTGCAATAACCGAAGTATGGTGGTGGGGCTTCTTCACCACCCTCTTTCAGCGGGGTTCGCCCTTTCACTTTTGCTTGAAGTGAACGTCGCGATCTTCCTTTTCTTCCTCTTCCACTTCTACTACTTCCATGGGGGCCGTGCCTACCCCAACAGGAGCATCCCGTGGTACCTCAGCACCAGCAATATCCTCGAAGCGAGGGCTTTCAGTATCTAAAGCTTCACTATCAGCGGTAGCAAAAAACTCCAGAATGTCTGGCACCTGGACTTTTTTGCCCTGTCCTTTTGCAGTTACTTTCTGCTTCATCCGCTAAGAGATCTACTTCAAGCCGAAGGAGTTGTAGCGACTCCGGTTGGCACAGAGTTAGAAGTCTTGTACCATTGACAGAACACCAAAATCATCAATAGTCTTGGGGTCCTTAATAGCATGGACAGCTGTGCCTCGGTACAACCGGTGATGAAGTATCGCTAAGTGCGAGTGCCATCGATCAGGCTCCCCACGATGGCCAGGTTGGTGTTCGGATTGCCAACATAGCGTTGGTTATATCCGAACTACATATGGTTCCAGGTAGCAGATGTCTCCGCTCTGGTATACCAGATGAGAAGGCCTGATGCTGACCAGCCACTCGAAGACCCCACGGCTCAACGATGTCCTATCGTCCTCGAAATCCTTGAACTCCTCGCCATATCTAGCATCTCGGACATAGGAAAAACATCGGAAGAGACTGTACACGTGGTGACACAATAATTTACAACCCGCGGCCACATAGATCTGTACCCATGAAGACCCTTCGAACTGGTGAAGGTGCGCCACCCGAACACTCTCTGGAGACTCCTCCCTAGGTTGGATCATAACCAGATAATATAGAGCGAACCATGCCATCAAATATATGTATGGCAATCCAATCCTGGGGTTCAGTCCGTCGCGGGGTAAGATTGTTTCTTTCCCCCTCTTCGTGGTGGGTGGTCTGCAGAAGGTCTCCATTAATGTACGAAGATCTCATTGTATGCAGAACACCATGGCTGGAAAAGGCCCTAGAGAGTGACCGTGCACCAAGCGAACGACTGGCAGCAGAGCCGTCAGGAGAATAGCATCGCTGGAAGGAGATGGCACTAGCATCTCTTCCACTAAACTAATAGAAACCGGCCAAAAGTACCTTTCGGGATATCGATTGACAGCCTGGTGACAGAAGCTCTTTAGAGTATCACCCTTTTTGTAGATGCCATTGTCTTCTTCCAAAATGACGCCTCTATGTTCGTGCTCCCTCATTATTCAGAGGATATCCTCTTCCATGACCCTGAATCGAGCCTCTTCAGGAGCATTCTCCAGGTTGGGAAACAAATAATCCACCCAACTCCTCAAGCTGTTCGAGCCTCCCTTGTAACTACAATGCACATCTGATCAAATGTAGAAGTGGCACATTAGCTCTCGGTAGGTCTCCAACAGGGCAGGCTCCTACTTCTCCAGTAGCGCCAACTTCGCTTCACAGGGAAAGTATTCTTCATTGGGAAGAGATCCAATTGGCAAAGCAGAGACTTCCCACATCTCATGCAAAGCCATGCCCTGTTCGCCTACAAGAGTGAAAAAAGTCCTTGTGGCTGGGTAGTACAACTCGAATATGGTGCATGGGTAGTACAACTCGAATACACCTAAAGGGGTACATTTTATAAATAAAAACCCTTGGTTCGTGGCCTTGTCTGCTCGAGTGTTTAAGTCCTTAGGGGTGTTTTCTCACCTGGTGCCCTAAGACTGTCCGGTTTGGGTGTCACTGACTAAAGGCTCGTCACATGGGTAGATTAGAAAGCCTAATGGAATTGAAGAATAAATACCACCAAAAATAAATATAAATAAGGCATAGGAGTTAATGTTAAAGAACCCTTAGTCAAACTTCACGGTCACGAAGGTGCATATGACTCAGGGTAAAGTAATAGACTAGATGAGAAATACAATTTGACTCCTTACTTTGATTGATGACATGTTTTTGAATAGAGACTAAGTTTAGGAATGAAAAGTTTGATATTCCTATAACTTATAGATTACTTGAACTTTTACAAATATACTTCAAATATTTTCTCTTTTCAAAATGCTTTTCGAAAATACTAACATTTTTTTTCTTTCTTTATGGATTTTGTGGGTGTAATCCACTGAAAATCCTTACGAGACAAAACTCGTCCTCTACGGGTAACCTAGAGGTTTAACGGCTTGTTGTACATGCTCATTGCAATCGAGTGACCTGCGAAAGTGGTCTAATAATTGATTAAGATTAGTTTTGATGTTTTGCTCGAGGGCGAGCAAAAGATAAGTGTGGGGGTGTGATCAGTCACATATATTGCATATATATTGTCACATTACCATGTTTATTATCTAAATAAATAATATTAATAAGTCCTATTTTTCTTTATAAAATGCAGGCCCATTGCTAAAGGATAAGAAGGACAAACAAGCCCAAAAGTCCACCAAATTTTGATTCAATTTAGAAGAAATTCAAATCAGGAAATCAGGGCAGATCATGGCAAATCAAATAGGTTGAAAACCGATTAAAATGAATCTTCCCAAATCAAGTGGTTAAAGCCAAAGATTAAAGGCTGTTTCGTCAAATTCTGGAGCTGAAATGGGAAAACCAGCAGGAGATAAAGGGGAATCGTCAAATGAGCGAGACCCACCAACCTGGTGTGGCCACCTGACCACACCATGGTAGCGGAAACGCGGCCATAACTGCATTTTGCGACTTGTTAGGGTTTGTTGGGGGGAGCGTTTGCTCCTCCTATCTTCGTATGCCCTTCCCCGTTTGGTTTTACCTATAAATACTATATTTTTCAGAGAAAAGGGGCCGAAAAGTACTTTAAGTTTTTCTCTTTATTTTTAATGTTTAGGTTCTTTTTCAGATAGTATAGAAAAGTTGTATCTTTGTTATTTAATTTGTAGTTCAGTGTAAATACCAATGAGAGAGAGGAATAGAGTGAGTGTAATATGAAGATTGAAGTGACATCAATAAAGGATCAAGCTTTCTCCTCTTCCACTCCAATTCACGGGTATGTCTTTTTATTTGCATGTCTATTTTTGCATTATTCATGAGTAGCTAAACTTATTTTCTGGGTTCACTATCGTCTTTCTCTTCGATGCCTCTTGTTTTGAATGGTTTTGATTTAAAGAACCTAACGAAATTAATTGCATGCCTTAAACTAAGCCTTTCTTCTTTGAAAGTGTTCTTGAAGTCACATGAGGATGGGTTTGGATTTTTAAACTTCTCTATCTTTTAATATATCACTTGAACTTGCTTTTATTTCATACTTGAATTAAAACTTGATAATTTAACATTAATTCAAGAGGATTTCTCAAGAAAAAGAATTAAACTTTTCCAAACAATCTTATTTGCTTTGCTTAAGACTTTCGAAACTAAATCTTAAGTTTTTGCCTATGATCAAGTTGAGGCACTAAGAATTTCAAGTGAAGAACACATCATTGAGTAGTAAGATAGTGAGTCCAGATTTGTTTCCTATATTAAAAACAACCAAAAATTTTCAACACTTTTTAAAGATCACCTTTTCCAAAGCCTTCTCTAAGTTTTTCAATTTTTCTTTTAATCGCTTCCCTCCTCTCCATTCTCTTTTCAACTAAAAGGAAAAATGAAAAAAAACACCAACTCCATTCTTTATTACTTAACAAAAATACCGAAAAGCTTCTATCGCATCCCTCCTCGTGGACACAACCCGTTAGCCTAAAGCTACACGGTAATTCTTATCACTTTCAATTTACAATCAGAAGCCTGCCTCTGGATTTATAAATTGATATTTTCATCCAATCCCCTGGCTGACCCAAAAATACTGTTCAGAGGCCTAGGAGTATAGTGCACTGTAGAAGCAAAAACAAGAAAATATGTTACCCCAGAAGGAAAAGAAAAGAAGAAAGCAAAACTGCTAAGGCATAACTTAGCTTTCCATGTGAAGCTAGCCTAGCATTTTCTTCACCGTGAAGCTTAACTTTACACTTTGCACAAAGGCAGAGTGTAGAAAATGATGAGTCGCTAAGGCATAGCTTTGCTTTCCATGCGAAGCTAGCCTAGCATTAGCTTCGCCCTAAAGCTTAACTCGCACTCTGCATAAAGGCAGAGTGTAGCAAGTTATGAAGTGTTAGCTTCGCATGGAAGCTTAAGAGGCAGTTATACCTAAGAGGGGTAAACCCCTCTATCTAGCTTCACTCAGAAGCTTAGCTTCGCATTCTGTCACTTGACAGAATGCGAAAAGCCCAAAGGGCTAACTTTACTAGAAAGGCACTTGTGCCTAAAGTAATTTAGAGGACTTAAGTCCTTGATCCAGCTTCACTTTAGAAGCTTAACTTCACATTCTGTCACTTGATAGAAAGCAAAAAAAAACCCTAACGGCAAGCTTTGCATGGAAGCTTGATGAAGAAACCTTTTAGTTTCTAAATTTGATTCACAAATTAAAGGGAAATTAAATCCCCTAAAAATCAATGGAATCAAAATTAAGGGAGACAAACTACATGAGATCACTAAATCATGGTGAATCGTATCAGATTCACCATGAAATAGCCGAAAATTGGCTTCAAGAAAGAGATAAAATCTCTGAAAAGGGAAAAATACCTACCCGTAGTAAGGCATTCGATCGCCAGAGGAGGAGACAGTGGCGCCGTGGTGGAGGTTGCCACCTCTTTCCCTGTACGTTGCTTGGGAGCCATTAGAACTTGAAGGAAGTTCTGGAAGATTCGAGATGAAAAAGACGAAGAGAAATCTTTCTCTGAAAAGCCTGAAAAATTTTGAGAGAGAATTAGCTTCTCTAAATCAGCCAAGTATGGCTTTTATAGGTGCTGCATGCGCCTATAGCGTCGCCTCCTAAAAAGGAGTGCGAGCTATTGTTTCAAAAATTTAATTTGAAATGACGGTTCAAGGTTCAACAAATGTCCACAGCAAAGTTATTTAGCTTCACTTACGTGCGAACTTAAACTTCGCATATAGCTCTGTTGTGAGCTCATCGTTAGCTTCTCATGAAGCTTGGTCAGCTCCTCTGAGAGCTTATATTTTAGCTCCGCTGAGAGCTTATATTTTAGCTCTGCTAAAGAGCTCATCCTTAGCTGCACTAAGAACTTATTTTTCATGGAAAGTCCCAGGGTAAAACCAGTCTGATCACCTAGTTCAGTGTACCCAGTGGATTTTTCTTGACTTAAGCGATGCAGGTATCAGGCTTCAAATTCAAAGTGTTTCAGAATATGCACTAATCCATTCCATATTCATGAAAACTTTAAAGGGTTTTGTTGATACTCTAAAAGATAAAACTCTCAGATTTCTCTTTAATCGGTCTGAACGATGTTTAACTTGTCGACATTTACAAAGACAAGTCGTAGACAAGTTGACGACCAGTTTTTGCTCATCTCTGATAGAAAAAGTAGGGATTTAGACTTTACTGATCCAGTGAAGCAGACAATAAGCCAAAATTGCCTGTAAAGAGGCCAAAGCAAACCTATGAAGCTAGGTCTGATCAAACACTTAGCTTCACATGAGCCCAAAAGAGAGCTAGTTTTGCTAAAAGACCAAAGCTACTAGCTTCGAACGAAGCTCCCATCAGCTTCGCTGAAAGCTACTTTAAAGCTTCGCTAGAAGCTTCATCTCCATCTTCGCTGGAAGAAGGAATGGTCCAGCTCTGCTCTGAACTAAACTCCTAGCTTCGCTTGAAGCTTCACCCAGCTCTGCTATAAGTTAAGTTCTAGCTTCGGCTTTGAAGGTAACTTCGCCTGAAAAGAGCTTCTCACTTAGCTTCTCTACGAGCTTTACCAGGTCATCAATTGATCGTTTCAAAATCCCACGAGGAATTAATTGGTGAACCTAGCTACTTTAGTGGGGTTAATGTCACTTTAAGTGAGCAGTTACACCCGCCCACTTCGTCTCACATTAAGTGGAGATAATTAAGCTTCGCTGGAAGCTGGCAGTTAGCTTCGCAGCAAGATTATTTCTAGCCTTACTTGAGGCAAATAGACTGATTCAGTCTTCCTGAACTCAAGGGGCAATTACACCCCTATTTTTGCTATAAATATCTCGTTGCAGAGGAGGAGAGGGGCTGGAGAAAAAGGGGGGAGATTTTGAGAAGAGACTTATAACAAAAGTATCTTCTTATCTTCTTGCTTCCCAAGCCTCAGCTTGCTTCCAAAACCTCAGAGATTCGGTTCTATTTCATTCAGGGTTCTGATTGAGATGGAAAAATAATAAATAAAGAGTTAAAGTTAGAAAGTCTAAGTCTCGTCTCAATGTAACCGTGTAGCAAGGGCTAGACGGGTCGATCCACAGGGAAGGATGTGATGGAAGCTTTTCGGAACGATTTTATCTAAGATTAGCTTGAAAAAAAGAGATATTGATTGTAAGAAATAGATTTAAATAGAAAGAATAAGTATAGCCAACTAATTATCTAGCACAACCAAACACTAGTCTATCAAGAATAAATATCATGTTGAACCTATAAAGATTAACCCTAGATTGTTACTTCAAATCCAAGAAAGAAAAGTAAGAAAGAGATTAAACCCTTTGGCATTACACTAGATAAAACTAAGCATTGGTTTATCAAAGTCCAAAAGTATAGTTTAAGAAAAGTAACCTTAACATTAACCCATCTATGCATCCAAGTATAAACCAAGAATAATTATTAAATAGTATACCTAAACCTAGTTTAACTCAATTCATGACTGGTCTTCAAGAATTATTTACTTACCCTAGGGTTTTTAACATGCATAGAGTTCAATCAACTTATCTTCATTGATCTAGGTTTTAGTTAGTGAAGAGATTAGCAAGCTACTAAGGAATTAGTTACAAATAATTATTGTGGAACTAAATATGATAAAAGATTGCATAAAAGAGATGAAACTAAAATAAAAGAAACACAAATTAAAAAAAACAAAGAGATTGAAAGAAAAAATGACCTTTTATTATTTCTATCACTAACTCAGTGCAAAGCCTTCTCCTTTCTTCAACTCTTCTTCAAAGTAAAAAGAACTAGAAAAATACAAATAAATTCGGAAGAAAAAGGATCTAAAAGAAACCCTAGACTTGAGCTTCTGAGAGCTGCCCTTCCTCTGTTGCTCTACAGGGGTATTTATAGGAGAAACAGAGGGATAAGAAGCGTATGAAGATAGGAGGAGCAAAATATTTCTGAATTTAAATTCTCCTCTTATCTCCAAACTTGTTTTGACTTATCCGTAGAAATTCTAATTCTGACCTGCAACTTGTTATCGTGTTGATCGCTGAATATGACTTAACAGACGGTTGAATTGGAAAGTGTGATCAACATAAGAGTTATAGTTCTTCACGTTTTCTTTCTGAAGCATCTTGAATCATCAAATTTGAGTTTTTACAAAGAAAGTTATGATTGAAATACTAAAGAGTGTCTAGTCTGAATCCGAATTAAATTCAGATTTTCTCTCATTTATCTTTATCTTGTAGTGCAAGCAACCAGCTTCAAATAGAAGTCAACCTCTGATTTTGTTTAGGATAAGGATCCATCTTATTCTATCCTTCTTTTCCTCTTGATTTGAATAGCAATTAGGAGTCCTACTTTATCCTTCCTCCTCCTCCCCTAGATTTTAAATTAATAATTTAAAATTCAAGTTTAGATTAGGTTAGATAAGATAGAAGCTTCTAAATTACTAAAATAAATCATGCATATGGGCTTGTGGACTTTTTGTGCTTCAATTGGGCTTTATTTATTTATTCTTTAATTACTCAAGGCCTGCACAATATTAAACAATAAATGTTACATAGCAGTGCTCTATAAAAGAATAAGTAAAAAAATATGATGATAAATATGCACTTTTGACTACCTATCACACCCCCACACTTATCTTTTTGCTCGTCCTCGAGTAAAAAAAGAAAAAAGAAAAGATAATAAAAACTAACTTATCCTAACTCACTTTCATAGGAATCACGATTGCACTTAGTATGTGCAACAAGCCGTTAAACCTTTAAGTTTCCCCTAGAGGACGAATGTTGTCTTGTAAGGGTTTTCAGTGGATTACACCCACAAAATTCATAAAAGAAAAAGAAAATGTTAGTGATTAATTAATTTTTTTATTTTGAAAAAGGAGAGAAATATTTGAAATATGTTTGAAGAAACTAAGCAATCCATAAGTTTTAGGATTATCATTTTTATTCATTCTTGAACTTAGTCTTTATACAATAATTCGTTATCAATTTTAGGTAAGCATTAAAATTGAATTTTTATATATAGTCTCTTTTATTACCCTAAGTCATATGCATCCTTGTGAATGTGAATCTTTACTAGGGATTCTTTAAATTGGACTCTCATGCCTCTTTATTATTATTATTATTATTATTATTTTAATATGTATAGCTCATCTAATTTTCTTTTGTACAAGTATCAAGGCTTCTTGAGGCCCTCATACCTAACTAATTGACTATTAGATGTGTTATTACATATATAGATAATATTTTTTATTTTCTTAGGCTTTCTAATCCACCCATATAGCGAGCCTAAGGTCGGTGGTTCCCAAACCGATCGATTTTAGGGCACCGGGTGAGAAAACACCTTACAGACTTAAGGACTCGAGTGAACTAGGCCACAAACTAAGGACTTTATTTATAAAATCACCTTTAGGTGTGAATACTTATGCTTCTTGAGACACATATATCCAGCTTAATTAGTGAATTTTTTATTTATATTATTATATATTTTTTATAAGGCACAAGAGTCTTTGTCTTAGAATCCTAGATGTGTAAGTGTATTAGGTATGCACATTTTATTAAGGTAAAAATCAAGACTAATTACTTATTCAATTTTCCTCCTATGCCTAAAAATCCAACAATTTATTTTATTTTGATTAAGTTTTTAGAAATCCTAATCATGATTTTTCTAATTCTTAAGATTAACCTAGATTTCTTTCAAAAGATAAGTCAAAACATTGTTTCCTTTTTCAAAAGTTTTTTTTTAAAGTAAAGAAAATGTTAATAATTTTTTAAAAAAATGGAAAACGTAAGTTATGTTAGAACCCTCCCCCACATCTATCTCATGCATTGTCCTCAATGTATGAATTAATGCATAGATGCATGAAAAAGAAGAAAGGGAAGAAAAATATTACCTTAAGGCGGTGGTTCCGGTGGTGGTCAGATTGGTCCACGAAATGCGACCCAACCGAGTTTGTATGGAGTTTGGTGGTACCCACCAGAAACTTCTCTAATATAACCCACTAAAATAATGTATGTATGAATGATTTTTATTAAGAATTTTACCCTATCTAATTTTCAAATTTCACTAATAATTTCGGAGTCAATTTTATCAACACCCTTGTCCCAAAATGGAGTGAAAAAAGATGGAATGATTGACTTAGACTTAGGAAGTACGGGAACTAATACCGACTCAGGAAAGTGAGTTAAGTCAAGTAACGGTTCAGGAGTTGAGATTGGTTCAGGAAGTTGATCCAAATCAAGAGGTTGAAACTCAAGTCCACATTCATTTTCCGCCAAAGGAATGTGACTTAATATTAGTGATTAAAGTTCAAGAATGACATGTGTGGGAACTAAAACTGACTCTAAAATGTTACTCAAGTTGGGTAACAAAATAAGAGTCAATATTGATTCAGGAATTTGAACTGGATCACAAATTTAAGAATCTAGGACATATTTCTCATTGAGTTTAATTTTATAAAAATGAGAACTTGACAATTTGTCAATGGGACATTCAAAAGTATGAAATTGGTCAAGTTCAATATGATGATCATAAATGATTGGCGATTCAATTTCATGATGAATTGGCACAAGGTCCAATGTTGACTTGGGAAAAGATTGAAATCAGGTGAAGACACCGGAGTCATTATTGAATCAGGGAGTAGAATTAAATCACCAAGTTGAGGTTCAGGATATTATTCAGTTTCAAGTTCAATTTCAAAAAAGGGCTAACTTGCCAAAATGTCAATGTGATTTTCAACATTTGGAGTTTGGGCAAGTTCAAATGGGTGTGCTGAAATAGAATCTTGCTTTCCAAAACACAGATGATTCTTTGGCTCTAAGAGAATGGTAAGCGACATTAAAAATGGTCAAAGGGTGAGAATGGAGAGTCTGGACCAATCTATCTATTTCATGATTATGAGCGATTTGAGCCTGAGTCATGGCTTCAAGCAGCTTTTCATAGTCGATTGGTTCATCATTTTGTTATGATTGGACTTGAAAAGATGAAGTTTTATTTTAAAATTTGTGTGAAATCGTGAGTCCGTCAGATTTTGTGATTATTTCTTGGACTCACGCATACTTATTTCCATGATGGATGGTTTTCTATTTTGAACTGGTGGAACTGAGTATGAATCTTGAAAATATTGTAGACAAGGTGGATAAGGAGGACAAGTTGGTTGAAAATTGAACTCGAGGAGGTGAATCCCATTGACTCTGTGAAGAGTTGAAATTGTTTTGAAAATTATGATCATAAGATTTGGGGCATGGGTTATATTGATTCAGATAAGACCACTCCGGCACACTAAGTTAGTTAAAGTTATGATATGCCGGGTTGGTAATATCTGAAAAAGAGGTCGGGGTGTAATATAGATTACCATTAAATTGGAAAAATTGTTGTTATAAGACATCACACAAAATAATAAATAAGCAAACAAATAAAAAGAAAAAAATCTAACCTAAGTTAGGGTAAACCTGGACCTAGACGACTCCTAACTTTTGACTGTCTTTAAGAGGTATATTGTCGACCTTAACCACAAGTTAATCGGCCAGGTAGGTAGCAAGGTTGGTGGGAGGTTATCCATCAAATACGTTCCTTAATTAAGTAACCACCAACCTTCCAGCTTTTGGCCCTTAATCCCCTTCCTAGACACCGATTTGGCGAGAGTTAATTTCGAACAACTTCCTCCTTCAGTCAATCTCCTAATGAGTCCGAGTAAACCTATGGCAGCGTCTAGTCAATTTTTATTTTAGGGTTAGGGTTGTGAGTGCAACGGAGATGATTTGTGGGCCAAGGAAGGGTAATAACGTCCCCACCTTATCTTGTTTATGGGTTTTACTCTTAAATTGATTTAGTGCACGTGTAAAGTAATAGGCAAGTATTCACTCAAAGGCAGTAAATCAGCCAAGGGTGCTTCCTAGTCTACATGCAATGCGAACGTACCTTGTCACCAGCACTCTTCAACAGAAATTAAGAAATTTAAATAGGCACGTGCCTATGATGCAAGAGTCTAAATTTTTTTAATTAGTCAACTAATATGTTACTGTTAATTATTAGCAGTATGCAGGGTGATCAAAGAGAAAAATTATTAAAGCAGTAAAGAAGACTTTACAATTTACAGTAACCTGCAAAAGATCAATTAGTAGTGATCTACTAATGTCGTGAAAATGTTGCAATTGCCACGTTTGCGCGGCTATTTAGTAGGCTCTGTTGCTCTGCCTTCTAGGGCAGAGGCACAGAGTAGCTGTATTTCCTTAGCTGCAGCTAGTTGTCCTGTTATCAGATCCTACAAACAGAAAAAAATAATTAGTTTTTTTTAAAGAATATCGTACCGTTCCATTCCGGCAACGGCGCCAAAATTTTGATTGAGATGGAAAAATAATAAAGAAAGAGTTAAAGCTAGAAAGTCTACGTCTCGTCTAAATGTAACCGTGTAGCAAGGGCTAGACGGGTCGATCCACAGGAAGGATGCGATGGAAGCTTTTCGGAACGATTTTATCTAAGATTAGCTTGAAAAAAAGAGATATTGATTGTAAAAAATAGATTTAAATAGAAAGAATAAGTATAGCCAACTAATCATCTAGCACAACCAAACACTAGTCTATCAAGAATAAATATCATGTTGAACCTATAAAGATTAACCCTAGATTGTTACTTCAAATCCAAGAAAGAAAAGTAAGAAAGAGATTAAACCCTTTGGCATTACACTAGATAAAACTAAGCATTGGTTTATCAAAGTCCAAAGTGTAGTTTAAGAAAGCAATCTTAACATTAAACCATCTATGCATCCAAGTATAAACCAAGAATAATTATTAAATAGTTTACCTAAACCTAGTTTAACTCATTCATGACTGGTCTTCAAGAATTATTTACTTACTCTAGGGTTTTTAACATGCATAGAGTTCAATCAACTTATCTTCATAGATCTAGGTTTTAGTTAGTGGAGAGATTAGTAAGCTACGAGGAATTAGTGACAAATAATTATTGTGGAACTAAACATGGTAAAAGATTGCATAAAAGAGATGAAACTAAAATAAAAGAAACACAAATTAAAAAAAACAAAGAGATTGAAAGAAAAAAATGACCTTTTATTAATTCTATCACCAACTCAGTGCAAAGCCTTCTCCTTTCTTCAACTCTTCTTCAAAGTAAAAAGAACTAGAAAAATACAAATAAATTCGGAAAGAAAGTGGATCTAAAAGAAACCCTAGACTTGAGCTTCTGAGAGCTGCCCTTCCTCTGTTGCTCTACAGGGGTATTTATAGGAGAAAACCAGAGAGAGAAGAAGCGTATGAAGATAGGAGGAGCAAAATATTTCTGAATTTGAATTCTCCACTTATCTCCAAACTTGTTTTGACTTATTTGCAGAAATTCAATTCTGACTTGCAACTTATTATCGTGTTGATTGCTGAATATGCCTTCACAGACGGCTGAATTAGAAATTGTAATTAACATAGGAGTTATAGTTCTTCAAGTCTTCTTTCTGGAGCATCTTGAATCATCAAATTTGAATTTCGAGAGAGAAAGTTATGATTGAAATACTAAGAGTGTCCAGTCTGAATCCGAATTAAATTCAGATTTTTCTCTCCTTTATTTTTATCTTGTAGTGCAAGCAAGCACATTCAAATAGAAGTCCCCTCTGATTTTATTAGGATAAGAATCCATCTTATTCTATCCTTCTTTTCCTCTTGATTTGAATAGCAATTAGGAGTCCTACTTTATCCTTCCTCCTCCTCCCTAGATTTTAAATTAATAATTTAAAATTCAAGTTTCGATTAGGTTAGATAAGATAGAAGCTTCTAAATTACTAAAATAAATCTTGCATGTGGGCTTGTGGACTTTTTTGGCTTTTGGGCGTCAATTGGCTTTATTTGTTTATTCTTTAATTACTTAAGGCCTGCACAACTTTAAATAATAAAACGTTATATAGCAGTGCTTTATAAAAGAATAAGTAGAAAAATATGATAATAAATATGATGATAAATATACACTTTTGACTACCTATTAGGTCCAACACGCTTTCTATCTTCGATGATTTTCAGAACCAAGCGAGAAGGAAATTCTATCAAGAAGGCAGCTTGACCACCTGACCGATTGCATCGTTAAAGGGTTAAAGTGGTCGCGCGCTGATTAGATTCCTACCGGCATACTTCCCTAAAAATCTCAAAGGAGATCTACCTGTAATTTTCTTATTTTATGAGTTACTTGTAATTTCGCTCCTCAATATTTTTGTAAGTTTTCCCCGATAAAATTTCAATGGAAAACATTAATGTTTGTTGTTTTCATAGTGAAGTTCATTGTGTGGGCACATTTTTCATACAATGAAACAAGTATGGATCTACATATAGCCTAGCGTGGGCTGAGACACCCAAACTTAATTTTACAAAATTGCAAATGTTTGTATCAAACCTTAATGGTATTTTTTTTTAACAAATAAGATCGAGGTTGCCCTCCAGACTGAGGTCCTTAGGGAAGGATATGGAAACGGATTCTCCCCATTCAAATTTAATATTAATCCATTCAAATTAAAGATTTACTCTGTTAGAATTGATCAACATTTTTAAAAGTTCTTAAAAACAAAAATTCAAGTTATTTTGAATATTTTTTTTCTTATTCATCAAGTAGGCGCAAAATGATTTACTGAAATAGTGAGTTGATTAGTTTAACAGTGAAGAATATTTGAAATCCAACAAAAATTTGTAAGTGAGGGTTCTTAAATATTTAGATCATGATCAAATGGTCGAATCGAGAACTTGTATGTCTAAAGTCACAGATCTAAGTAATATGCTACTTTCGGCTGTCCATTTTTTACGGACTTGATAAATGGACAAGTAAACAATAAAATACTAGATTTTTGATTTTACATTAATTTTTTAAATAATGCAAATCAACTTTAATAGAGTTAATCTTGTATTTAAATATCGTAGTATTGAATTTGCGTGGGAATAATTCATGCTCAAATCTTTCTAGAAATAGCTCTCTCTCTCTCTCTCTCTTATATATATATATATATATATATATATATATATATATATATATATATATATATATATATATATATATATAGATAGAGAAATGTATATCAGCCGACGGCTGAGAGACCCTCTCAGCCTGCGGTGACGTGGCACATTATTAGCCACACTAGAAAGGACGCTCCGCTTATTGAAACAGTTGAAATTACTAAATACCCCTGCGGTGATGTGTCACAATTATCTTTAATAACTGCGGCCAAACTGCCACCAATTTTTATCAAATCACGAAACTAATTTGAATACTTCTTTATTAATTTTTTTGTTATCTGATTTGAAATTTATTGATTTTTAATATAGTCGCAGTTTTACTTTTTTTCGCATGTAATGTAAAAATTATTAATTTTTTTTAACTGCCACCATTTTTTTATCAAATCACGAAACTAATTTGAATGCTTCTTTATTAATTTTTTTGTTATCTGATTTGAAATTTACTGATTTTTAATATAGTCGCAGTTTATTTTTTTTTGCATGTAATGTATAATTATTATTTTTTTATATATATAGCATGCGATCAAGGACTGCGACTATGGTCGCAGTACTCACGACAGCATTTTTTTTGGATAATTTTTTTTGCTAAGTTAAATGTAATAACGGTGACTAAGGACTGATACTATAGTCGCAGTTTACGTATGGTTTTATATGTTTGCTCTTCACTGTAACTGTTGTCTCAGCCGCCTATAAACTACGGATTTTTTTTAGTTATTGCATGCGAAGTAGGACTGCGACTATGGTCACAGTGTTTAAGAGGAGCAGTCGCAGTTTCTAATCAGCCGCCTATAAACTATGAATTTTTTTTAGTTATTGCATGCAAAGTAGGACTGCGACTATGGTCGCAGTGTTTAAGAACAGTAGTCGCAGTTTCTAATTTGTGATATACAGTGAAATATACTGATTTGAGAGTATTGCGATCATGTTCGCAGTATTATCTGTTTATATAGTTTAATTTTGGACTGTGACCATGGCAGCTGTTTATAACTTTATTGAATGCAAACGATCAAACTGTTTTATGACTGGACAGCGACCACGGTCGCAGTTTCATATGTAATTATTATATGAGTAGTGCGACCATTATCGCAGATAAGATGCAGAAATAATAACTATACGGCATACTTTTTTACAGATAGAAGTAAATTATATTTATAACATAATATGGTCAGAAAGAGACCTTAGCATTAAAAGCTGTTAACAGAAGACAAAATAACGTTGAATATCAGAAGATCAGGAAATCCTAATCCTCGTCGTCATCACCATCATAAGCAGATTCGTCGTCTTCATTCTCCTAGTCCTCATCATCTTCCTGTTTTTGAGGGTTTTTTGTTCATCGATAAACTCCTAGAATGGATCGTCTCTATCAAGCTCTTCCTCAAATTCGTGTCGAGAAAGCGAGCCTCCAGCATCAGAGGACATGCTTTCATCAAGTATGTCTCTGTCAAGTGGCTGAGGAATAATTTCCTCCTCACTATCTCACATGAAAACTTCATCATCCTCATGAAAAGGAGGATCAGTTAAAATATTATTTGATGTAGTGATATAGTCAAAAGGAGTGAAGTCCAGACTGATATCAGATTCACTAGAATAGCCTGAAGAAAGAGGACCGGTGGGGGAATGATTGAAGTTAAAATCGGAGTGTTCAGAGGAAGAAGATGGGGAAGAAATGATTCAAGAATGTATTATTTTCTGAAAGTTTTGGAAATCAAATTGAAAGGAAGAGCAAAAATATAGATTTTAGATATGAGATAATTTATTAGTTACAAGCACTATATAAACGTAAAGAATGTGAAAGAATATGAATAGTAATAATAATTGTTATAGGTGATGGTTGAGTATGGGAAGAAGTGGTAAAAAATTAAATATTTAATTGAAGAGTTATGGCGGGAGAATCCGAACAGTTCCTTTTTTCAGAAGTTTACTATGTGAAGTACAAATTAACCTTTTATAGAATATTTTTCCTATATCTTTAGATTACGTATGGTGCCCATCTTTCCTTTATCGAGATTAATATTAGTGCATCTCTTTTTTCGAGACTGTTGTTGTATCACGGTAGATAGAATTTTAATTACTTCATTTAATTCAGTGTAATTAATATAGTATATTTATAAGATGTGATATATGCGAACTGATCTCAGGGTCACATTGCTAATCTACTTTGTAAACTTATAAAAAATCTGTTACATAAGGCATGCGAAAAAGGATTGCGACTTTGGTCGCAGTGCTGAAAAAAGATTGCGACCTTGGTCGCTGTTCTGAACGAGGTCGCAGTGCTGAACGATAGCATGTTTCGTCTGTTATTTTTATGGAATAAGGAATGCAACTAAGGTCGCAGACGTGATATAAAAAAGGAATGCGACTAGGATCGCAGACATGATATAAAAAAGTTTTTGTTTATACTATGACTGCGACTAGTGCCGCAGTCGTCATATAAAATTGAAAGTTATATTGTATTAATTATGCGACGATGGTCGCAATGTTCGAAAGTTTTATTATACTATGACTGCGAATATGATCGCAGACTTTATAAAATGGTAAGAATTCTGTTACATAAGGCATGTGAAAAAAGACAGCGTCTGTCGTCGGAGTGCTGAACGATATCATGTTTCGTCTGTAGTAGAATTAAGAATTTTATAACTGTAGATATATTCAGCTGAAAATTTTGTAGGTAAATTTTGTTTGTGGATGAGTTTATGCTAGTTTAGAAGTAAAATAGGGGTATTTTTGTTAATTTGTTTCACGATTGTTTAGGCGGGATTTTTTGATTTTTTTTGGCGCTTACAGTCTGCGGCCGATATGTGACATATATTCAGCCACGTCACCGCCGGCTGAGAAACTCTCTCAGCCGTCGGCTGAGGTACAGTAACCCCATATATATATATATATATATATATGTATGTATATGTGTGTGTGTGTATGTGTGTGTATATATATACATATATGTATATATATATATATATATATATATATATATATATATATATATATATATATATATATATATATATATATATATGTATGTATGTATGTATGTATGTATGTATGTATGTATGTGTATATGTATGTATATAATTGTGTCATTCTGGAAGAATTTGAGGCCAAATCCTTCCATTCAAATAAAATCTATGTTATCTGAATGTAACATCAACTCCGTTGAAGTTGATCTACAAGATTTCAAGTAAATAAAAATCCAAAATTATTTATTTTGAATTTTTTTTGCCCATCCATCAAATAGGTTGCAAAAAAAAGACCGAAATAGTGAGTTGGTTAGTTTAATGGTGTAAAATATTTGAAATCTAACAAAAATTAGTGTGTAAGGGCTTTTTAAGTGTTTATATCATGATGAAATCGAGAATTTATAAGTCTAAAGATATAGATCTAAATGCTATTTTTGGCCGTTCATTTTGCGCCTATTTGATGGATGGACAAAAAGTATTCAAAATGCATGTTATTTTAGTTACTTGAATAATGTAGATCAACTTCAATAAAATGGATCTTGCATTCGGATGTCCTAAGGTTGTATTTGAAAAAGTTTTTGTCTCGAATCCTTCCGGAATGACACAAGTACACACACATATATATACACACATATATACATATATATATGCGTATATATAGAAACACACATATATATACATATATTTGTGTGTGTGAATCATTCTTACTCAAATCAATGCTATGATATTCAAATATAAGATCCACTCCACTAAAATTGATATACATTATTTAAAGTAACTAAAAATAAAAAACTAAAGTAGCATATTACTTAGATCAATAATTTTAGACATATAAATTTTCGATCTGACCATTTAAGTATGATTTAGATATATAAAATCTCTCACACAACAATTATTGTTAGGTTTCGAACATTCTAAATTGTTAAACTAATGAACTCACTATTTTGGTCATTTATTTTGTACCTAGTTGATAAATAAAAAAATATACTGAATAAGCAAAAAATATAGAAAACTTGAATTTTTATTTTTAAGCACTCTTAAAAATATAATCAAATACAAGAGAGTAGATCTTCAATTAGAATGGCAATGGTTCAACTCTATACCCACTCATCAAGTAGGTACAAAATAAATGGCCGAAATTGTGAGTTCGTTAGTTATGGTGTATAATATTTGAAACCTAAAATAAATTAATGTGTGAGTTTTGTTAAATGTTTAGATCATGATCAGATGGTCGGATTGAGAATTTATATGTCTAAAGTCACAGATCTAAGTAAAATGCTATTTTCGGGCATCCATTTTATGCTTACTTGATGGATGGCAAAAAGTATACAAACATTTAATTTTTGATTTTTAGTTACTTTAAACAATATAAATCAACTTCAATAAAGTTAATCTTGTATTTGAATATCGTGAGATTTAGTTTGAGTGTGAAGGATTCTTGAATCCTTTCACATGTACCAAAGTCCCTCCTCTCTTTATATATAAATATGGATGAGGCTTTAATATTTATAGGGCATAACTAAGATAGTTATGCTCACCATAAAAGTTCATAATGAAGGTTCACCTAGAGGGGGGTGAATAGGTGATGGCTAATCTAATGGTCACTTAATGCCAAATAATGCGGAAGCTAAAAGCAATTATGACCTAAACAAACTATTTAAACTAAACACCACGTATAACACAAGAGTATTGCTGAATTCCCGTGAAGGGCTCTGGACAAACTCCTCTAGATTCTCCTTGAATGGGTTGAGGTGCCGCGTTGGCTCTCTTGGTTGAATACAAGTGTTAGCAAACAAACCCAAGCAAGTATATCAATGAGCACACAATATATCAAGCATGTAAGATAAGACAAGTAATAGCATGCAAGATATAAACAAGAGACAAAGAGAGAGAGAGAGTGAGAAATCGCAAACACAAGATATTTGTTTCGAGGTTCGAGCACCCTTGCTCTACATCCCCGCCTTCGACACACGAAGGATTTCCACTATAATCGATCCCATCGGATCACTCGGTGCCGCAACACTTACAACTCTCGGACTCCCTAGTCCATAACACGCAAGCCCACCGCTCGCCGAGGCCGCACCTCAAACAACGAGTTCGCACCCGAACCCGAAACACCGAGTCCACACTAGGACCCGAAACAATGCGAACACAACCGTTCGCCTTCTCAAAGAACAAGGAAAGAACTCTTTGGTGATCACAACACTTTGATCACCTAAAAACACTCTCACTACAACACTCCTATAAGATGAATAGCAATGGATGGCTCAAGTGTTTGTGTGAGAAAACTAGGATGAAAATGGTGGAGGAAAACTCAAGAATCTCTTTTAAACACACTCTTTATAAACTCTCCTTTTTGATAGGAAATATTTGCTCTCAAATTTGTGGAGAAAAACCTCTGAAAAGGATTGGAAAAACTGGCTCAAAAATACTCTCCAAATCTTGTAGAAAACAATGACCAAACCCCCAAATTTATAGGCAGTCAAAAACTAGCCGTTGGGGTCTGTCAGACCTGTCGTCGACCGCCCGGTCGACCGCCAACGGTCAAGAATCCGACCGTTGGAGCCTCCGGTCGACCGCCCGGTCGACCCAAAAGAACAGAGAGCACTGCTCTCAGTTCCGGTCGACTGGGTCGGCAGACCGGCCATCTGCCAGGTCAAGGCGTGCACGTTGTGCACGTCGGTCGACCGAGCCGGTCGGCCGAGTTCAGCCCTAGTCGACTTGCTGAAGCCTGAAACTGAAAAACTGGGATTTAAAACTTGGTCTTTTTGATTGAAATAAAATCCCATAAAATACATAAAAATCTACAAAATAGTTTTACCAATATACTTTGATAAACAAACATGCTTGAACAAAATCAAGGCATGCTATAAATGATTTGGACTATTTTTGTAATATGGAAATATTGGCTCAATTGAAAACTTGTATTTTCCAAAATCTTATTTTCCAAAACTCCTTTAAATAAAAACTAGATATTTTGAACTCATTAAAGCATAGTGTGTATGGATATGATCCACTACACAAATAAGATGAAATATCTAAGTTTTTGACATTAAGCTCTAAACTTGATTTTTATAGTCTTTATCCAAAACCATGTTTAAAACAACTTTTCTAAAATGAAATCTTTTATGAAAAACTAAATAAAGAGTGTGTGTGTATATGTACTTGAGCAATCCACCAACTACTCTATCCTTTACATTTTATCTAAAACAAAATCTTACTAAAACAAACCTAGACTCAAGTCTTCATCTTCTTGAAGTCTTCACTTGAAGCCTTCTCATCTTCTTGACTTGGTCCAAATGCAATCCAACGAGCTCGACTCCTCTTGAGTACTTGATGTGATCTTGATGCATAGGCTTGTGAATCACCCGGTGTAAACTCCAAACTTGACTTTAAATCCTTTGTTGAAGCTCCACACTTACTAAGATCTTGATAACAAATCTGTCACTAATTAAACACAAGATCATTAGTAAACATAACTACATGAGTTGATCATCATCAAACTAGAGTGATGGGCCTTTGGGCCAACAATCTCCCCCTTTTTGATGATGACAAAACTCATGAAGTTATATATGTATGGATTAAAGTAAAGCTCCAAAGAAGCTCCCCCTTAACTCATGCATACCAAATAAACAAAATAAATATGCAATGAGGCACATAAACATGTATGCAAATGTAGGAGTAAACATGCCAATCAAGCATAAAGCAAAATCACAAAATCTTTTTCTCCTATTTGCAAAACAAAACATATATGCATAAACACAAATCTTAATCCCCCTTAAGCAAGGAAAAAAACAAATACTTCTCCCCCTTAAGTAAGGAAAGCATGCATATATCTCAAATACTTCTCCCCCTTTTTGTCAATCATCAACAAAGGGGTTAAAGTAAAAACAAAATCATCAAATCTTTTTCCCCCTTTTTGTCATAAACAAAGAGATCAATAAGGGGCCAAACAAACATATCAATAAAAGGTTATATGCGATATACATTCATGAAGAGAAAGACGTTAAGTTAGCTTCCCTACACATATGCATTACATGAAGAAGGGATGACAAGCCCCAATTCACATAACACATATTATGTAATGCATAAGAGGAGATGTGAAGCTCCCCCTACACACGTGTACCACATAAAGAAGAGATTGTCAAGCTCTTCAATACACAATACACTCAACATGAATCTATATGTAGAAGAGATGTTAAGCTCTCCTTGCATATAAGAAATACAAATCAAAAATGTTTTTTTTTAATTTTTCTTAAACAAAATTTTTAAAGGTATCAGAGCTTTTGTAAAACAACAAATTTTAAGATACCAAATTGAAAATAATCATTATTGTAAATCATATTGATACCAATTGAAATTTAACAAATATGAAGTTGAAACATATTGATACCAATAGTAAACATAATGATCAAAAATTTTTATTTTTCATCATAAACTTTGTGCTTTTTAAAAATGTGAACCAATTGAAAGTTAAGCACATGAAAATCATATATATGTATGAAATGAGTATACCAATTGACATTGATACATACATATATAAGAAAATAAAATATGAGTATATACAAAAATTATCAATTTAGATACCAATTGAAAGAATCCAATGATACCAATTGAAAATGACAATGTAAATCAAGTATATAACTCATAACTTATGCCTCCCAACCAAGTTCAAGATTAAAATGTTTTTCTCATAAAGCATACATGAACATGATCTCCCATCCATCCTCCCATAGATGGTAGGGTTTTAAAAAATTAGATTTGAAAATATTTTAGCATTGAAAATCACTACCAAATGAAGAACAATAACTAGTTAAAATAATTTTTGAAAAATAGTTAAAGATCCTTCAAAACATGAAATCAAAGTATATGTATTTCATAAATCATACCAAATACAAGAATTGACACTCGATCTATGAAGCTCAAAAATATGTTCATGAATCAAAGTCATGACAAAAGAAATAAATTGTGAGTGTTCAAAAGTCAAGTAAATAGAATTTTCATGAAAATAGACATTGAAGCTCAAAAAGATCATAAGTCACATTTTTATAAAAAAATTTTCATTAAAACACACTAATCTTCATGATATATTTATGATTTATCCAAAACTAACAATACACATACATATCCCAAACATAAAAGAGTCTATCAAATGTATTTGCATGAAGGCAAGAGACTCACGGGTATACATGTATATTTATTTGATTTGAATTAAAATACATATACATGAAGTAAAAACATAAATTTGGCAAACCATGTATAAATGGAAGAATCATCAAAACTAGGTTATATATGTGCATATGGTGGGTACAAATGAGCATGAAGTGCAAATATATAAATCACGTGTAACTCACTATTTGTACATATATAAATCCAAGTTTTAATAAAAACTACATTTAAACAAGTATTTACCACATGAAGAACAAAACAAATGAAAAACATGAACATGTTCAAAATATTATGAATGAATCAAGCATGAACATAAATAAAATGGGAGTTTAGAGATTGTTACCAACTCTAAAGCTCCAAACATGGTGGTTGTCCCACCAAAACCTCCTTGATAGCGATGCATCAATAAGTGTGTCCATCATATCCATTTGCATCCACCATCAAGGCACTAAATCTCTCACGTCTTGAGAGATCCCTCACCTACATCAAAAACATGGGGTGGGGGTTTTGGTACCCATATTTTCTTGGGTCCTTTGGGGTTAGTCATGTACGGAACCCAAAAAATTTTATTAGCAAAATTTAAAGAATGCAACTTGTCAAAATAAATTTTGCTAAATGGTCTTTGCGGCCACAATGTGTACATGTGTACACCTTAGTATGCTTATGTGTAGGAGTGTGATCATAACGTGCAACATAAGCATCTGTATGATGATGTTCTGCATGAATGTGTGGAGTTTGTTTCTTTGAAAACATTGACTCCAACCTAGTATGGTTAAATGCACAAGAGTTCAAAGTTGAACTCAAACAATCCATTTTATTTTTCAAATCTTTAATCTCATTAGTGGTGGCATGTAAAGCATAATGAGATAAAGAATCATTTTTGTTTTTCTTTTTAGATACAAAATCTTTTTCCTTTTCAAAAACTTTTCTTTTCAAAGATTTATTTTCTTGAAAAACAACTTTTTGTTTTCCCACCAAATCAATTTTATTTTTCAAAGTCATATTTCCTTCACATAAATCATTCAATTTAGACATTAAGGAAATATTTTCATTTTTCAAATCATCCTTTTCTTTTTCAATGCATGCAACCTTATTTCTAAATGAATCATTTTCTTTTAGCATGCAATCAAAATTCTTTTTCAAATTTTTATTTTCTGTCTTAATCATGTCATATTTCTCAAGTAGGAGTTGACAAAAAGTAGTAAGCTCATCATATGACATGTCCTCATCCTCGGATTCGGTAGTTACCTCAAGGGGGTTATCCCCTTGGACCATATAGCACTTGTTGGAGGTGTCGCTTCCAACATCCGAATCGCTCCCCGCATAATATAGATCTTTTTCGCCGAGGGAGGTGAGGGTATTCCATACTACAAAAGCCGAAACAAGTTTAGAAACTCTAGATAAATAAACATCATCTAGGGTATGTTGGCCAAATGGCCTTCCACTCTAGTTTTGATGATGATCAACACTCATGTAGTTATGTTTACTAATATTCTTGTGTTTCTAAGTTTCAGATCATTAACAGGATATTAGTTGGTGATTAGCTTCAACAAGATGATTAGAAGCTTATCATGGTGATTCCGGTGCCAAAGCTTAAAGATCATACCTTTGCACTTGGAGAATCACGGAGTTTTGGAGCAAGTCTACTTGAAGATGAGATCGTCAAGAAGACTTAGGTATCTAGTTTAGAGTTTGTGTTTTAGATCCATATTTGTAAAGCTTAGTTTAGTTGATATGCTCAAGTGCACAAAACACACACGTTTCATGATTTGATATTTGGTTTTTATGAATAGTTGATCAAAACAAGTTTACATGTTTTATATGTATAGTAGATGTATTCTAGTTATACATACATGGTTTAACTTGCTAAACAAACTTATTTTGATATCCCTATTCATGTTTTGGAAAAATCAAGTTTGATAAAAATACCGGTTTTGTTTTTGATAAATTTTGCAAGACACAAAAATAAATTGATATGTTGATATATTGTCTTGAAATTTTTATCACATGTTTATGTTTTAACATAAAATGATAAAACAAGTTTTATGGAATTTTCAGAAATGATAAAAGATTTTTGTAAAATATTTTCCCTAAATTTCTGACCTGGTTTTTGGGCTGACAGGCTGGTCGGTCGACCGTGCCGGTCGACCGCACCAAAGGGCCGGTCGACCGATCCGGTCGACCGATGTGCACAGATGTGCACGTCTGTTAAGCACAGAACCGGTCGACCGGGTCGGTCGACCGAGGTGAGAGTTTTGCTCACTGGTTTTTTCGGTCGACCGAGCCGGTCGACCGCAGTTGCCCAACGGTCATATTTCTGACCGTTGGCGGTCGACCGGCCGGTCGACCGGCAGTTGGTCAGACTGCCACATCAGCCTAACGGCTAGTTTTTCCTAGGGGCTATATATACCCCATTTCTCCATTGTTTTAAACAAGAATTTTTGAGCTAAAAATTTTCAGTTTTCTGAAGAGTTTAAAAGAGTTTTTAAAAGAGTTTTTTAAGTCAAAAAGATCTCATCTTTATTTGTTTTGGGTTTTTGGAAAATCAAAGAAAAATAGGTTTTTGGGATTTTTGCTTAGATCTTCAATTCTATCATATTGCAAGTATTTTCCCAAAGATTTTTCTTTGTTGCTTGTTTCCAAAAACACTTGTTTCCACACTTGAGCTATCACCTATCCTAAACTATTAGGATCTTGTTTTGTGGAAAAAGAAAAGAGAAAAGAAAGAGAAGTGTTTGAGGTTGTTGTTGTAAACCTCTTTATTGTAAAACACCATTGTTATTTGTGAATCCCTCTTAGGTAGAGGTGATCGGGTGATTGAGTTTGTTGTGAGCCTCTTCGGTAGAGGTTGTGGGTTTGTTGTATTTCGGCTACGGGCCGTATACCTCTTCGGTAGAGGTGTGGATTGTGGTTGTATAGCCTCGGTGGCTTTGTAAGGTTGAGAGAGGAGTTTGGTACTCCTATAGTGGATTGGGAAATCCTACACGGTGGTGTAGGCGGGGATGTAGAGCTAGGGGCTCGAACCTCGAAACACATCTTGGTCTTTGCGTTTGATCCAATTTCTCTCAACTCTACTCTTTTTACATTTGTGCAAGCATCATCCATTCATATCATCATATATACTTGCTTGTGTTTTGAGCATTGTTTCATATTGCCTTGCATATATTTCTATTGCAATTCATCTATACTTGCTTGGCTTAATTGTGTGCATTGTATTGCTATATCCTTGATTGCTTGGATTGCTTGTGTGTGTGTGCCTAACTTATACTCATCCAACAAGAGCTTCACATAGCACCTCAACCCATTTTAAGGGGAATCAAGAGGAGTTAGTTCAGAGCCTCGCAAGGGGAATTCGGCTACACTTGTTGAATTGTATTAGTTTGTCCAACACTTGCATTAGCTTCCGCATTTAGCGCACTTAGTTTGCATTTAGTCTCTTAGATTAGCATTTACACCTATTCACCCCCCCTCTAGGTGTACTTTCAATTGGTATCAGAGCTAGTGCTCCTGATACTTAGGCTTAACATCCTAGGAGTGATCCATTTGCTTGCTAATCTCATTTGCATTTGTTTGTTTGCATATTCATATATAGTTTACCATGGACTTCATGACCCCTCCTAGCTTTGACCCTTCCAACATTGATGTTTGGAAGTATAGGATGTCCATGTACCTAAAGACCCTAGGTTTGCATGTTTTCCTTGCGGCCACCAAGAGATGTTATCTTGATGATTGCAATCATATAGGGGCCAATGCACAAGCCCTAGAGGCCATTAGAAGCACTCTTCCTAAAGATTATCTCTTATGTGTTTCTAACTTTGATTCCGCCTTTGCAGTGTGGAAAAATTGACAACAACCACCACCTCCAAGCTTCAAGTGCCAAATCAACCGGAGGAATTTAGTGGAGAATCCGATTCTCAATGCTTCATGGTCCAAGGGAATGACTCCCTTGAGGTACATTCGGAACCCCACTATGATAGTGATGATTGTTCTAGTTCTTCAAATGATCATATTGATGTCCATGCTATAAATGAAGAACTTTCAATTGTTTGTGAAAAACTTATAGAAAAATATAAGATTTTGAAAAAGAAAAGTCTAGGAATTGAAAAAGAAAATAAGTGTTTACAATCTAGACTTGATATTGTTTTGCAAGAGAAGGTTGAGGTCTATAATGAAAGGGATTCATTGAGATCTCAATTGGAACTTGCTTTAAAAGAAATAAATTTTTAAAGTCTAAAAATAATTGTGAAAATGCCTTGAAAAATAATGATACTTTATCTTCAAAGGTAAAATTTGTTTTAAAAGAAAATGAGACTTTAAAAAGAGAAATTGATTTCATTTCAAAAGAATTAGAAATTTGTTTAAGTAAAAATAATTCTTTGAAAAATGATATGTCTTCTCATGTTTGCCATGCTAGGGTAGTATCACACACTTCACCTATTGCATGCCACACCTCTTCTTCAATCAACAATGATATATCTATGCTTAAGAAGAGAGTAGATTGTTTGGGCTCCACTATGAGCCAATGTGCCATGAATCATACACGGTTGGAAACTTTGCTTCGAAAGAAACAAGTTCCATCTTTTATGCATGCACACCCTCCACGGCATACACATGCTCCTCACGGACACCATCAACACATGTATGCTCATGTGTACACATGTACACATTGTGGTCGTAATGGCCACCTTGCTAAATTTTGCTTTGATAGATTAAATAATGTAAATTTAGCAAATAAGTTTGTTTGGGTTAGAGAAGGGACTAACCCCATGGACCCAAGAAGGTATGGGTACCAAAGACCACCCCTCCAATTTTTGATGTAGGTGTGGGGTCTCACATGACGTGAGAGTGTTGACACCTTGGAGTGGATGCGTTCCGGACTTAAAGGAAATCATATGGATGCATCACTTTCAAGGGAAGAGTTGGTGGGAGGACCACCTTATTTTGGAGAATTAGAGAAGTGCCCTCATCGGTTTTGGTATAAATCTCTAACTCTCATATTATTTGTTTACATGCTTTTATGATTCATTATTTATAGCATGTCTCATTTGTTTAAGCATATTTTTGATGTCTTTGGATTAGTGTGTAAATTCCATGATTATTAGATCCATGACATACATGTATAGTATTTGAGACACATATGCTCACTTGAATCATATTTAGTGTTCTCACCGTTTGTTTAGCTATAATGTACATCATGAATCTAATACATGTGAATTTACATAGTAATCATGTTTTAGTTTTATCATGATGTTCTTTTATGATTGTTTTAATGTTTCATGTGGTGATAACATGTTTAAATGTAGATTTATCAAAACTTGCATTATACTTGTACAAATAGTGAACTACAATTGTTTCTTATATGCTTGTTCTTCATGCTCACTTGTATTCACTATATGCACACGTATGAGCTAAGTTTTGATGATTCGTTCATTTGCACTTGTTATGTCCATTTGCATTTATGTATTTTAGAATTCAAATAAAATAATTTTTGATGAATCTTATATGTGTTTTATTTAAAAATATGGTATTCATGTTTGTTTTAATGCTTCATGACTTGATTACATGTTTAGATGTTAGTTTTCATTAAGACTAGTTGTATACTTGTACATATAATGGGAAACAAATTAATCTTTATATATGTTTGAGCTTGAATGCATATTTGTACCCATTAGATGTGCTAGTATAGTCTAGTTTTGATGATCCATACATTTTAGACTTGTATTCATATTTTTGGATTTATAAGAGTTTTTATTTCATGTATATGTTTATTTTGCCAAAACATTAAGATATACATGTATACCTCTTGAGTCATTTGCCTTCAATGCAAAATCTATTTATGGACTCAATTGTGTTTAGGGATATGTATGTATACTTAGTGTAGTGACAATTCATACATATACCTTGAAATGAAATTGATTTTGGATGAAAATTTAGTTTTTCATATTTCATGTATTATAAGTTTAACCTCATGTATATGTCTTTCTAGTTCAAACTAATCTTATACATATACATCCTTTTTGAGCCACGTGCCTTCATGCATATACTTTAGTGGACTCGTTGAGTTTGGATATGTATGTATATTTTAGTTTGCATCAGACATACATATGCCATTGAAGATTAAACTAGTTAGTTTTATGATTTTCTAATTTTGATGTTTAAAGGAATAATTGAGTTTAATGAAATATTTTTCATGATTATGATCTTCACATTTTATTTGTACACTCATATCTATTACTCATGTTTTGTTCTCATGAGTTGTGCTTAATTGATTAGAGTAATAATTATTATGTGATTTTCATTTCTATGAAAAATAATCTTGTTTTATTCCTTGCTTGAAGGATTTCATACTAGTTTACAAAACTTTTCATTTTAACTAGTTCGGATTCTTCTTTGTGATATGAGATATACCATACTTATTATTGTTAATTCAATTGGTATCATTGAACTCTTTCAATTGGTATCAATTTGATTTCTTTATGTATACTCATATTTGTTGATTTGTGTATGTATGCTTACAACTTGGTATCATCTATTAGTGATTGGTACTCATTTTATCTTCATACACATTTACATGTTTTATTTGTGCTATTATATTTCTATATCTTAAGCACAAATATTGTTTATGCTAGTGCTTGTGACTTAATTTTTATTTCAATTGATTTAGTCTTTCAATTGATACCTTAATCAAGCCTAAGCATGTTTTTAGTTAGTATTTCATAAAGGGGGAGAAAATTTGAATTTCTTATTTCAATTGGTATTTGATTTCCACTCCCCACTTTATGACTTTAAAAATTGAATTTGAATGAAATATATTTTCAATTTGCTATCATTGGTATGCTTGCTTATCAATTAGTATCAAAATGTTTTAATATGTTAAAACATGTAACAATCAATAAAAAAAAAAAAATTATGATATGTATTTTTGACTCTCTTTTATGATTACATGATTTTGTTTCTATTGGTATCTAGATGCACTTTATTGACATATTTTAACTGATATCAATGTTTTGATTTTTAACCCTTTATTGATTCTTGGTTTAGAACAAAAGGGGAGAAGATTTTGTATTGTTTCGAATGCTTTGATTACCCCTTCTTGATTTTTTTGTTTTTAACAAAAAGGGGGAGAGAAATTTGTTTTTATGTTTTTTACCCCTTTGTTGATGATTGACAAAAAGGGGGAGAAGAATTTGAGTTTGTTTTTATATATGCATGATTGTGTTTTTGCATTGCATATACCAAGTTCATGCATAAGGATAAATAATAAGATATGATGCATGCTTTTGTTTAGTATCATGTGCTTTCATTGCATATCTATTATATCTATTATGTTTATTGTGATGCATGAGTTAAGGGGGAGCTTCCTTGAAGCTTATCTTTAATCCATGCATATATAACTCCATGAGTTTGTCATCATCAAAAAGGGGAGATTGTTGGCCAAATGGCCTTCCACTCTAGTTTTGATGATGATCAACACTCATGTAGTTATGTTTACTAATATTCTTGTGTTTCTAAGTTTCAGATCATTAACAGGATATTAGTTGGTGATTAGCTTCAACAAGATGATTAGAAGCTTATCATGGTGATTCCGGTGCCAAAGCTTAAAGATCATACCTTTGCACTTGGAGAATCACGGAGTTTTGGAGCAAGTCTACTTGAAGATGAAGATCGTCAAGAAGACTTAGGTATCTAGTTTAGAGTTTGTGTTTTAGATCCATATTTGTAAAGCTTAGTTTAGTTGATATGCTCAAGTGCACAAAACACACACGTTTCATGATTTGATATTTGGTTTTTATGAATAGTTGATCAAAACAAGTTTACATGTTTTATATGTATAGTAGATGTATTCTAGTTATACATACATGGTTTAACTTGCTAAACAAACTTATTTTGATATCCCTATTCATGTTTTGGAAAAATGAAGTTTGATAAAAATACCGGTTTTTGTTTTTGATAAATTTTGCAAGACACAAAAATAAATTGATATGTTGATATATTGTCTTGAAATTTTTATCACATGTTTATGTTTTAACATAAAATGATAAACAAGTTTTATGGAATTTTCAGAAATGATAAAATATTTTTGTAAAATATTTTTCCCTAAATTTCTGACCTGGTTTTTTGGGCTGACAGGCTGGTCGGTCGACCGTGCCGGTCGACCGCACCAAAGGGCCGGTCGACCGATCCGGTCGACCGATGTGCACAGATGTGCACGTCTGTTAAGCACAGAACCGGTCGACCGGGTCGGTCGACCGAGGTGAGAGTTTTGCTCACTGGTTTTTTCGGTCGACCGGGCCGGTCGACCGCAGTTGCCCAACGGTCATATTTCTGACCGTTGGCGGTCGACCGGGCGGTCGACCGGCAGTTGGTCAGACTGCCACATCAGCCTAACGGCTAGTTTTTCCTAGGGGCTATATATACCCCATTTCTCCATTGTTTTAAACAAGAATTTTTGAGCTAAAAATTTTCAGTTTTCTGAAGAGTTTAAAAGAGTTTTTAAAAGAGTTTTTAAGTCAAAAAGATCTCATCTTTATTTGTTTTGGGTTTTTGGAAAATCAAAGAAAAATAGGTTTTTGGGATTTTTGCTTAGATCTTCAATTCTATCATATTGCAAGTATTTTCCCAAAGATTTTTCTTTGTTGCTTGTTTCCAAAAACACTTGTTTCCACACTTGAGCTATCACCTATCCTAAACTATTAGGATCTTGTTTTGTGGAAAAGAAAAGAGAAAAAGAAAGAGAAGTGTTTGAGGTTGTTGTTGTAAACCTCTTTATTGTAAAACACCCTTGTTATTTGTGAATCCCTCTTAGGTAGAGGTGATCGGGTGATTGAGTTTGTTGTGAGCCTCTTCGGTAGAGGTTGTGGGTTTGTTGTATTTCGGCTACGGGCCGTATACCTCTTCGGTAGAGGTGTGGATTGTGGTTGTATAGCCTCGGTGGCTTTGTAAGGTTGAGAGAGGAGTTTGGTACTCCTATAGTGGATTGGGAAATCCTACACGGTGGTGTAGGCGGGGATGTAGAGCTAGGGGCTCGAACCTCGAAACACATCTTGGTCTTTGCGTTTGATCCAATTTCTCTCAACTCTACTCTTTTTACATTTGTGCAAGCATCATCCATTCATATCATCATATATACTTGCTTGTGTTTTGAGCATTGTTTCATATTGCCTTGCATATATTTCTATTGCAATTCATCTATACTTGCTTGGCTTAATTGTGTGCATTGTATTGCTATATCCTTGATTGCTTGGATTGCTTGTGTGTGTGTGCCTAACTTATACTCATCCAACAAGAGCTTCACATAGCACCTCAACCCATTTTAAGGGGAATCAAGAGGAGTTAGTTCAGAGCCTCGCAAGGGGAATTCGGCTACACTTGTTGAATTGTATTAGTTTGTCCAACACTTGCATTAGCTTCCGCATTTAGCGCACTTAGTTTGCATTTAGTCTCTTAGATTAGTGTAATACCCCGTTCCCGGAATACGTGCTTAGTTGCGTATTCAGATTTTTCGATCGTATTTTTCGATTTGCTTCCTGTATTTATCCTGTATTACGAATTCTTTATATGATTGTTTTGTCTTGGATTTGGGTTCGTGGATTCGGAGTCAACCTTAGTTTGAACCGAAGGCCCGATCCCAGTGTATTACTCGATTGGTCTTTCCGGTATTCTGAATTGACCGATTTTAGTTTTGAATATCATTTTCCAATATTACATATTTTCTATGATTTTCTAGATTTTTCTGGAATTAAAATGAAAATCTTCCAAACCGGTGTCGGCCAGTGCCGCTGACCGATTCCTGGATTTTTAATTCTTAAACGGTTTGGAATTTCTAAATGATTCTTTAGACATTATTCCTTAGAATCATATTTTCTACCTACATTCTTTTTCTGAGGATTTTTGGATTTTATGAAAATTCCAACGGAGTCGGTAAATTATTGATTCCAGGATTTTTAGTTTTAAAACTATAAAGTATTTCTTCAAACGGATTTCACTATTGGTCTTTATATATTATTATTGATTTTTGGTAATTATTTCGGGTCGTTCCGAGATATTTGAATTTCGGACGATTCCGGTATTTTTCCCGGAAGATTTCCGCATCCACGACTCAGTTCCGGGAATCCGCCACTTCCATTATTTTCATCTTCTTTCCCAAGAAAATATCTTCTCATTATAATTTATTTTTCTTTTTCCTTTTCCTTTATTTCTTTCCTTCCTCCACTAACCAAAGCCTTTTCCAATTTTTCCAATAATTCCAATTTTCCACATAATCCCACTCACTTTCACCTAATCCTTTTTAAATCCCACTCATTCTCTCTCTCCCCATGGCCGGCCAAGTGGCCAAGTGAAGGACACTCACCTCACCTCCCCACTTTACAAAAACCCCCCTCTCTTCTATCATATTTGCACCTCCTTCACAAAAGTCAAAACCTATATAAACTTTTCCTTTACATTCTATTTCATTTTTTCTTCACTTCTCTTTTTCTCTTCTTCACTTCTCAAAAGAGAAGCCTTCACCTTCACCAAAACCCTAACCTCTATCTCCCCCTTCATCCCCACCACCACAACTACTCTAACCTCTTCCCTTCATCTTCCTCCTCCTTCATCTCCATGGGAAACACCACCAAGGTCATCAACTCTACCAAAACCCCAACTTCTTCTTCATCATCAACTTCCATCACTACCACCATCACTCCATCACCTTGTGCTTCTCTTAGGTAAGTGTTCTTCATCACCAAGACTTGATTTATTTCCTAGTATACTTAAGTTTACATATCATGTTCACTTGTGTCTTCAATTTATGATTTTTGGATCATCAAACACAAACCCTAGAAAATCTGTTCTGTTTACTGTTTCCAGTCGATTAGTCGACTTGACCTAGAACCTAGTCGACTAGAAACCCTTAGCTGAAACTTAACCTTTTCTGGAAACACAGTATTAGTCGACTTACCTTAGTTCCTAGTCGACTAGAGGCCCTTAGTCGACTACACCCTTGACCCTAGTCGACTAACTTTTCCTGAACCAAAACCTTAACTCTCTGTATCACAGTATTAGTCGACTTAGCTTAACTATCAGTCGACTTGTCATGTCTGTTAGTCGACTACCCCTATGACCCTAGTCGACTAACTTTTCCTGAATCAGAATATCAACTCTCTGGACCCAGTATTAGTCGACTATACCAGACTGTTAGTCGACTAACCCCTTTATTAGTCGACTACTCATCCTACCCTAGTCGACTAATTCTGTCTGTTTGTTACAGTTATTTACCTTCTCAAACTTGGATCTTATACTTGGTTTATATGTTGTATATTATACTTCTTGACTTGTATCTTGACTAACATCATCTTCACTTCTCTCTTTCTCTCTCCTCTTCACTCTACATATATATATCATAGTTTATGGCGTGCCCCGGATTTCGTGGATTTCGGATCTTTCGGCGCTTTGAGGTTTAGGCGAGTATTCTCACTCGCTACTTTCTTGTATGCGAGTAGTCTCGCCTCTATTTGAGTTTCCCGTTTCATCGGTCGATAAGTATTTCGCTTCTTATTTCCATATTCATGTATTGCACTACATTGCTTGTATTATGATAGCTTCATCTTGTGCTTGTACCATGCTTATGATATTCTTACTCCTTTGTCGTATACCATGCGTGGCAGACCCTTCGTGGTCGTTGAACACTAAGTTGCTTCTATGTTTCTACTTGCCATGTCAGACTTGTTAGTTTCATGCTTCCTTTTAACACATGTATATCACCTGACCATTTAGTATGTTATCACCTAACTTCCAGTATGTTATCACCTAACTTCCAGTATGTTATCACCTGACCACCTGACATGCCACTATCTGGCAAGACCATCTTGTTATGTCATGACTTACCCAGACTTATTATCAATCCATTGTTATGCATGTTACTTGATATACATCACCATTTATCATGCTATCTCTTGACACCAAGCATGATACACCGATTCTTATAATTATCACGATAAAGGGAATGTAGTACCTGATTACTGTTATGTACTGATCACTGTTATGTATCCCTGTTATGATATTGCTCATTCCCGAAATCTGATAATTATGTTCATAAGCTATAAAAAGGACAACTTGTATGGGTATGGGAGGAAGTGATGGATGCCGGAATGATATCTTGCTTATAGTGGTGGGGTATAAAGTATGTATATACATATATATATATGTACTGGCGGTAGTGAATCTGAAATTACTGAATAGGGGGACTTTGGGCCTCCAAAGCCGGTTCCAGGTGTATGGAAACCACTATAAGAAGTTCTATCAGTTCTCCATCTACTTCCGTTAACAACCCTCGACTTGCTTATATATGGATGTATGTGGGTTGGCCGTACACCAGGTCACATACCGAGATATATGGGTCAGACGAGTAATAATAATAATAGGTGTTTCCTGTGACCCCAGTTATGATTACTGTTATGATTCCTGTTTTGATACCTGTTATGCACTCTTGTCACATCTGTTATGTATTCTTGTTATGACTACTTTGCAACTCTGATTCTATACGCTTGGATTTTCGGTGGCATGAGATAAACGTATATAGATGAGGGTTTCCTTGTTTGGATTATTCCTTCGATGTATTAGTCTCATGGGACCGTGACTTAAGCGTATACAATCAATTTTGCTTGTGATCAGTTTTACTTCGGATTTCCTGTTTTACGATTGTTACGTTATACCCGTTTTTATATATACTTCATTTGTGTTCTAACCCTCCTGTCTTCTGTACTTGACTCTTGTACTCACCCTTGGCTCGCCACCTGGCTTTTGCATCCTACTCGCCTGGGGAGTTTCACTGACTCCCCTGGATTCTCATGTCCAGGTTTCGGAGCCCGGAGCGTGTGGATTCTCACCGTTACTGCTCAGAGTGGCGCAGCGGTAGCGTGGACCCCGGTTGACCTTTCAGAGCTCCATCCTTCCAGACCCCCTGTATGCCTCTCGAGTTTCCTCTTAGCAAACTCGTGAGTGCCCTATTTCTATTTACTCTTGTACTTTTCCTTGTATACCTGTATGTGAGCTCCCTTTTGTACCATTCACATATGTATATCTTTTGTACTCTCGCATTTGCGCGTATCTGTGATGTATTATTATTGTAATAGTCATCACCTCTGGTGATAACTCTGTGATTGTATATATATATGTGTTGGAATGTATAATGCACCATTTGCTTCCGTACTCTGATTCTTGTCTGTACTGATGCTTAGCGTATATACGGGAGGGTAGTTCTGACCTACGTATATACGTTGCAGTGACGTCCCCGTATCGCCGGGATCGGGGCGTTACAGGATGGTATCAGAGCTTAGGCTCTAACCTCCTCAGTACGTCCAGAAGGCAAATCAATGGTAAAGCGATTTGCAACTGGAATACATGAATCTTGGTTATACATTCCAACTGCAAGTGCGGAGTTATCTATTTCTTGACTATCTTTCCTTTGATTTCAAATCCCTCCTTGACTATCTTTCCTTTGATTCCAAATTCCTCCTATCCTTTCCCTGTTTTGGTTTTATGAAGCCCTATACTATCCTAAGATATGACTAGACTAGAAAGGTAGTGGCTGGTTCTGAATGAAGCTATTATGTGATCTCTTCGGTGAATTCTATGAAGCTTGGTATTCTCCAGATCGATCTTGATCTGGCTATCTTTCAGAAGACAGCAGTCGGGATTCTTAATTATCGGCCTTCTTTATTATGCTCAGGATTTTCGGGGTTTTCTTTATTACACAGCCACGACATCATCAGCCGGAAATGCAGAGTATGATTATTATTCAGTTGACTTGAGAGCCCTACCTATAGTGCTTCATATCTTAATTGGTATAAATTCCAGCCTTTGTCCCCTTTGTATTCAATTTGCCCCTTAACGAAATTGCGAGGACGCAATTTTTTGTAAGGTGGGTGGATTGTAATACCCCGTTCCCGGAATACGTACTTAGTTGCGTATTCAGATTTTTCGATCGTATTTTTCGATTTGCTTCCTGTATTTATCCTGTATTACGAATTCTTTATATGATTGTTTTGTCTTGGATTTGGGTTCGTGGATTCGGAGTCAACCTTAGTTTGAACCGAAGGCCCGATCCCAGTGTATTACTCGATTTGGTCTTTCGGTATTCTGAATTGACCGATTTTAGTTTTGAATATCATTTTCCAATATTACATATTTTCTATGATTTTCTAGATTTTTCTGGAATTAAAATGAAAATCTTCCAAACCGGTGTCGGCCAGTGCCGCTGACCGATTCCTGGATTTTTAATTCTTAAACGGTTTGGAATTTCTAAATGATTCTTTAGACATTATTCCTTAGAATCATATTTTCTACCTACATTCTTTTTCTGAGGATTTTTGGATTTTATGAAAATTCCAACGGAGTCGGTAAATTATTGATTCCAGGATTTTTAGTTTTAAAACTATAAAGTATTTCTTCAAACGGATTTCACTATTGGTCTTTATATATTATTATTGATTTTTGGTAATTATTTCGGGTCGTTCCGAGATATTTGAATTTCGGACGATTCCGGTATTTTTCCCGGAAGATTTCCGCATCCACGACTCAGTTCCGGGAATCCGCCACTTCCATTATTTTCATCTTCTTTCCCAAGAAAACATCTTCTCATTATAATTTATTTCCTTTTTCCTTTTCCTTTATTTCTTTCCTTCCTCCACTAACCAAAGCCTTTTCCAATTTTTCCAATAATTCCAATTTTCCACATAATCCCACTCACTTTCACCTAATCCTTTTTAAATCCCACTCATTCTCTCTCTCCCCCATGGCCGGCCAAGTGGCCAAGTGAAGGACACTCACCTCACCTCCCCACTTTACAAAAACCCCCCTCTCTATCATATTTGCACCTCCTTCACAAAAGTCAAAACCTATATAAACTTTTCCTTTACATTCTATTTCATTTTTCTTCACTTCTCTTTTTCTCTTCTTCACTTCTCAAAAGAGAAGCCTTCACCTTCACCAAAACCCTAACCTCCATCTCCCCCTTCATCCCCACCACCACAACTACTCTAACCTCTTCCCTTCATCTTCCTCCTCCTTCATCTCCATGGGAAACACCACCAAGGTCATCAACTCTACCAAAACCCAACTTCTTCTTCATCATCAACTTCCATCACTACCACCATCACTCCATCACCTTGTGCTTCTCTTAGGTAAGTGTTCTTCATCACCAAGACTTGATTTATTTCCTAGTATACTTAAGTTTACATATCATGTTCACTTGTGTCTTCAATTTATGATTTTTGGATCATCAAACACAAACCCTAGAAAATCTGTTCTGTTTACTGTTTCCAGTCGATTAGTCGACTTGACCTAGAACCTAGTCGACTAGAAACCCTTAGCTGAAACTTAACCTTTTCTGGAAACACAGTATTAGTCGACTTACCTTAGTTCCTAGTCGACTAGAGGCCCTTAGTCGACTACACCCTTGACCCTAGTCGACTAACTTTTCCTGAACCAAAACCTTAACTCTCTGTATCACAGTATTAGTCGACTTAGCTTAACTATCAGTCGACTTGTCATGTCTGTTAGTCGACTACCCCTATGACCCTAGTCGACTAACTTTTCCTGAATCAGAATATCAACTCTCTGGAACCCAGTATTAGTCGACTATACCAGACTGTTAGTCGACTAACCCCTTTATTAGTCGACTACTCATCCTACCCTAGTCGACTAATTCTGTCTGTTTGTTACAGTTATTTACCTTCTCAAACTTGGATCTTATACTTGGTTTATATGTTGTATATTATACTTCTTGACTTGTATCTTGACTAACATCATCTTCACTTCTCTCTTTCTCTCTCCTCTTCACTCTACATATATATATCATAGTTTATGGCGTGCCCCGGATTTCGTGGATTTCGGATCTTTCGGCGCTTTGAGGTTTAGGCGAGTATTCTCACTCGCTACTTTCTTGTATGCGAGTAGTCTCGCCTCTATTTGAGTTTCCCGTTTCATCGGTCGATAAGTATTTCGCTTCTTATTTCCATATTCATGTATTGCACTACATTGCTTGTATTATGATAGCTTCATCTTGTGCTTGTACCATGCTTATGATATTCTTACTCCTTTGTCGTATACCATGCGTGGCAGACCCTTCGTGGTCGTTGAACACTAAGTTGCTTCTATGTTTCTACTTGCCATGTCAGACTTGTTAGTTTCATGCTTCCTTTTAACACATGTATATCACCTGACCATTTAGTATGTTATCACCTAACTTCCAGTATGTTATCACCTAACTTCCAGTATGTTATCACCTGACCACCTGACATGCCACTATCTGGCAAGACCATCTTGTTATGTCATGACTTACCCAGACTTATTATCAATCCATTGTTATGCATGTTACTTGATATACATCACCATTTATCATGCTATCTCTTGACACCAAGCATGATACACCGATTCTTATAATTATCACGATAAAGGGAATGTAGTACCTGATTACTGTTATGTACTGATCACTGTTATGTATCCCTGTTATGATATTGCTCATTCCCGAAATCTGATAATTATGTTCATAAGCTATAAAAAGGACAACTTGTATGGGTATGGGAGGAAGTGATGGATGCCGGAATGATATCTTGCTTATAGTGGTGGGGTATAAAAGTATGTATATACATATATATATATGTACTGGCGGTAGTGAATCTGAAATTACTGAATAGGGGGACTTTGGGCCTCCAAAGCCGGTTCCAGGTGTATGGAAACCACTATAAGAAGTTCTATCAGTTCTCCATCTACTTCCGTTAACAACCCTCGACTTGCTTATATATGGATGTATGTGGGTTGGCCGTACACCAGGTCACATACCGAGATATATGGGTCAGACGAGTAATAATAATAATAGGTGTTTCCTGTGACCCCAGTTATGATTACTGTTATGATTCCTGTTTTGATACCTGTTATGCACTCTTGTCACATCTGTTATGTATTCTTGTTATGACTACTTTGCAACTCTGATTCTATACGCTTGGATTTTCGGTGGTATGAGATAAAGGTATATAGATGAGGGTTTCCTTGTTTGGATTATTCCTTCGATGTATTAGTCTCATGGGACCGTGACTTAAGCGTATACAATCAATTTTGCTTGTGATCAGTTTTACTTCGGATTTCCTGTTTTACGATTGTTACGTTATACCCGTTTTTATATATACTTCATTTGTGTTCTAACCCTCCTGTCTTCTGTACTTGACTCTTGTACTCACCCTTGGCTCGCCACCTGGCTTTTGCATCCTACTCGCCTAGGGAGTTTCACTGACTCCCCTGGATTCTCATGTCCAGGTTTCGGAGCCCGGAGCGTGTGGATTCTCACCGTTACTGCTCAGAGTGGCGCAGCGGTAGCGTGGACCCCGGTTGACCTTTCAGAGCTCCATCCTTCCAGACCCCTGTATGCCTCTCGAGTTTCCTCTTAGCAAACTCGTGAGTGCCCTATTTCTATTTACTCTTGTACTTTTCCTTGTATACCTGTATGTGAGCTCCCTTTTGTACCATTCACATATGTATATCTTTTGTACTCTCGCATTTGCGCGTATCTGTGATGTATTATTATTGTAATAGTCATCACCTCTGGTGATAACTCTGTGATTGTATATATATATGTGTTGGAATGTATAATGCACCATTTGCTTCCGTACTCTGATTCTTGTCTGTACTGATGCTTAGCGTATATACGGGAGGGTAGTTCTGACCTACGTATATACGTTGCAGTGACGTCCCGTATCGCCGGGATCGGGGCGTTACAATTAGCATTTACACCTATTCACCCCCCCTCTAGGTGTACTTTCAGGGTAGACTTTAAAGCATTAAGGGCTTTGCATTAGCCTCAATATTCTTACCATATAAACAATAATCATTATTAGTGATGGCAAGATAAACATGATAACCTAGGGCTTTGAGGTACAAGGATATCTTCACCTTCCATATATGGATGTTAAGAATGTCAAACATGGGTGGTGACATGAAGTCCATGGTGTGTGTACAAAATATTGTGATTAGCCTAAAAATGAGGATCTTTAACTCTAGGTTGTTAGACCCAAATTCAGAATACCAAGCTCTGATACCAATTGAAGGTTCACCTAGAGGGGGGGTGAATAGGTGATGGCTAATCTAATGGTCACTTAATGCCAAATAATGCGGAAGCTAAAAGCAATTATGACCTAAACAAACTATTTAAACTAAACACCACGTATAACACAAGAGTGTTGCCGAATTCCCCGTGAAGGGCTCTGGACAAACTCCTCTAGATTCCCCTTGAATGGGTTGAGGTGCCGCGTTGGCTCTCTTGGTTGAATACAAGTGTTAGCAAACAAACCCAAGCAAGTATATCAATGAGCACACAATATATCAAGCATGTAAAGATAAGACAAGTAATAGCATGCAAGATATAAACAAGAGACAAAGAGAGAGAGAGTGAGAAATCGCAAACACAAGATATTTATTTCGAGGTTCGAGCACCCTTGCTCTACATTCCCGCCTTCGACACACGAAGGATTTTCACTATAATCGATCCCACCGGATCACTCGGTGCCGCAACACCTACAACTCTCGGACTCCCTAGTCCGTAACACGCAAGCCCACCGGCTCGCCGAGGCCGCACCTCAAACAAGGAGTTCGCACCCGAACCCGAAACACCGAGTCCACACTAGGACCAGAAACAATGCGAACACAACCGTCCGCCTTCTCAAAGAACAAGGAAAGAACTCTTTGGTGATCACAACACTTTGATCACCTAAAAACACTCTCACTACAACACTCCTATAAGATGAATAGCAATGGATGGCTCAAGTGTTTGTGTGAGAAAAACTAGGATGGAAATGGTGGAGGAAAACTCAAGAATCTCTTTTAAACACACTCTTTATAAACTCTCCTTTTTGATAGGAAATATTTGCTCTCAAATTTGTGGAGAAAAACCTCTGAAAAGGATTGGAAAAACTGGCTCAAAAATACTCTCCAAATCTTGTAGAAAACAATGACCAAACCCCCAAATTTATAGGCAGTCAAAAACTAGCCGTTGGCGTCTGTCAGACCTGTCGGTCGACCGTCCGGTTGACCGCCAACGGTCAAGAATCCGACCGTTGGAGCCTCCGGTCGACCGCCCGGTCGACCCAAAAGAACAGAGAGCACTGCTCTCAGTTCCGGTCGACTTGGTCGGCAGACCGGCCATCTGCCAGGTCAAGGCGTGCACGTTGTGCACGTCGGTCGACCAAGCCGGTCGGCCGACTTCAGCCCTAGTCGACTTGGTCGGTCGACTAGTCGACTTGCTGAAGCCTGAAACTGAAAAACTGGGATTTAAAACTTGGTCTTTTTGATTGAAATAAAATCCCATAAATATATAAAAATCTACAAAAATAGTTTTACCAATATACTTTGATAAACAAAACATGTTTGAACAAAATCAAGGCATGCTATAAATGATTTGGACTATTTTTGTAATATGAAAATATTGGCTCAATTGAAAACTTGTATTTTCCAAAATCTTGTTTTCTAAAACTCCTTTAAATAAAAACTAGATATTTTGAACTCATTAAAGCATAGTGTGTATGGATATGATCCACTACACAAATAAGATGAAATATCTAAGTTTTTGACATTAAGCTCTAAACTTGATTTTTATAGTCTTTATCCAAAACCATGTTTAAAACAACTTTTCTAAAATGAAATCTTTTATGAAAAACTAAATAAAGAGTGTGTGTGTGTATATGTACTTGAGCAATCGACCAACTACTCTATCCTTTACATTTTATCTAAAACAAAATCTTACTAAAACAAACCTAGACTCAAGTCTTCATCTTCTTGAAGTCTTCACTTGAAGCCTTCTCATCTTCTTGACTTGGTCCAAATGCAATCCAACGAGCTCAACTCCTCTTGAGTACTTGATGTGATCTTGATGCATAGGCTCGTGAATCAACCCGGTGTAAACTCCAAAACTTGACTTTAAATCCTTTGTTGAAGCTCCACACTTACTAAGATCTTGATAACAAATCTGTCACTAATTAAACACAAGATCATTAGTAAACATAACTACATGAGTTGATCATCATCAAAACTAGAGTGATGGGCCTTTGGGCCAACAATCTCCCCCTTTTTGATGATGACAAAACTCATGAAGTTATATATGTATGGATTAAAGTAAAGCTCCAAAGAAGCTCCCCCTTAACTCATGCATACCAAATAAACAAAATAAATATGCAATGAGGCACATAAACATGTATGCAAATGTAGGAGTAAACATGCCAATCAAGCATAAAGCAAAATCACAAAATCTTTTTCTCCTATTTGCAAAACAAAACATATATGCATAAACACAAATCTTAATCCCCCTTAAGCAAGGAAAAAAACAAATACTTCTCCCCCTTAAGTAAGGAAAACATGCATATATCTCAAATACTTCTCCCCTTTTTGTCAATCATCAACAAAGGGGTTAAAGTAAAAACAAAATCATCAAATCTTTTTCCCCCTTTTTGTCATAAACAAAGAGATCAATAAGGGGCCAAACAAACATATCAATAAAAGGTTATATGCGATATACATTCATGAAGAGGAAGACGTTAAGTTAGCTTCCCTACACATATGCATTACATGAAGAAGGGATGACAAGCCCCAATTCACATAACACATATTATGTAATGCATAAGAGGAGATGTGAAGCTCCCCCTACACACGTGTACTACATAAAGAAGAGATTGTCAAGCTCTTCAATACACAATACACTCAACATGAATCTATATGTAGAAGAGATGTTAAGCTTTCCTTGCATATAAGAAATACAAATCAAAAAATGTTTTTTTTTAATTTTTCTTAAACAAAATTTTTAAAGGTATCAGAGCTTTTGTAAAACAACAAATTTTAAGATACCAAATTGAAAATAATCATTATTGTAAATCATATTGATACCAATTGAAATTTAACAAATATGAAGTTGAAACATATTGATACCAATAGTAAACATAATGATCAAAAATTTTTATTTTTCATCATAAACTTTGTGCTTTTTAAAAATGTGAACCAATTGAAAGTTAAGCACATGAAAATCATATATATGTATGAAATGAGTATACCAATTGACATTGATACATACATATATAAGAAAATAAAATATGAGTATATACAAAAATTATCAATTTAGATACCAATTGAAAGAATCCAATGATACCAATTGAAAATGACAATGTAAATCAAGTATATAACTCATAACTTATGCCTCCCACCAAGTTCAAGATTTAAATGTTTTTCTCATAAAGCATACATGAACATGATCTCCCATCCATCCTCCCATAGATGGTAGGGGTTTTCAAAAATTAGATTTGAAAATATTTTAGCATTGAAAATCACTACCAAATGAAGAACAATAACTAGTTAAAATAATTTTTGAAAAAATAGTTAAAGATCCTTCAAAACATGAAATCAAAGTATATGTATTTCATAAATCATACCAAATACAAGAATTGACACTCGATCTATGAAGCTCAAAAATATGTTCATGAATCAAAGTCATGACAAAAGAAATAAATTGTGAGTGTTCAAAAGTCAAGTAAATAGAATTTTCATGAAAATAGACATTGAAGCTCAAAAAGATCATAAGTCACATTTTTAATAAAAAATTTTTCATTAAAACACACTAATCTTCATGATATATGTATGATTTATCTAAAACTAACAATACACATACATATCCCAAACATAAAAGAGTCTATCAAATGTATTTGCATGAAGGCAAGAGACTCACGGGTATACCTGTATATTTATTTGATTTGAATTAAAAATACATATACATGAAGTAAAAACATAAAATTTGGCAAACCATGTATAAATGGAAGAATCATCAAAACTAGGTTATATATGTGCATATAGTGGGTACAAATGAGCATGAAGTGCAAATATATAAATCACGTGTAACTCACTATTTGTACATATATAAATCCAAGTTTTAATAAAAACTACATTTAAACAAGTATTTACCACATGAAGAACAAAACAAATGAAAAACATGAACATGTTCAAAATATTATGAATGAATCAAGCATGAACATAAATAAAATGGGAGTTTAGAGATTGTTACCAACTCCAAAGCTCCAAACATGGTGGTTGTCCCACCAAAACCTCCTTGATAGCGATGCATCAATAAGTGTGTCCATCATATCCATTTGCATCCACCATCAAGGCACTAAATCTCTCACGTCTTGAGAGATCCCTCACCTACATCAAAAACATGGGGTGGGGGTTTTGGTACCCATATTTTCTTGGGTCCTTTGGGGTTAGTCATGTACGGAACCCAAAAATTTTATTAGCAAAATTTAAAGAATGCAACTTGTCAAAATAAAATTTTGCTAAATGGTCTTTGCGGCCACAATGTGTACATGTGTACACCTTAGTATGCTTATGTGTAGGAGTGTGATCATGACGTGCAACATAAGCATATGTATGATGATGTTGTGCATGAATGTGTGGAGTTTGTTTCTTTGAAAACATTGACTCCAACCTAGTATGGTTAAATGCACAAGAGTTCAAAGTTGAACTCAAACAATCTATTTTATTTTTCATATCTTTAATCTCATTAGTGGTGGCATGTAAAGCATGATGAGATAAAGAATCATTTTATTTTTCTTTTTAGATACAAAATCTTTTTCCTTTTCAAAAACTTTTCTTTTCAAAGATTTATTTTCTTGAAAAACAACTTCTTTTTGTTTTCCCACCAAATCAATTTTATTTTTCAAAGTCATATTTCCTTCACATAAATCATTCAATTTAGACATTAAGGAAATATTTTCATTTTTCAAATCATCCTTTTCTTTTTCAATGCATGCAACCTTATTTCTAAATGAATCATTTTCTTTTAGCATGCAATCAAATTCTTTTTCAAATTTTTATTTTCTGTCTTAATCATGTCATATTTCTTAAGTAGGAGTTGATAAAAAGTAGTAAGCTCATCATATGACATGTCCTCATCCTCGGATTCGGTAGTTACCTCAAGGGGGTTATCCCCTTGGACCATATAGCACTTGTTGGAGGTGTCGCTTCCAACATCCGAATCGCTCCCCGCATAATATAGATCTTTTTCGCCGAGGGAGGTGAGGGTATTCCATACTACAAAAGCCGAAACAAATTCAGAAACTCTAGATAAATAAACATCATCTAGGGTAGACTTTAAAGCATTAAGGGCTTTTGCATTAGCCTCAATATTCTTACCATATAAACAATAATCATTATTAGTGATGGCAAGATAAACATGATAACCTAGGGCTTTGAGGTACAAGGACATCTTCACCTTCCATATATGGATGTTAAGAATGTCAAACATGGGTGGTGACATGAAGTCCATGGTGTGTGTACAAAATATTGTGTTAGCCTAAAAATGAGGATCTTAACTCTAGGTTGTTAGACCCAAATTCAGAGTACCAAGCTCTGATACCAATTGAAGGTTCACCTAGAGGGGGGTGAATAGGTGATGGCTAATCTAATGGTCACTTAATGCCAAATAATGCGGAAGCTAAAAGCAATTATGACCTAAACAAACTATTTAAACGAAACACCACGTATAACACAAGAGTGTTGCCGAATTCCCCGTGAAGGGCTCTGGACAAACTCCTCTAGATTCCCTTGAATGGGTTGAGGTGCCGCGTTGGCTCTCTTGGTTGAATACAAGTGTTAGCAAAAAACCCAAGCAAGTATATCAATGAGCACACAATATATCAAGCATGTAAAGATAAGACAAGTAATAGCATGCAAGATATAAACAAGAGACAAAGAGAGAGAGAGTGAGCAATCGCAAACACAAGGGCTTTGTTTCGAGGTTCGAGCACCCTTGCTCTACATCCCCACCTTCGACACACGAAGGATTTTCACTATAATCGATCCCACCGGATCACTCGGTGCCGCAACACCTACAACTCTCGGACTCCTTAGTCCGTACACGCGCAAGCCCACCGGCTCGCCGAGGCCGCACCTCAAACAAGGAGTTCGCACCCGAACCCGAAACACCGAGTCCACACTAGGACCCGAAACAATGCGAACACAACCGTCCGCCTTCTCAAAGAACAAGGAAAGAACTCTTTGGTGATCACAACACTTTGATTACCTAAAAACACTCTCACTACAACACTCCTATAAGATGAATAGCAATGGATGACTCAAGTGTTTGTGTGAGAAAAACTGGGATGGAAATGGTGGAGGAAAACTCAAGAATCTCTTTTAAACACACTCTTTATAAACTCTCCTTTTTGATAGGAAATATTTGCTCTCAAATTTGTGGAGAAAAACCTCTGAAAAGGATTGGAAAAACTGGCTCAAAAATACTCTCCAAATCTTGTAGAAAACAATGACCAAACCCCCAATTTATAGGCAGTCAAAAACTAGCCGTTGGGGTCTGTCAGACCTGTCGGTCGACCGCCCGGTCGACCGCCCACGGTCAAGAATCCGACCGTTGGATCCCCCGGTCGACCGCCCGGTCGACCCAAAAGAACAGAGAGCACTGCTCTCAGTTCCGGTCGACTGGGTCGGCAGACCGGCCATCTGCCAGGTCAAGGCGTGCATGTTGTGCACGTCGGTCGACCGAGCCGGTCGGCCGACTTCAGCCCTAGTCGACTAGTCGACTTGCTGAAGCCTGAAACTGAAAAACTGGGATTTAAAACTTGGTCTTTTTGATTGAAATAAAATCCCATAAAATACATAAAAATCTACAAAAATAGTTTTACTAATATACTTTGATAAACAAACATGCTTGCACAAAATCAAGGCATGTTATAAATGATTTGGACTATTTTTGTAATACGAAAATATAAGCTCAATTGAAAACTTGTATTTTCCAAAATCTTGTTTTTCAAAACTCCTTTAAATAAAAATTAGATATTTTGAACTCATTAAAGCATAGTGTGTATGGATATGATCCACTACACAAATAAGATGAAATATCTAAGTTTTTGACATTAAGCTCTAAACTTGATTTTTATAGTCTTTATCCAAAACCATGTTTAAAACAACTTTTCTAAAATGAAATCTTTTATGAAAAACTAAATCAAGAGTGTGTGTGTGTATATGTACTTGAGCAATCCACCAACTACTCTATCCTTTACATTTTATCTAAAACAAAATCTTACTAAAACAAACCTAGACTCAAGTCTTCATCTTCTTGAAGTCTTCACTTGAAGCCTTCTCATCTTCTTGACTTGGTCCAAATGCAATCCAACGAGCTCGACTCCTCTTGAGTACTTGATGTGATCTTGATGCATAGGCTCGTGAATCAACCCGGTGTAAGCTCCAAAACTTGACTTTAAATCCTTTGTTGAAGCTCCACACCTACTAAGATCTTGATAACAAATCTGTCACTAATTAATCACAAGATCATTAGTAAACATAATTACATGAGTTGATCATCATCAAAACTAGAGTGATGGGCCTTTGGGCCAACACATAATATGTAAATATTTAGATGATACACTCTGTTTATTTTTATTACGTTTTCAAAAATTTATAAATAAAAAATCATAAGCTTTGAAGACTAATTGACCATTCATCAAGTGTTCGGAGGATGACGGTTTCTAGTTGTCAAAAAACAATTTATTTTGTCACCACTTAAAACATAGGTAAATGAACTTCAAAATGAATGGTTTTGTGTATTGAACTTCCACAATATGTAGATTAAGATTAATAGACCAAATCGTTTAATCTCATTGCATAACATGTATTTTTATAGGTGCCCATAACTAAGTTAGTTATCACTTGAGCCTATAAAAGCCTCACCATATATATATATATATATATATATATATATATATATATATATATATATATATATATATATATATATATATATATATATATATATATGTAGAGAAAAATAATATATCAGCCTGCGGCTGAGAGAACTCTCTCAGCCTGCGGTGACGTGGCTCAATTTTGTCACTCCACTAACTTGCGGCCCGCTTATAGGAAGAAGTTAAATTACTAAATACCCCTTATGAAAAGCTACTCTTTCGGTAACTTTCGTTATTGTTTGTTATTATTTGCCCACAAGGCAATTTTTGGACCGCTCATTGTCAGATTTAGGTTATTATTTATTATTATTTTTCCCCCTTTTTTGTCGCTCTTTATAGGATTTAGGTTATTATTTATAAATTATTTACAGTGCAAATGTAAACAATGAACGACACTGCGACCAAGGTCGCATAAGTTTACAGTGCGACCAAGGTCGCATAAGTTTACAGTGCAAATATAAACATCTGCGACCATGGTCTACACTGCGACCAAGGTCGCAATCATCTACAGTGCAAATATAAACAACTGCGATCAGGGTCAATAATGCGACCAAGGTCGCATAAGTATATAGTACAAACATAAACAACTGTGATCAGGGTCGACACTGCGACTATGGTCGCATAAGTATACAGTGCAAATATAATCAACTGCGACCCGGGTCGACACTGCGACCAAGGTCGCATAAGACTACAGTGCAAACATAATCAACTGTGACCCGGGAATTAAAAAAATGACGTTAAATACACTGCGACCATGGTCGCAGGACACTACAACGCATATTGAGACAACTGCGACCCATGTCGCAGTATGTAATAAAAAAAAGGACCTTTCATACACTGCGACCAACGTCGCATTCGTATAAAATAAAAGACCAAAAAAAAATTAAAACTCTACGATCTAAGTCGAACAGATCTGCAACTATAATTTTAACTACTGCGAACGAGTTCGACAAATAGTGTATGAAAAAAAAAAATTGGCTTAAAAAAATATTAGCAAGGTCGCATACATATACATCACTTTTTTTCAAAAAATACTGCGACCATGGTAAAAATAAAAGAAAATATTTTTACATTAGGTAAAAAGTTATGAGTGAGGGTATTTTCGGAAAATACAATGTTGAGGTGACTGACATTAAATTAGGCAGGATTGTTCAGATTTTTATCCGCCAAAATTTATGACAGATTTGTGGATCTGATGTTGCCACGTCCCGCCGGCTGAGAGAGTTCTCTCAGCCGCAGGCTGAGGTACAGTAACCCCATATATATATATATATATATATTATATATATATATAACAATAATATAATAATAAAAGTCAAGTACAATGAAAAACATTGCAAACAGATCTTATGAAGGGCAAAATAACCTGCTACAAGTAACAACTCTAAATATTAAATAGTAAAGATCAATACTCCACTTAATCACAGAAGAAAACACAAGATACCAACTATGTGGATAATCACCAAAACTACCAATACCAAGTAGCCATCTCCCAACTCAACGACCACTCAACTATGATGAAAAACTAAAGTCGCCATTAAAATGTTCGAAGCATACACTTTCCTCTTTTTAGTTCGAAGATGATCTGTCCAAAAGACAATATAATGAATATATCAATTAGAGCATGATTTGATTTAGATTGGCAAATAAAATTTCTGTCATTACACTTGGACCATATAGTCCAAATTAAGAACATCATCACAACATCTCATAATTTCTTATCATCTTTTCTAACCTTTCTACTTCTATAAATAGTCCACCAAGAAGCCAAAAAGAAGGGAAACTAGAAATCTTAAAAGTAGCTTTGAAGAGATCCCAAAAAAAAAAAAAAGTTCAGAGAAGAACGTTTAACAAATAAATAATAAGAAGACTAAGCATGCATATTACAAAGCTTGGAGAACTGACCATTATAAGGCAACATACGATGTTTAACTAAATTTTCAACAGTCAAAAGTTTCTCTTTAATGGCTAACCTAAGTAAAATCCGTACTTTCAAAAGAGCAACACAAGACCAAAGATATTTGTAATAAGGACTAATAACACCACGTTTACTAAGAAGATTATATAAAGATTTAACTATAAAAGTTCAAGAAGAATGCAAACCCTATGACAAAAAAAAAAAAAATCAGAATTATGCCAATTGTGAGATTGAAGATAAATAATCAGATTTGTATGATCATTGGTTATAGAGAAAAGAAGAGGACAATGATATTTAATATTCCATTCTCTCTATTTATTAGCAGATCTATCCCTTAAAATTGTTGGAGTTATGAACTTAATGAAAAACCAAACCTGAAGCTTATTGACTCTACCAATAAATTGAAGCAAAACATATAGTATATTTACTAAGAGAGTTTTGTGAGGTTATTAAAACATGTATTTATTATATTGAAACTCCATTGTATACAAATCCTATATAAGGGATCGTATGGTTGTGTTGTAAAGTATAAGAAAAGAAGAAAAATAAAAGAAAGCAAAGTAAAGCATTACAGAGCTTCCCACTTTAAGAAAAGTATTAATTTGGGTGAATTTATTTTGGAGGTACTAAAAGGGTAGCAATCCAGTACTCAAGAGTGTTTGGAGTTAGCAAACATCCATCGTCTCTTCACTTGCCTGTCCCCCATTCCAACAATTGGTATCAGAGCCATTTCATTCATTTCTTCCATTCTATTCTCCTCATGGCCTCCACCAATAACCTTGTCAATCCTCAAGTACCCAAATTATCAAAGGATAATTATGAGAGTTGGTCAATTCAAATGAAAACTCTATTTGGTTCTCAAGAGTTGTGAGAGCTGATCATTGATGGGCTCAGAACCCACACCGGAGGTAGAAGCCACCTACACCACCGAAGAGAAGAAGGCTCTTAAAGAGCAAAGAAAGAAGGATAGTAAGGCTCGTTTTCTACTCTATCAAGGGTTGGACGAGTCTACCTTCGAGAGAGTTGCCGAAGCAATAACGAGCAAGGAAGCATGGGAAATCCTTGCTACCATCTACAAAGGAGTCGAGCGGGTGAAGCGAATTCGCCTCCAAACTTTGAGGGGTGATCTTGAAGCCGCTCAAATGAAAAATGAAGAAAAAATCCCTGATTATTATTCACGATTACTTCTAATTGTAAATAAAATGAGGAGAAATGGAGAGAAGATGGAGGACATCCAAGTGATGGAGAAATTACTCAGATCCCTCACATCTAAGTTCGAGCACGTGGTGACGGCAATTGAGGAGTCCAAGAATTTGGAGGAGATCTCAATAGAGGAGCTTTTGGGATCTCTCCAAGTTCATGAGCAGCGCATGCAAAAGAAGACCGGTTCCATAATTTTGGAACAAGCATTAGAGTCAAAACTGACTCTAAATGATCGAGGCTCACATAGTAGAGGTCGTGGTCGTGGTAGAGGTAGGGGACGTGGTCCCCAACAACGAACCACTCAAAATAAAGTAGAGTTCCAAAGCTTCAGAGGTCGAGGACGAAGCAACCGGGAAAGATTTACATCTGGACGTGATAACAAGAAGAACGTCCAATGCTACAACTATCAAAATTTAGACACTATGCCTCGGATTGCTGGCACAGGACTGAAGATCTTACCAATTTCATCGAAGCAACAAATGATGTGGGTAATAACTCTACTCTTCTTCTTACTCATGACGATTCAAGTGTTCAGAATGATGCTTGGTACCTTGACTCGGGTGCTAGCAACCACATGTGCGGGAAGAAAAAACTATTCATGGAACACGCAGAAGGAGTTCATGGAAGTGTGAGCTTGGGAGATTCTTCAAAACTCCTTGTTGAAGGCAAAGGGAAGATCAAAATCTACCAAAAGGATGGTAAGCCCGAGTATATTTCCGATGTTTATTATATTCCTAACATGAATAGTAATATTCTCAGCATCGGTCAATTACTCGAAAAAGGATATAAAGTATATATGGAGAACAACCATCTTTGGTTGCAAAATGCAAAAGGAGGCCTCATAACTTGTGTTAAGATGACAAGGAACCGCATATTTCCCTTACATCTAAACACGAAAGTTGAAAAGTGTTTTTAAGGACTCGTGAAGAATGAGTCATGGAGGTGCCATCTTCGTTTCGGCCATCTAAATTTCAACGGTCTGAAGTTACTATCTACAGCTGGCATGGTACGAGGTTTACCAAAAACCGATCCACCAAGTCATACCTGTGAAGTTTGCATAATTGGCAAGCAAGCACGACTTCCTTTTCCAGTGGAAAGTCGTGGAGAGCGAAAGCACCATTGCAACTTGTTCACACTGACATCTGCGGACCACTAGATCCTGTCTCTTTAGGAGGTAACAAATATTTTATTACCTTCATTGATGATTTCAGTAGAAAGTTGTGAGTCTACATTCTTAAAGAAAAATCTACTGCCTTTACTATCTTCAAGAATTTCAAAGCTCTTGTTGAAGCAGAAAGTGGCCACAAGCTAATAACTCTCCGATCTGATCGAGGTGGTGAGTACACCTCAAATCTGTTTCAAGAATATTGCAGGGAGCAAGGCATAAAGAGGCAATTTACTACTGCCTACACACCACAGCAAAATGGCATCACAGAAAGAAAGAACCGCACCATTCTTGACATGACAAGAACCATGCTTAAAGAAAAGGGGCTGCCGAAGCAGTTCTGGGCGGAAGCTGTGGCGTGTTCAACTTACTTGCTAAAAAGGGTAAGACTCCTCAAGAGGCATGGAGCGGTTACACGCCTAATGTTGCACACCTACGAATTTTTGGGTGTGTTGCATATGCTCAAGTACCTGAAGTCAGAAGAAAGAAGCTTGACAATCATGGTGAAAAATGCATTTTCATCGGATATAGCGAGGAGTCAAAAGCATACAAACTTTACAATCCACTAACTGAGAAACTAGTGGTTAGTAGAGATGTTGTTTTCAATGAAGCTGAAGCATGGAGTTGGAGTAATGAAGAGACTGTCAAAGAGCAGCCCATGGTGAATGAACCTGATGAGCTCCTACAAGAGGTTCCACCACCAGCTACATCACCATCTCCTCAACATACTACACCGTCTTTGCAAGAGGTTCTCCATCTTTTGGCGAAAGTAGTAGTAGCGAATCTTCCGTGCAACGAGGTCCCATCAAAATGAGAAGCCTCAGGGAGATCTATGAGCAGATAGAAGAAGATGAAGAGACTAATCTCTTCTGCTTATATGCTGATCATGAGCCTCTCACTTTCCAAGAGGCTGAGGAAGAAGATTGTTGGCGATCAGCAATGAAGGAGGAGATTCATGCCATCCAGAAGAACGACACATGGGAGTTGACAACACTTTCAAAAAGTCACAAGGCAATAGGTGTCAAATGGGTGTACAAGATCAAACGCACAGCAGATGGTGAAGTTGATCGATACAAGGCGAGACTTGTCGCGAAAGGCTACAAACAAAAGTACGGCATCGACTATGAAGAAGTCTTTGCACCAGTTGCTCGATTGGACACGGTGAGACTATTAATTTCACTTGCAGCTCATCACAGGTGGAAGATATATCATCTAGATGTCAAATCAGTTTTTCTCAATGGTATTCTTGAAGAAGAGGTGTACGTACATCAACCAGAAGGTTTTCTGATAAAAGGACAAGAAGACAAGGTTTATCGCCTGAAGATAGCCTTGTACGGCTTAAAGCAGGCACCACGGGCGTGGAATAACCGAATTGATGGTTATCTTCATCAAAATGGCTTCACCAAATGTCCCTATGAGCATGCCATCTACATGAAGAGGACCCATCAAGGCGAATTTCTAATAATTTGTCTTTATGTTGATGACTTGTTATACACAGGAAGTTGCGTCGAGATGCTTGCTGAATTCAAGGAGGCGATGTTCAATGAATTTGAGATAACGGACAATGGATTGATGTCCTATTTTCTTGGCATCGAAGTGAAGCAGCAACAAGATGAGATATTTATATCTCAAAAGAAGTACATGAAGGAGATCTTGGAGAAATTCAAGATGAGTAACTGCAACCCAGTGAACACCCCAATAGCTACAAGAACGAAGCTATCAAGAGAAGGAAATGGAGATTTTGTAGACTCGACTCTCATTAAAAGTCTAGTTGGTAGCCTGAGGTACTTGACGATCACAAGGCCTGATATCGTTTATGGAGTCGGACTTGTGAGTCGTTATATGGAGACGCCGAAGGAGTCTCATTGGCTAGCTGCGAAGAGAATTTTAAGGTATATCAAAGGCACACTCAACCTTGGTCTATGTTATGCTTATGGTAAAACTTTAGATTTAGTAGGCTATTCAGATAGCGATCATGGAGGTGACCAAGATGAGAGAAAAAGCACCACTGGCTTTGTCTTCTTTCTTGGGCCAACTGCATTTTCATGGACCTCAAAGAAGTAAGGAGTTGTGGCCTTATCTTCATGTGAAGCAGAATATGTGGCGGCTGCATCTACAGTCTGTGAAGCAATTTGGCTGAGAAATATTTTAAAGGAGCTGGATCATCCACAAGAAAGACCAACAATGATACTTGTTGACAACAAATCAGCTATACAGCTTGCAAAGGACCCAGTACACCATGGGAGGAGCAAACACATAGATACACGGTTTCATTTTCTTAGAGATCATGTAAAGAAGAAAACCATAGTACTGGAGTATTGTCATACTCTAGATCAAGTCGCAGACATATTCACCAAGCCTCTAACAGCAGATGCATTCAGAAGATTAAGAGACAAGCTCGGCATGACTACGCTTTAGGTTTGAGGGGGTGATTTGTTGGAGTTATGAACTTAATGAAAAATCAAACCTGAAGCTTATTGACTCTACCAATAAATTGAAGCAAAACATATAGTATATTTACTAAGAGAGTTTTGTGAGGTTATTAAAACATGTATTTATTATATTGAAACACCATTGTATACAAATCCTATATAAGGGATCGTATGGTTGTGTTGTAAAGTATAAGAAAAGAAGAAAAATAAAAGAAAGCAAAGTAAAGCATTGCAGAGCTTCCCACTTTAAGAAAAGTATTAATTTGGGTGAATTTATTTTGGAGGTATTAAAAGGGTAGCAACCCAGTACTCAAGAGTGTTTGGAGTTAGCAAACATCCATCGTCTCTTCACTTGCCTGTCCCCCATTCCAACAAAAATATAGTGTGATCTGCCAGAACAATAAGGAGAGGATGATATAGAAAACAAAAATGGGTATATAGAAGCTATGGGACAATCTGTAATCTATAAATCAGTACAAAACAAACTAAGGATCCCTCACCACATACTTTCCCAAGTCCCCCAGAAAAGAATGACAACATCGCTAAACTATTTTATTTATTTAGCAGGTTGAGTCCAATTCTTTTTGTTTTGTTTATTTTATCTCTTTTGATTTGTTTTGTATTCATTTTTAGTCTCGGATTAATTGTGAGAAGAAAAGTAAAGATTTGTAAGATTATTCAAAGGCATGGGATTGTATTGAAAAGAATAATGTAGCTTGATTAATGAAAATTTATATTGTTTTCTCATAAAAAATTATCTTGTGAATTCAAATGTGAAATCCAATTCAAATAGTTTTGTGTGTGAAATTCAAATCTAATTATCTCCTTATCTCTTCTTTTAAAATTTTATCTCTTATCTCAAATCCCCTCCTCATATCCCAACTCCACTTTTCAAAATCCCCATTTACAAATTACCCCTCCATTTCTTTTCCCAGAAAAAAAATTAAAAAATATATATAAATTCAAAACAAAATCCCCAAGAAATCGAAAGCCCCCCATGCTTCTTCCCGCTCCCCTCCCGTGCCTCTCTCCTCTACACGGAACCCACCTCATGAGCTCCTCGTAGCCAGTCGTCTTCCTCTCAACCCCGATCTCCTTCCCTCATAGCCTACTCCAGCACCCACTTCCAACAATGCCTCCATAGCCCCCGCCCCGCTCTTGCCTCTCTGTTCAGGGTCACCAACAAGCGCTATTACTTCATCATATGGGCCGTCATTTCCTTCCTTTCATCACCAGTATAGACGTAGTCCTGTCCCTACTTCACTACACCGTCGTCAAACTATGGCAGTCCGGGAAGACTCAGCGCGAGTCTTGTTTCCCTGCCCTCTCTTTCTCTTATCATGGTCGCGCAAAGTACAAAAGCAACTATACAACTGGTTCTTTATCATTATTGTGTGCCCTTCTTTCATTGTCGTTACCAGCGCCAGAGTGTACCTGCACAACCTACAAATGCAAACAGTCAAGACCAGCGCAATAGTACACATCTAGATCAAAGAAGACTTAACAACTCAATTTCAGACAATATCCAAAACCTAAGAATAAACTTCACAGTAAGTAATTTTCTTTTTTATTGATCAGATTATCAATTAGATTACATAGCAGAATTATTCTCTAAATTATTGTCATATTAATCTGTTGTCGACTAAATATTGTGAGGTTGTGTGTTACACTGCTTCGTGCTTGTTAATCTAATGATCTTGACATTACGAGCGGAGCTGAACAAGTTAATTGATCAATGCGTTAGATTTCTTAAGATTAGAATTATCAAGATTACACTTGCAAAGCATTGTTAAATCTATCTTGTTATATTAATATATTGTTTTGGATTATTTCTTACCGAATATCATAAATTAGTGAAACATTACGGAATTCAAGTTTATGACTTATTAACTACACCACATGATCCCTGTTTCACATCAATTTGGTATCAAAGTATGATTTAGATAGGAAATTTGCATTAAGTGTAACAAAAATTTGAATTTTGTTTTAGACATTTATAAAAAATTTTGTTTTTTGTTTTCTTTTGCAAAAAATTAAAAACTAGATAATAATAATAATTTTAAAAAATGGCATATAGGAATTCCCAAACTTCCACTAATAGATTCCCAATGTTTGATGATCTTATGGATTATATTGATCATTCGGAGCTTTAAATTTTTCTAGACTGGCTATGCAACATAGGTAGGTATGTCACATAGTACACATTTTTTGAATCTGAAAAAGTCAGGTTCGTTATCACAAAACTAACTGGACAAACTACTCAACATAATCGATTTAAAATCAATGAGAGTATTCTATGACCAAGAACCAATAGACACTTGATCTTATATGAAGGACAAACTCAAGGGTAAATATGTGCCACCATATTACTGCAAACATCTTCTTGATAGATGCTGTCGAACTACCCAAGATAATAAATCTGCCATACGTCATGAATTTGGATGAGTTAATCACTTGTTATAATATCTTAGGCAGACAGAGAGTGACGTCTAAGTCTTTTCCCAATTTTTTGCTGCACTTCGAATAGACCTAGAACATGAGCTTTGTAAACATAGAGTCACTGATCTTAAAAGGGCTTAATACTTGGTCCAAGATTTAGTTGCTCCTAAGTTGGGTTACATATTTAGGAGTCAGAATCACCAAGCCTTAACATTCAAATCGACTTCCTATCAATATTTGTTCGTTATCTGCTTAACAGAAATCAATCTGACAACTAATCAAGATCACTGAGATATCAACAATCTAATTGGCCAGGTCGGCAAATATCAGGTGGGAGGTTTTCCGTTCAATAGAACGTTCTTTAATTTAAGAACCACCTTTCAATTTTCTTCCTTAGTTAAACACCAATTAGACTGAATCTAAATCAGTCTCGATATACTGTAAAGTATATCCCCTGTATAAAGGACTTAATCCACTTATACAGTATTTGGAGTGAGGTACGCTTAGAGCGAATCTCCTTAAGACAATTACGTCCCCCACACTGGTGCTAACGGGATAATGGATGCTGGTCTCCCAAGATAACACTCCTTCACAGTATTTAGATAGCACTACCAAATTATCGTATGGTCGAACCGTAGTCAACCAGTACCTTCACAGGATTGTTGAAGCAGCGGTACAAGGACAAATTTTGGATGAATATTTGCCTTTACTTTTGAGTAGCACCCACTGTTGAGGATGAAAGAAGGTTGAAGAATATTTTTCTTCAGAAGTACCAGATTCAGACAACAATTCTATAACAGAATCTGTTGAATTTTCTGATTCCTCTTTTAGAACAAACTTCGCAGAATCTTCTTTGGAAGTCGCTTTCCTACTTCACGCTGGAAGCCCAGTTCAGAACGCTGAAACTCACTTCAGGCAGATCAGAACTCAAAGAGAGAGAGATTTCGCTGTTGGTGTGTCTGAGAAAGGGAAATCGGAGCGCTATTTATAGCGCTCCGGGAGGGGCTTTCTCGTCCGCCAGATTTTAATAGTTGCGACGGTTCGGACAGAACCGTCGCAAGCGTTCGGTCCAACCGCCCAACTGTCCAAACCGCACAACGGTCCAACCGCCCAGACGATTTTCAGACATCCGTTGGCGGGCGGTTCGGATCCGTTGGCCAGCAGGCAGTTTGGGTAGCAGAGCGGAGCGGGTCTGGTTCGGGTAGCGGAGCAACCCATACCCGCGAGACCGGATTCAAAAAGAACCAGGCCGGGTAGGGAACCCGAACCCAGACCCGGGCCCGAGCCCGGTCCCGGTCCCGGTCCCGGTCTCGAGCCCGGCACCAGCACCGGCCGGCCGCCGCCAGCGGCGGCGCGCGCGCGCATGCCTGCATGTGCGGGCATAGTTCCCTCCTTTTCGTGCGCGAAAATTCCAAGTACCCAAAGGGCACGCCCTTTGTTCTCAACTTTCTCTATTTATACACCACAAACTTTCATCCCATGGCCAATGTGGGACTAAATGCTTTTAGGTACCTTTAGTCCCATTTGGCTTTGAATTAGGCAATCTTTAGACTTGAATATCTCATTCATTCGAAGTCGAAATTGAACATGTGAATATACCATGTTCATCCCCAATGGAAGGAGAATACACTCAAATCATCATCCAATTGATTCGATCGACGGATCTTTCCATAATTCAGCTCAAAGATTCGCTTTTATATTCTTCAATTCCAACAATCCCCCACAATGAATGGAGATTCAAGGAAATGACACACAAAGAGACTGACTCTATTGTGAAAGGTACTTGAGAAAAGAAACTGCATAAGGATAGGTGAACTAGGTCTTGAACCTTCCATAGCGAAAACTTTATCGGACTTACTGGCTAATCAGTGAACTAGGTCTTGAACTGTTAGCCGTTAGTGTAAGCCAAGTCAACAAGCTTCACACAGTGACTTTTCAAATCAACTTTGGTTCTCAGTTGTATCCGTTTTGGCCCTGAACATTCTTGGTTTCAGAGAGTATCTTTAGGGAATAACAGCCTCCATAGAAATTCCCAAAGAGCCGACCCAACTCTATACTCACATAGGTGATGTGTAACAGCCTATTTTTAGTACTGGTTATTTATTAATTATTATTTCCCCCATAATTTTAAGCATCGGTTATTAGAGAAATTTTATAACTCCTCATTCTTAGATTAATACCAATAATAATGAAGTTAACCAAAGAAATTATGTATATGTTTATTTTATATATGAGTTATTGTTATTATTTTGGTTTATGGCATAAATTAGAATATATAGAAAATATATAAGTATTTTGTACCAACAATTATGACATTTTTAAGTATATGGAAATATATCTTTGATATTTCATTTTTAGTAATTCTCAATTAGGAAATACCTAAACAAATACTAGGTATTTGTATTTAGAATATTTTAATTGCAAGAGTGAGTGGAGGGGTTTGGTATGCATGAGGGGGTGAGGTGTAAGGCTAGGATCAATTTGATCCTAGCCTTGGCCAAGTGGCAAGTGGAGAGGGGAAGTGTGTTGCATTAATCTAAGTTTTTGAGGGGCCTTTTTGCATATTGATCTCAACCATACGTGAGATCTGAGAAGAGAAGTTCCTTCTCTTCTCTGTAAATTCCTGTAGCCCTAAAAATTCCATTCCTAATCTCTCTTAGATCCCTCTCACCAAAACCACTCTCTCTCTCTCTCTCTCTCTCTCTCTCTCTCTCTCTCGCACCCCCCAGCCGAAGCCAGGGGGCGCCGCCAGGCCGGCGCCATCGCGGCCGCGCAACCGCGCGGGAGGGCGGCGCAGCCGCGCGGAAGGCAGCACCAGGCCACGCGCGGCCTGGTGGGGGGGAGGGGGGTGTTCGTTTGGCCAGAGGAATTGGGGGAAATTCAATATTTGGGTATTTTCATAAGGTAAAAACTCTAGCCCTAACTCTAATTTTTGTTCCAACCATTTGTTTTGTTTTCAGAGATTAAAAATTGGGTGAAATTAGAGTAACACTTAATTAGTTATTCTCATGATGTGAGTAGTTCATAAATTAAAATTTTTACATTGCTTGTGTTACTAGGGTTTGAAGGAAGGAATTGATCAAAATCGCGGTGGGAATCCTCTTATCTTGTGAGTAAAATTTCATACTCACTTAAAGGACTAATTTTATCAATTTAATTATGTAATTGTTGTATGTGCCTAAGAGGGATTTTGGGAAAAGATAATAGATGAAAGTAGAGTAGCACGTAAATTAAATTACATGGAGTTGGTGCCAAAAATCAACTTTTTATTAGAAGGTAATTGTATAATTATTGTGTTATGTGTTCTTAACACTTTAATGTAAGTTTAGTTGTATAGGTAATGTAGGTGGTGATGGGTGTGTACTAGAAGGTAAGGGTACCTTAATAGATACGTTACAAGCTATGTATGTAAAATGTTTAAGTCCTTAATTATAATACCTTGGCAACCCCACATGAATTACCTTGTACCACTTACTATAGTAATATACATTGATAGCATGATTAAATATGTTGACGATATGTGCATATGTCTATTTGTGATTTCTTTCCATAATATGTTGTTTATGTAACCTACACCATAGTATATTTAGGTCATGCTATATATGTGTGGGTCGCTGGTAGAAATTTTATGTTGTTATGATTGCCTATCTATGTATGTCTTCTATAGGAGGAAGGGGCCGGCGGGAGCCGGTAGGAGGGGGGAAGACGGGGAATGGTGTATTGCATGTTTGATTGCAACTATAGGAGGAAGGGGCCGAGCGGGAGCCGGTAGGTGGAAGAAGACGGGGTTTCACGGGAATCACACTTGTTATTATGTAAACTGGTATGCTTATTCTTATTCTACATAATAGAATCATTATGGTACTCTATAGGAGGAAGGGGCCGGGCGGGAGCCGGTAGGTGAAAGAAGACGGTGGAAAATGGTACCCTATAATTAGGGTGATGTGTAATTGTGCTCTAGTAAGTGACAAGATATTATGATAGCAATAATTGGTTGGAAAGTAAAAAATTGATAGTCAATGTTTGTGGAAGGTAAGAATTCGTGTCTAAAGACTTGCTTGAGAGGGAGCAAGTATTGTTATCGCTTTAGTACATTATGGGAAAGAACTTTTATTCATAAAGAAAGCCTAATAACTAAGACTCGTAAAAATTTGATTGAAACGGGTGGCATTTCCATTCATGTAAGGTCCCTCTTGATTCCATAAAGTATGTTGTGGTATTATATCATGTTGTTATCAGTTATAAAGTGTTTATGAAATTTACTCGCTGAGCCGTCGAGCTCATTCCTTTCATTTCTTCTCTTTCAGGTCTGGACAAAGGTAAAGGTATAATGTAGCATGGATTAGTCATGAGCAGGATGCCTTATGTGTCACAAACACTTATTTTGTTCGTTATGTACATGTAATTATGCTTTATGTTAGCATTACCTAAATGAGGATGTTATGATGCTACTACCTTATGTAATGTTTGTAATAGTGTTAACTAGAGCTTGTGTACTTGGAAAGTTTGTGATGTGAGGTATTGTGATCATGTTGGTAGCATTTTGTGGATTGTGGATGCTTTGATGGTTATGTAAGATGAATGCACGGCATAAGTATATTTTGGAGATATTCTGTATTTTTGTGATAAGTAGGTCAGGTGACCGAAATGTTTTGTGGAGATAAGTAGGCCTTGGAGCCGAAATTCATATTTTTGTATATGGAGAAAGTTAAGATTTTAGAGGAGATGCTGCTGAAATTCTCTAGATTTTGGATTTAACGTAAGGTTGGGAATAAATGCGTGATTTTGATCTAATCTTGCTTATTAGAAGCTGGGACCGTTTCATGATGGACCTATTAAGAGTAGTCTACTCTACTCCACTTGTTTAGTAATAAGATATAGGCATCATTAAAAGCGTTAAGCTTATCCTTAATTCACTTGTAGAAAAGCACTTATGTGCACCTTAGGAATGGATTGGAGTCAAACTCCCAAGTGCTTACTTGCTGAGTCAATCATAACTAGTTTTTCTTTTTGAACTTAGTCCATGGGATCTCCAGTCGCTAAGTGAGGTTTCCATTAAGCTGACTCGGTAAGGTTAGGCTTTTAGACCCATTCCCCTTGATGCGCAGTTTATACGCTCTCCACTTAAATCTTTAGTAAGCGGATCCGCTAAATTATCCTTTGACGATATAAAGTCAATAGAGATAATTCCATTTGAGAGTAACTGCTTCACGGTATTATGTCTACGACGAATATGTCTAGACTTACCATTGTATATAACATTTTGTGCCCTAGATATAGCTGCTTGATTATCGCAATGTATACATATAGCGGGCACTGGCTTTTGCCATAATGGTATATCTTCTAAGAATTGTCGAAGCCATTCTGCTTCTTCTCCGGCCTTATCTAAGGCTATGAATTCCGATTCCATAGTAGAACGGGCAATACATGTTTGCTTAGAAGATTTTCAAGATACTGCTGCTCCTGCTAGAGTGAATATTATCCGCTAGTTGATTTTGATTCCTCAGAATCTGCAATCCAATTAGCATCACTATATCATTCCAGTACCGGTGGATACTGTACAAATCTCAATGCATATTCCTTGGTATGTGTTACGTAACCCAATACTCGTAGTAGAGCGGTCCAATGTTGATCACTAGGATTGCTAGTGTATCTACTTAACTTGCTTACAGCGTAAGCAATATCGGGTCTAGTGCAATTCATAAAATACATTAGACTTCCGATAATCTGAGAATACTCCAACTAACATATTTCAATTCCTGTATTCTTATGAAGGTGGACGTGTGGGAGAAAAGGATTTATATTCTCCTTTATCCTATGATCCTTGAATCTTTCTATCATCTTATCCACATAGTGAGATTGAGATAGACTGATTCCATCTGGTGTTCTGGTAATTTTAATTTCTAAAATTACATCAGCAACTCCCAGATCCTTCATATCAAAACTGTTGGATAACATTCGTTTAGTGGACTTAACAATTTCAATATTAGTCCCAAGTATCAACATGTCGTCTACATAAAGACAAACAATGATACATTCATTTTCAACTGTTTTAGTGTACACACGCTTATTGCGTTCATTGATAGTGAATCCATCTTTGATCATGATACTATCAAATTTCTCATGCCATTGTTTTAGAGCCTATTTTAAACCGTATAAGGATTTTATCAATTTACACACCTTGTGTTCTTGGCCCTTGACTTTAAATCCTTCTGGTTGTTCCATATATATCTCTTCATTTAATTCACCATTTAAGAATGCAGTCTTGACATTCATTTGATGGATATCTAAGTTGTGCAATACTGCAATTGTAATTAACATCCGAATGGACGTTATTCTTGTTACTGGTGAATAAGTATTGAAGTAGTCAAGTCCTTCTTTTTGTCGATAACCCTTGGCTACTAATCTAGCCTTGTACTTATCGATAGATCCATCGGGTTTTAATTTCGTTTGAAAATCCACTTACACCCAATTGGTTTACTGCTAGGAGGCAAGTTTACCAATTCCCAAGTATGATTACTTAGTATGGATTCTATTTCGTTATTTATAGTTTCTTTCCACATTTGTGCTTCTGGGGTTGACATAGCCTCTTTAAATGTCTGAAGCTCGCTTTCAATAGCGTATGCTATGAAATCTAGACCAAAAGATTTTGAAATTCTAGATCTCTGACTTCTTCTTGGTTCAGTTTCCGCATTAACAATTGGTTTCTCGGGGCTTTCGTCACTGAACGCCATCTCGTGTGTTCTTTTCTTAGAAGTCTTATCTGCTTCCCGTTTGTATGGAAAGATGTCTTCAAAGAACACAGCATCTCTAGATTCGATAATTATGTTTACATGAATATCTGGTATTTCTGATTTATGAACCAGAAATCTGTAGGCACTACTATTCAAGGCATAGCCTATGAATATGCAGTCCATAGTTTTTGCTCCCAACTTAGTCTTTTTAGGTAATGGTGCCAGCACCTTTACAAGGCACCCCCACATTTTGAGGTAATGGTAGGAAGGTGTCCTTCCATACCATAACTCAAATGGTATAAGACCAAGTTTTTTGTGGGGTACTCTATTTAGAATATAATTTGCAGTTAATAGAGCTTCCCCCACAAGTTCTGCGGAGCTCCAGAACTTACGAGCATGAAATTAACCATCTCCTTTAAAGTTCTGTTCTTCCGTTCAGCAATTCCATTCTACTGAGGAGTGTATGATGCTGTAGTTTGATAGATTATACCAAAATTAGCACATAACTCACTAAAATTATTTGATTCATATTCTCCGCCTCTATCGGATTTTAGAATCTTGATTTTCTTGTTGAGTTGATTCTCAACTTCAGCTTTATATGTTATAAACATATTTATTGCCTCATCCTTACTGTTTAAAAGATACACATAACAGTATCTTGTACAGTCATTAATAAAAGTAATAAAATACTTTTTTCCGCCTCTATTTGGCATAAACTTCAAGTCACACAGATCGCTATGAATTAACCCTAAAGGTTCTGTATTTCGATCAATTGAGTGAAATGAATTTTTTGCCAACTTGGCCTCAATACAAATCTCACACTTGCGAATTTCTTCCAAGTTGAGTTTAGGAATATATCCCAGATTAGACAAGTTCTTTAATAACTTGTAATTTACATGCCCTAATCTAGCATGCCACAAAATAGGAGACTCAAGCAAATAAACAGAAGATTTTCCTTTATTTATAAGCTTTGGGTACAAATACATAAACTTTTTATCTACCACTGCAACATTAGCTTTAAAAAGTCCATCAACAAGATAACCCTTTCCCACATACATCCCTCCCTTAGTAAGTACAAATTTATCGGATTCAAAAACCATTCTAAATCCTTTCTTACTAAGTATTGATCCGGAGATCAAATTCGTGCGGATGTCTGGAACATGAAGCACATCGCTAAGAGTAAGCTCTTTCCCTGATGTCCACTTCAGGATGACCTTGCCCTTTCCTTCAACCTTTGAGGAAGCTGAATTACCCATGAATAGTTGCTCATCTTGCTCTAGCCTTTAATATTCTGAAAATAACAATTTCTCCGAGCAGATGTGCCGAGTAGCTCCAGTGTCTACCCACCAATCCTTATTATTGGTTGTTAGATTCACTTCTGACACCACAGCTGAAAGACTTGGTGATTCATGGTTGGTCATGTTCGCCTGTGGGTGGCTCTTCTTGTTCTTTTTGAGACGGCTGCGACATTCATTAGCCTTATGCCCTTCTTTGTTGCAGATGTAGCAGGTTCCTTTGAATCGCATGCTTTTGTCGTCTTGGGCCTTGCCTTTGTACCCCTGGGAAGTCTTCTTCCGCTTTAAGCCTTTGGAAGTAGACGCTTTCCCCTTTGAGTCGTCAATCACATTCGCTTTTGCTTCGTAGGAGTTCTTGTTGCTCCTTTTCTCGGACTTGCGGTTGTCCTCCTCGATACGAAGCCTCACAATGAGATCTTTCAACTTTAGCTCCTTTCGCTTATGCTTCAGGTAGTTCTTGAAATCTCTCCAAGCAGGTGGGAGTTTCTTCACGATAGTTGCAACCTGAAAAGTTTCAGGAAGAATCATACCTTCGGCTTCTATCTCGTGTAAGATAAGTTGGAACTCTTGCACCTGACAGATTACAGTCTTGCTATCCACCATTTTGTACTCCAGAAATCGTCCTATGACCAACTTCTTGGTACCAGCATCCTCAGTCTTGTACTTCTTGTCAAGACTGGCCCATAACTTCTTTGCCGTAGTGATAGGACTGTAGACATTGTAAAGAGAGTCATCCAGTCCATTTAAAACATAATTTCGGCAAAGGAAGTCACCTTGTGTCCAAGCATCAACTGCAAGGACTGAGTCCCGATCAGTTCTGGGTTCTGGTGGATCCTCCTGCAGGAATTTGGCCAGATGAAGAGTGGTCAAGTAGAAGAGCATCTTCTGTTGCCACCTCTTAAATTCTGTGCCACCAAATTTTCATGACTTCTCCGGCTTCAGGTTAGGAAGTGGATTAGGCATCAAAGCTTGGAGCGGCATGTTTGTTGCCTTGCTTGAGCTATCTTGATTTGTCTCAGACATTTTCTGCAAGTTCAAGCAGAACAGAAGTAAGAAACGATAATTATCTTAAGATTGTTGGTTATCTGCTTAACAGAAATCAATCTGACAACTAATCAAGATCACTGAGATATCAACAATCTAATTGGCCAGGTCGACAAATATCAAATGGGAGGTTTTTCGTTCAATAGAATGTTCCTTAATTTAAGAACCATCTTTCAATTTCCTTCCTTAGTTAAACACCAATTAGACTGAATCTAAATCAGTCTCGATATACTATAAAGTATATCCCCTGTATAAAGGACTTAATCCACTTATACAGTATTTGGAGTGAGGTACGCTTAGAGCGAATCTCCTTAAGACAATTACGTCCCTCGCACCGGTGCTAACGAGATAATGGATGCTGGTCTCCCAAGATACAACACTCCTTCACGGTATTTGGATAGCACTACAAAATTACCGTACGGTCGAACCGTAGTCAACCAGTGCCTTCACAAGATTGTTGAAGCAGCGGTACAAGGACAAATTTCGGATGAATATTTGCCTTTACTTTGGAGTAGCACCCACTGTTGAGGACGAAGGAAGGTTGAAGAATATTTTTCTTCAGATGTACCAGATTCAGACAATAATTCTATAACAGAATCTGTTGAATTTTCTGATTCCTCTTTCAGAACAAATTTCGCAGAATCTTCTTTGGAAGTCGCTTTCTTACTTCACGCTGGAAGCCCAGTTCAGAACGCCGAAACTCACTTCAGGCAGATCAGAAGTCAGAGAGAGAGATTTCGCTGTTGGTGTGTCTGAGAAAGGGAAATCGGAACGCTATTTATAGCGCTCTGGGAGGGGCTTTCTCGTCTGCCAGATTTCAACAGTTGCGACGGTTCGGACAGAACCGTCGCAACCGTTCGGTCCAACCGCCCAACTGTCCAACCCGCACAACGGTCCAACTGTCCAGACGGTTTTCAGACATCCGTTGGCGGGCGGTTCGGATCCGTTGGCGAGCGGGCGGTTTGGGTAGCGGAGCAGAGCGGGTCTGGTTCGGGTAACGGAGCAACCCATACCCGCGAGACCGGATTCAAAAAGAATCAGGCCGGGTAGGGAACCCGAATCCAAACCCAGACCCAGGCCCAGGCCCGGGCCCGAGCCCGGCACCGGCACCGGCGCCGGCCGACCGGCCGCGGCGGCGCGCGCGCATGCCTGCATGTGCGGGCATAGTTTCCTCCTTTTCGCGCGCGAAAATTCCAAGTACCCAAAGGGCACGCCCTTTGTTCTCAACTTTCTCTATCTATACACCACAAACTTTCATCCCATGGCCAATGTGGGACTAAATGCTTTTAGCTACCTTTAGTCCCATTTGGCTTTGAATTAGGCAATCTTTAGACTGGAATATCTCATTCATTCGAAGTCGGAATTGAACTTGTGAATATACCACGTTCATCCCCAATGGAAGGAGAACACACTTCAACCATCATCCAATTGATTCGATCGACGGATCTTGCCATAATTCAGCTCAAAGATTCGCTTTTATATTCTTCAATTCCAACAATATTCATGCCATGTTATTACACAGAGACCAGCATACAAGGTGGATACCAATGACAAAAGTGTTGAAAGTAACGTTAAGGGGAAGAACATCGAAAGAGACTTCTCCACATTTAATTCTATAATCAAATGTTAAAACTATCAAGGCTATGGGCATATTGCTGCCAACTGTCCAACTTCAGTTAATATTTATTATTGACAGAGTTTCAATTGAAACCCCTAAGCTTGATAGCACTATCCCTCGAAAGCCACTCATGTGATAAGGAGTTTAGTATTGTTTCTCTGGATACCAAGGCTATTGTCCCTTTTGTTATTGTTGCAACTATTATTCATTCTTTCTCTTTCCTGGCTCTACAGTTGACACCAACTCCGTCTCTTTTATTGTCAATCTCTATTATCGTTACTTACTTCCCTCCTTTTTTTATTGTCAACACCATCCCTTTTCGCTTTGTGGCATGTGTTAGATCCAAAATCAAAATTCTCTAATGTTATTTAATACTCCACTGATTTAGTCCTAGAAGCTAAGTTTACCCAGCTTGCCACACAATAGAATAAATCCTATCAAGCATATTGAATGTGTCACCAATAGAAATCAAGTAGCAGTGCCTTGTCCAAATAGACACTCACCTTTAAGATGATAAGTTCGGGAGTGAAGTTGTGACTAGGAATATAGATCAGCTCAAGAATGTTATCATCTATGGTCGACCCATACCCGAGAATTTGAAGGATATCATTATGGGAGAATCTAATAGTCTATCGCTTATTAGTTTATTCTCTATTTCAGTTACACAAAAGGGTGGTGTCACTCAGACATCGCATGTTAGAATATCTCTTGTCCTCATTGTTAAAATAACAGGTAAGCTGTCACACATTTAGGATGATTCTCTTAATTATTTATTTGATAGAGGTCGTAAGTTTTGTTGATCCACTGAACCAAGTACCTAAAGTTTTTTTCTGTCTAGTAAAGAGTCAAGTGAACCTTTTAGCACATATTATGCACTAAACAAAGCTCTCTCTGCTATTATTCATTATAGAGTATCTGAGTCCATATCATGTTTTTCACATACGTACACAATCTATACATAAAAAATCAATGATATATTTGAACAAAGCAATACTAACTAAAATTTATGAGCTTAAATCAGAAAGTTATTCAAAACTTTCAGGGTTGCAACTTAAGATATTTCAGATTAGTCCGAAATGGTTTCCTCGGGAACTGTTAATGATTTGCATACTATAGTATTAGATTTTTCAAAATCTTATATAAATTAAATTACATTACTCATGTTATATATCATTTAAAAATTTTGAAATTAGTCATATTTTCAATGTTAGGTATTTAGTGGATTACAAGTATTTGATGTTAACCTTAACAATATACTGGTTATAAGCCTTCCTTGAGCTAAAAATTCTGAGAGTCCTTACATTGAATCCACTCCCAGATATTTATCCCAATACGACAGTGAAACTTGATAAAATTTTATATGATTAAATTATCTGGTGGTTCTAATGATATTTGATTGTTTGAACATGGATATTTCCTATTGTCACACCCTTCTTCTCAAAATACACTGTAGTGAGGATGCGATGAGAGTCAGCGACACATATACGCGAGGTTAATACCCTGCACGTATATGCGCTAAGCCTCAGTACAGAAAATAAACACAATATACACTAAAATTTCAGCATTAAATAAGTAAAAATATACCTACAAAAAGGTCAATGATCATGATTGAGATGGAAATATAGATAGATAAGAAAGTAAAGATAAAATAATAAGGATATGTATGAATAATAAAGGTGACGAGTCTCTTATAAACATCCCCTGAAACCTTAGGTACAATAAAATCTCTGAGCTCCAACTTGAGAAAGCAACCTCAGGTTCGCTAGAAAATGATCTAATGATGGTAAAATGAAGGAAACAGAAATAGTTTACCATATAGTAGTATAACAATCACAATAACATACAATACATGATCAAATAACAGTAATGCATTATAATTATACTAGCTATTTATTATAAGTATTATATTTGCACTTTAACATTATTAATACCTATCATGTTACAATGGTAATACCTTTACAATATTATTTAATATATGATTAAAATAATTACGATGTCTATCGGGATATGTTTTATAAATATCAACTAATATTATATTATTACATTGTCATTAAAGCATTTATAGCCCTTAATCATGTTATTATTGTCAGTATGAGTATAAGATACAAAATTTAGTATATACTAATAAAATCAATTTATTTGATTAACATGTATCAAGTCATAATTATTTCATATTTATTGTTTAAACAAATAGTAATAGTAGCATGACAGTATCAGTAAGTAAAATGAGCACTTACACATGCAGTAGGCAAAAATAATCATGCTATAGTGTTATGAGCGTATACGAAAGTGTGTCTATGAAGAATACATGAACACAAGAACATGCTTGTAAACAAAATAATCAGGAAATCTAGTGTGTGTGTGTGTGTATCTGTGTGTGTGTGTAATCCTGATAGGATGTCAGCAGGTAAAGAGAAATATATTATAATTATACAATAACAATAACCAGTATCACTTGATATTGTAGTCAATCTCTTCTAGCATCTCAACCACTGACAGTCCATAATGGAGCCCGTACTCCAGTGGAACCCATTCGAATATGGCATTGGGTTGAATTATTCGAATGAGTGAGTGACCAAATAGCAAACGTTCCTGATATCACTATTGTTTATATTATTTTATTATGTTAACTAAAACTCAAATGTTGAGGAGCTCTAGCCAGGTTAGTGTACCCCATATATACCCGGGTTCACAGCCTTAAATAAGCCCTTGGCTACTGACAACAAGGCTACCGCTAGCACAAAAAAAAAAGAAGCTCAATGAGCTATATACAAGTGGCAGCCAACACTACCACGTCCCTTGTAGTGGGACGAATATGGATTTAAGAACATTTACCCAACAAGATCTAGCCAACTGTTAAGTTTTCCCCGAACTCATGTTATATTTATTATATTTTTACTATATAATAAATCAGTAACAAAAACAATGCATGTAGCACGTAACAAGATATCTGGACATGAGTATTGCTTATAACATTAAATAGGTTAACAAGAAACAGGAAACATGAGATTTTAGAGGTAGCCCCCATAAATTCTAGAGGTGGCCCCTATAGATTCAAGAGGTAGCCCCCACCACGCATGTATGTGGTGTAGTACTTTGCTCGGTGTAGCACTTAGCTCCATGTGACACTTAGTTTCACACATTTCACAAATCGTATATTAGTAGTCACATGTCCTAGTAACAAGAGTGTTATATCAATATCAGTGATACAGGAAACAGTCATGAATTAATCATGTATCAGTATTCAATAAATATTCATGTAACTTGATGTGAAAAAAATCAAGTCATAAACTTAGAGGAATCTATGTAACTGTGATACATGAACATGAAATAATAGGGTTAGTTTAAGAGAGTATCCGTGTCATGATAATACAAGTATATGAATTAATAGTGTCCAGTGTAATAGAATATCTATGTAACAGTGATACAAATACATAAAATAGCAGTGCCTACAATCATAACAAACAAATAGAAATATGCATAAAATAGTGATACACTAACATGAATTAACAGTGTCTAGTGTATCAGTATTTAGTTTCATGAGTCAAATAACAGTGACAATATCTGGGTAATACCATTAATATAACACGAATCAATATATGAATATTTGTCCCAACTATTTTAGTAACATTAACATGATTGATATCATAATACAATTAGGTACAATATTCTATTTTCAAACTCTTCACAACTATTTTAATAATTATCTATTTATTATTTTAAAATTTCTTTATCAACATTCTAATAATCACTCTCTCAATATATAGATAATTCATCTATATTTTAAATTAAATCATGAATGATAATAAAATATTATTTTATTGAGTATATTTAATTAGCACTCACACATATTTTAATTATAATGAATCCCATTTATATGATTTACTGGACGATAATTATAGTTTATTAAATAAATTAATAAATTAATTTTATTCAACATAATGAAACATAATTTATAAAAGTGTTTTAGTTAAAGTGGTCTATCGATCACATGATTTATTGAATGATACAGTTTAGTAAATAAAGCAATAAATTAATTTTATTCATCATGTTGAAATATAAATTATAAAAGAAAATACTCACTAAGTTACCACTAGAATGTAGCTTTCTTTTCTATGATCGCAACAGTTCGAGAATCATCCAAATCAGACTCCGGATGGTTAAGATATTGCCCGAACATTAAAATTAATAATAACAGGTTACATTTGTAATAATAAGGTTTAAAATATAAATATTCTAAATTGTCAGATGGTATTATGCAAAATTTACATGTCTTGGTTGGGTTGCTAACGGGTCAGGTTCAGATCTAATAACCCAGACCCATTAGACTTAAGTTAAGTGGATTACAGGTTAGAAATGGGTTCGGGTCGGGTTCAGGTTGCAAATGGGTTTGGGTTTTGATTTTAACAAGAGAGAGAATGAGGATGACGCAGCCTGAGGAGAGAGGGTAGCGACCAGGCTAGGCCTGGCTGGCCTGTGCAATAGCTATGGCTCCACCAAGACGATGACAGAGGTCTAGACGACGATGGGATGGAGAAGAGAGAGAATCAGAGAGAGAGAAAGAGAGAAGGAAGAGAAAGATAGAAAGAAAAGAAAAGAAGCTGAGAAGAAGAATAAGAAAGGGAAGAAGAGGAGGAGTCCCTAGCCATGTGGCTGGGGCATGGTAGCACGGCCAGGTCGGCGATAGTTAGAAAAGAGAAGGAGGAGAAAGAAGAAAGAGAAGAAGAAAAAAAGAAAAAGAGAAAGGAAGAGAGAGAAAAAGAGAGAGAGCTAGGGGCTGGCGGCCTACGACGCACCGGCGTACTGTGGCTAGGTCTGGCTGGTGGCGTTCTGCCGGCTGTGCTGGGTGGTGGGCAGAGAGACGGAAAGAAAGAGTGGGTAAGGGTGAGGGGTGAGTGAGATATGTAAAGAAAGTTAGAGAGAGATTGAGAGGAGAGGAAGAGTTAGGGAACACTGAGAGTGAGAATAAGAGAAAGGGGAGAGAATGGAATTAATAGGGAGAGAAGATGGAAAAATGTGGTGGAATGAATATTGTAGAAGAAGGAGAGAGAAAAGGCAGAAGAATAAGAAAAGAAAAAAATTATATTATTATTTAATTGAGTTAAATTTTGATTAATTCAGAAAAATCCCCAAAAAAGTTTTAAAAATAACATATGCCTTGAGCAATGTTGTGAAATCATATTCATGAAATTTATTCCCATTTGTTAATTAAAAACATGAAGTAGATCAGCAGTACAGGTCGACATCAAATTCTGGAGATATTTTCAAAATAATCCAGAAAAACTCCAAAAATTTAGAAAATCTAAAATATATAAAACTAATATTTGAAACTGAAACAAGCACAGTCTAACTACCTGAAGGTCAAATCAAATATTTTCACTGTATTAAGTACTAGTATTATGATACATACATCTAGAAGTGAGAGTTACATTTATTGAGTGATGAGTTTTGTAGGTAAGACCTAGCTATGTTGAAGCATTATGAGAGCTTTCTACGTCAAACTTGATGGAGTCAAGTTTTCTCCACCTGGGGAGAATGATGAGGACATCTAGCACACATGACGTGCCAAGAATCGATCTAATTCTTGTTTGGAGTCTATATTTTATTATTTAGTAGGTTGAGTCCAATTGTCTTTTTTTTTTTGTTTATTTTATCTTTTTTTATTTGTTTTGTATTCGTTTTTAGTCCCTTGTTGGTTATGAGAAGAAAATTCAAGAGTTATAGGCTTACATGAGATTGTATTGAAAAGAACAATGAAGTTTGATTAATGAAAATTTAGATAGTTTTCTCATGAAAAAATACCTTGTGAATTCAGGTGTGAAATCCAATTCAAATTGTTTTTGGTATGAAATACAAAACTAATTATTCTCTTATCCTCTCTTTCAAAATTCTATCTCTTATCTCAAATCCCCTCCTCATATCCCAACTCCTTTTTCCAAAATCCCCATTTACAAATTACCCCTCCATTTCCTTTCCTAGAAAATAAAAAAAATAGAAAATTAAAACAAAACCCCCAAGAATCAAAAGCCCTACTATGCTTCTTCCCACTCCCCTCCTGTGCCTCTCCCCTCTACACAGAACCCATCACATGAGCTCCTTCTCGTGGCTAGACGTCATCATCCTAGCCCCAGTCTTCTTCCTCATAGCCTACTCCAGCACCCACTACCACCAATGCCTCAATAGATGCCTGCTCCGTTCTTGTTTCTCTATTCTTGGTCGTCGACAACCACCATGAAACAACATGACTCCATCACGCGGGATGTCATTTCCTTCCTTTCATCACCAGCACAGACGAAATCCTGCCCAAACTTCATCTCATCGTCATCGAACTACGACAGTCAAGGAAGACTGAGCTATGAGTTTTGTTTCCCTACCTTCTCGTACTCTAATGTTGTGGTTGCTAGAACACAAGAGCAACTACACAGCTGGTTCTTTCTCCTTCTTGTGCCCCATTCACTCATTTTTTATTCCAGTGCCAGAGTGCTAACGCACAACCTGCAGACACAAACAATCAAGATCAGCACAACAGTACACATTTGGATGAAAGATGACTTAACAACTCAAGTTTAGACAATATTGAAAACCTGAGAATGAACTTCTCGGCAGGTAATTTTTTGTTTCATTGATCAAATTATAAATTAGATCACACAGAAGAATTATTCTCTAAATTGTTATCATATTAATCTGTTGTCCACTAAATATTGTGAGGTTGTGTATTATCTTGTTTCATTCTTGTTTATCTAATGATCTTGATATTGCGAGTGAGACTGAACAAGTTAATGATCACTGTGTTGGATTTCTTGAAATTGAAGTTATCTAGATAACATTTTCAAAGCATTGTTAAATCTATCTTGTTTTATTAATAGTTTTAGATTATTTCCTATTGAAGATCATAAATTTGCTGAAATGTTATAGAATTCAAGTTTATCACTGATGAACCACACTACATGATCCCCGTTTCACATTATTTAGATAATAATTAATAATTTATATTTTACTTCAAGAATATAATTATATTTATTTTTAATTCAAAAAATTAAAAGATTAATGGAAATAAGCTATAAATAACAATAGTATAGTAGTATAAAGAGATAATAGAAAATCTAAATTACATTTTATAACTTCAAAAGAATCACTCTTATCGTATACCAAAATAAATTAAAATGTGCATAGTTAGGATTCTTAAATAATATAGATAAAAAAACTAATAATGATATCTTACTTCAAAAGTATAATTACTCTTAAAATAGAAGAATATAAACTAAACTCTCACCATAATTTTAGAGTTTTGGTGTATTGGCAAGGACTTTATGATATTAAAGTAATGTAGGTTCAATTATTAGCTGATGATCATTTCAAAACTGACTTAAAAAAAAAGAGTACCGCAAAAACTCATGTCTTGACCCCTCAAACAAGTGCTTGACCTAAATTAATGGTTAGAATATAAAGATATTACACTCAACATTCTCCACGACTTTGGGATTTTAGTATTATAGTGGTCAGTTTTCGACCCCCTCGAAATCATGAGACGTGTCGATAATCTGACCTTTTCCCCACCATTATTAACCAACCAGCCTTAAACAAGTGAGTGAAACATGGTCGCTTCTAGAACATCTGAATAGAAGTCCTCGTCTAATTCAAATTCCGAGCAATTCAGATTGTTAGAAGAAGGAGCTAGAATTAGATATGAATATCCTTACCTCTAAGCTAAATCTCTACTCAAACTCGATAGTTACAGCTCTAAAATGGCTCGACCATATCAACAGCTAGACGCACTCTACCAGATAAAGAAAAATATTCATGCAGCTAATTCAAAATCAAGATATTTGGTTCTAACCATCCTGAAATAAGCAGTTAAATATTTAAACAGTGCTGGACTCTATAGCCTTATCCACAAGATACTACCTATATATATATATATATATATATATATATATATATATATTATATATATATATATATATATATATATATATATATATATATATATATATATATATATATATATATATGCCCCTTCCAATGTGATGGGGGAAAATTCACTCCAGAGAAACCTAGTTCATTAGATAGGACAATCCACCACTGTAATTTTCCTGAATTTTAGTGGATTTATTTCTCTCCCTCTCTCCATGGTTTTTTCTTCTTTGGGTTTTCACATAAATCTTTGTATTTACATTGGTTTGATTTCTATAATTTATTGATTAATCTCTCATATTTTGGTGCGTAGATAAATTTTCTTGGAATTACCCACTACATTTAGTGCTTTCATTGAGAGCTCTGAATCCATACTCAGGATCTCTCCCCATATTTTAATGGCTACCCATTGGGAAGTCTCCTGAATGATGGAGACTCACAACTGCTCAGAGTACAGCCTACAATGGACTTCCCCTGACGGCTACCTGGAAGAGTCAATAGCCTACAAGGATCCTACCAAGATGGCTATCCCTTAGGAATCTCTTGAAAAACAGAGACTGTTGTGCGCGCAGACAATCACAACAACAAACCAACAGAGAATCCCTAGATCTTCAGCACAATGCAATCACAAGAGAAAACTCACAAATCACAAACACCAAGTTTAACGAGGTTCGGCCAACGTGCCTACGTCCTCGGGGCAATCAATGGAGAGGTTTTACTATTAGGAAGATGAATACAAGTTGCTCTAAGTTTCTTTGAATGCTAGAGAACTCAAGCAAATACAATTTTCGCAGAGTAATTAAAACCCTAGAAATCCTTTAGGCTTAAATACCTCATACAACGGATCAGCAGAAAAAACCCAAAACCCGCGTGTCGGTCGACCGGGACGGTCGACCGACCTCCCAATTCTCCAATACCGGTCGACCGGGCCGGTCGACCGAAAAAAACCCGAGAGTTGGGGTTTGTCAGTCACGGGCTTCCGGTCGACCGGGCTGGTCGACCGAAAAAACCCGAGAGTTGGGTCTTGTCAGTCAGAGCCCTGCGGTCGACCGGGCCGGTCGACCGCGACCATCCTGTGCATGCTGTGCACGTCGGTCGACCGGACCGGTCGACCGACCTCTGTCTTTTCTGCTGCTTCTGCTTTTTCCTGCCCGCTGTTCCTTTGCCTTTCATCGTAGACTCCTTGGCAATCTTCAACAGCAGCTGGCATGAATTCACCTCCTCTACTGTACTCTCTCCTCCAACAATTCTCCACCTCGGTGAAGATTTCCAAATCTGAGCCGAATTCTGACTTGATAGCGGCTGCACCAACCCGGTTGCCTACGTACCCCTTGCCCAAGGGATCAAGCCGTCCGTAGTTCACCCAAATGAGCTTCAGCAAGCTCATTTCACCTGAAGGACATGGAGCAAGTCTTTGCAGTGTGCAAACTTCACTCCCGTCACCACCTTTGTAAGCATATCGGCCGGATTCTCCGAAGTGTGAACTTTCAACAGGTCAATGTCACCTTCTTCTAGAATCTCCCGTACAAAGTGATACCTGACATCAATATGCTTCGTCCTTGCATGATAGACCTGCTTCCTTGCTAAGTAGATGGCACTCATGCTGTCACAGTTTATCTTCAAAATATCCTGTTCCACGCCCAGATCATCAAGTAATCCCTGAAGCCATATTGCCTCCTTCATGGCCTCTGTCAAAGCCATATATTCAGCCTCTGTGGTCGACAACGCGACGGTAGATTGAAGTGTGGAGCGCCAACTCACCGGTGCCTGTGAGAATGTGAAGACATATCCCGTCGTCGACCGGCGTTTGTCAAGATCACCTGCATAGTCTGAATCCACATAACCTATGCACTTCTACTTTCCGGTGTTGTCCTTCTCAAATACCAGGCCTACATCAACAGTTCCCTTGATGTACCTCAGAATCCATTTCACGGCTTCCCAATGACCTTGTCCAGGATCATGCATGTATCGACTCACCATGGAGACTGCCTGTGAAATATCTGGCCTCGTACACACCATTGCATACATCAAGCTACCCACCGCATTGGCATATGGAACATGAGACATATGCTCACGCTCTTGAACACTCCTTGGAGACATCTTCGCTGACAACTTGAAATACGGCGCCATTGGTGTACTAACAGTCTTAGTATCTTTCCCAATATTAAACCTCTGCAGTACCTTCTCCAGATAGCCCTTCTGAGTCAAGCTTATCTTGCCAGCATCCCTGTCCCTTGTGATCTCCATGCCCAATACTTTTCTTGCTTCCCCAGGTCCTTCATCTCGAACTCGGACGATAGCGTCTTCTTCAGAGAATCAATAGCAGATCTTGACCTAGAAGCAATCAGCATATCATCTACATAGAGAAGTAGATAGATATACTCCCCTGATGGTAACTTGTTGTAGTACACACATGGATCGAAGTGGCTTCGTGTGTACTTCTTCTTCCTGATGAAGCTGTCAAATCGCTTGTACCACTGTCTAGGAGACTGCTTCAAACCGTACAGCGATTTCTTCAGCTTACATACCAACTCCTCTTTCCCTGCAGCTTTGTAACCTGTGGGCTGATTCATATAGATCTCCTCCTCAAGATCGCCGTGGAGAAAGGCGGTCTTCACATCAAGTTGGTCAAGGTCCAACTCATTCTGCGCCACCAAAGCCAATAGAATCCGAATAGACGAGTGCTTCACTACCGGGGAGAACACCTCGTTGTAGTCGATTCCTTCTCTCTGTGCGTAGCCTTTAGCCACCAGCCTTGCCTTGTAGCGCACTTTATCTTCTTGGAGTGATCCCTGCTTCTTAGCAAATACCCACTTGCACCCTATGGCCTTCTTCCCCTTGGGCAACTTGGTCAGTTCCCATGTGTTGTTCTTATAAAGAGATTGCATCTCTTCATTCATGGCCCCTTTCCATAACTCAGCTTCTGAACTAATCTCAGCTTCCCTGAAAGTAGATGGAATAGCCTCTTCAACAACTGGAAGTGCATATGAAACAACCATATCGGTGGTGAGCCAGCCTGGTCTCCTAGTATTCCTCCGTGGTCTTCCAACTGCAGTAGTATCTGGAACAGTACCCATGACCTGCTCCTGATCCTCTTCAACAACTTCAGCATCTTCTTCTGCAACTTGATCACCTCCCTGTGTCACTTCAGGAATGATCTTCACTGACACTGTGTCCTCTAGAGATGGTGGAGTTGCATCACTCTCCACCTGCTGCAATAGCTCCTTGGTCTTGTTGGTCTCCACCTGCTGAGAGACCGTAGGCTTCATCATCGAGGCCTCATCAAATGTGACATCCCTGCTGATTATGAACTTGTTGTCCTGTTGGTCCCAAATCTTGAACCCCTTGGTTCCTCGCTTGAAGCCAATGAACACCCCTTTCTTTGCTCTCGGATCCAACTTGTCTTCTTTGACATGGTAGTAGGCTGGACATCCGAAGACCCGTAGCAAATCATAGTCCACATCATCTTTTCCTGACCAAGCTTCCAGAGGAGTCTTCCCCCCTATTGCAGATGACGGCAACCTGTTCACAAGATGGCATGCATGCCCCAAAGCTTCAGCCCAAAACTTCTTTGGCAGTCCTGCATTTGACAACATGCACCGAACCTTCTCTAGCAAAGTCCGGTTCATTCTTTCAGCCACCCCATTCTGTTGCGGAGTTTCCCTTACTGTGAAGTGTCTCTCTATGCCCTCATCTAGACATGGCTGTAGGAACGGATCTGACTTGTACTCTCCTCCGTTGTCAGAACGGAGGACCTTGACTTTCCTTCCCGTGCTTCTCTCCTGATTAGCCTTCCACTTCACAAACAATTCTAGGACTTCACTTTTGTGTCGCATAGTGTACACCCAATATCGCCTAGAATAGTCATCAATGAACGACACAAAATAGTGGTTACCTCCAATTGATGCAGTCTTGGAAGGTCCCCATACATCCGTGTGAACATAATCAAGAATGCCTTCGGTGCAGTGTGAAGCTGTACCAAACTTCACCTTCGTCTTCTTGCCGATGATGCAATGTTCACACAGATCCAATTTGCAGGTCTCTGCACCCTTCAGCAGCCCTTTCCTCACAAGAGCTTGCATCGATTTCTCCCCTGCATGTCCCAGCCTCATGTGCCATAGCCGGGTTAGATCTTCCTTCTGACTGGTAGAAGCTGCCACCTGCCCTGTCACTGTACTACCCTTCAAGTAATACAAATTGTTCCGGCGGTCGGCCTTCAACACCACCATTGAGCCCTTTGTCATTTTAAGAACACCTTCTTTAATAGACACACTGAGCCCCAATGATTCCAAAGCACCCACAGAGATCAAGTTCCTCTTCAGCTGAGGTACATATCTCACTTCTTTCAGCTCCCTCACCATCCCGTCAAACATCCTGATCGGAATAGTGCCTACACCCTCCATGATGCACGGATGATCGTCACCCATGACGACCGAACACCCCTCCAACTTCTCAAGACTGGTAAACCAATCTCGATTAGGGCATACATGATATGTAGCACCTGTGTCCAGGATCCACTCTTTATCCACTGAGTAACCTACAACAGGAGTAGTCACTGAAAAAGAGAACTCTGAAGAATCTGAAACTGCTCCATCTGCCTGTGATTTACCGCTTGTAGCCTTTGTCACCCTTGCCAGATTTGCCTCAGACTTTGATTCCTTCTTCTTCCCCTTGTACTTTGGACAGTCAACCTTCCAGTGCCCAATTCTCTGCAGTGCATGCACTGGTTTTTCTTAAGATCCCTGAAGCCCGACCTAGACTTCGATCTTCCTCTCACCTCCTTGCCTTTCCTTGATGAACTCCTGCCTCTTACTTCCAAAGCCTCCGCTGATGAACTAGACCGACCTGAATGTCTCTCATTCTTCCTTGTCTCATAACTCATCAGTGCTGACGACACTTCATCATAAACTAAGGTTTGCCTTCCATTTATGAATGTCATAGTGAATGTCTCATACTCCTCCGGTGGGAGTGAGTTCAGGAGAATGACTGACTTGTCTTCCTCACTTACAGTGACATCCACATTCAGCAAGTCTGTAAGAAGCTTCGTATATCGGTTGATGTGCTCGTTTACTGTGCTTCCCTTCTGCATCCTGAACTGATACAGCTTACTCTTAAGTTGCAACCTAGACTCCACACTCTTTGTCAGGTACTTTTTCTCAAGAGTATTCCACAGTTTCTTCGCTGACGTCTCATGTTGTACAAGATATTTGATGTCTTGTGACAAGCATGAACGTATCAAGCCACATGCCGACCTGTTCATCTTCGCCTACTCTTCCTCAGTAGTAGTGGTCTTCTTCCTCTCTAATAGGAGCGTGTCCTCGAGGTTCTGTGCATTCAATGCATCATGACCTCACACCTCCACATCCCGAAATTATTAGTTCCATTGAACTTGACAACTTCGATCCTTGAGTGATTCATTGTTTTAACGGAAGTAGTTTCTTCTGCCATTGAGGTCTTCCTTTGATTGTCTATTTATGCGGAAGGATAACCAAATTGAAGATAGATCTCTACTCAGATAAAAAAGATTTTTTACCTGCCTCTTGAAACCCTAGATCGAGTTTCTCACCGGATCTACTCCAAACACTGATTCAACAAGCCCTCCTTGCGTCCTCCTGAGATCGACACACGATCTCCTCGAACACCAATACCTCTGACCTGAGATCGACACACGATCTCCACCTGATCAGATCTGGAGCCCTTCGAATCCTCAGAATCCCAAGCGTAACCTGGAGCTCTGATACCACTTGTTGTGCGCGCAGACAATCACAACAACAAACCAACAGAGAATCCCTAGATCTTCAGCACAATTCAATCACAAGAGAAAGCTCACAAATCACAAACACCAAGTTTAACGAGGTTCGGCCAACGTGCCTACGTCCTCGGGGCAATCAATGGAGAGGTTTTACTATTAGGAAGATGAATACAAGTTGCTCTAAGTCTCTTTGAATGCTAGAGAACTCAAGCAAATACAATTTTCGCAGAGTAATTAAAACCCTAGAAATCCTTTAGGCTTAAATACCTCATACAACGGATCAGCAGAAAAAACCCAAAACCCGCGTGTCGGTCGACCGGGACGGTCGACCGACCTCCCAATTCTCCAATACCGGTCGACCGGGCCGGTCGACCGAAAAAAACCCGAGAGTTGGGGTTTGTCAGTCACGGGCTTCCGGTCGACCGGGCCGGTCGACCGAAAAAAACCCGAGAGTTGGGTCTTGTCAGTCAGAGCCCTGCGGTCGACCGGGCCGGTCGACCGCGACCATCCTGTGCATGCTGTGCACGTCGGTCGACCGGACCGGTCGACCGACCTCTGTCTTTTCTGCTGCTTCTGCTTTTTCCTGCCCGCTGTTCCTTTGCCTTTCGTCGTAGACTCCTTGGCAATCTTCAACAGCACCTGGCATGAATTCACCTCCTCTACTGTACTCTCTCCTCCAACAGAGGCTTGCCCATGACTACTCAAAACTCAGCATACACGGGCCTTGCCATGATGGCTAACCAAGTAAGTCAATAGCCTATACAAGTTATACCCTGACAGCTACCCCTCGAGAAGTCTCCTGAAAGACGGAGACTTGCCCGCAGCTGCTCGGAGCTTAGCCTACATGGGTCTTGCACTAATGGCTACCTGGGCGAGTCAACAGCCTACACGGGTCTTACCCTAATGGTTACCCCTCGAGGAGTCTCATGAAACACAGAACTTGCCCATGACTGCTAAGAGCTTAGCCTACACGGGCCTTGCCCTGACGGCTACACGAGCGAGTCAAATGCCTATACGGGTCCTACCCTGACGGCTACCCCTAGGTAATTTCCTAAAAGACAGAGACTTGCCAATGACTGCTCGAAGCTCAGCCTACACGAACTCTGCCCTGACGGCTGTCCAGGCGAGTCAACAGCCTACACGAGTCCTATCCTAACGACTACTCCTCGGAGAGTCTCCTAAAAGATGGAGACTTTCCCATAACTGCTTGGAGCTCAACCTACACTTGCCTTGCCCTGCCCTGATAGCTACCCAGACAAGTAAGCTACCTGCACGAGTCCTACCAGAAGGCTACCCCTTGTGGAGTCTCCAAAAAGACAGAGACTTACCCATGACTACTCAGACCTCAGCCTAAACAGGGCTGGCCCTGATGGCTACATGAGCGAGTCAACAACCTACATGGTTCCTACCCTGACTGCTTTCTCTTAGGGAATCTCCTCAAAGAGGAAGAGTTGCCCACGACTACTCGGAGCTCAGCCTATACGGACCTCGCCCTGACGGCTACTAGAGCGAGTCAACAGCTTACCCTGATAGAAACCCCTCGGAGAGTCCCCGGAAAGACATAGCTTTATCCACGACTGCTCGGAGCTCAGCCTACACCGGACTTGCTCTGACGGCTACCTGGGCAAGTCAATAGCCTACAGGGTCCTACACTGACGGCTACCTCTCAGGAAGTCTCCTGAAAAATTGAGATTTGCCCATGACTGCTCAGAGCTTAGCCTACAACGGCCTTGCCCCGACAGCTATCCGATCGAGTTAATAGCATATACAAGCCCTACCCTGATGGTTACCCCTCAAGAAGGCTCCTGAAAGATAGTGACTTTTCCACGACTGCTCGAAGCTCAGCATACACTGGCCTTGCCTTGAGGTTACCCGGGCGAGTCAATAGCCTACACAGATCCTGCCCTGATGGCTACCCTTTGAGGAGTCTCCTAAAAGATGGAGACTTGCCCCTGACTGCTCAGAACTCAGCCTATATGGTGCTTGCCCTGATGGCTACTCGAGCGAGTCTATAACATATACGGGTCTTACCCAGATGCCTACAGCTTGGAGAGTCTCCTAAAAGATGGAGAATTGCCCATGACTGGTTAGAACTCACCACAGATGGGCCTTGTCCTGACGGCTACCCGAGCAAGTCAATAGCCTACACGGGTTTTACCTTAATGGCTACCCCTCGAGAAGTCTCTCGAAAGACAAAGACTTGCCCACGACAGCTCGGGGCTCAGCCAACACGAGCCTTGTTCTGACGGCTACACAAGCGAGTCAACAGCCTATCTAGGTCCTACCCTGATGATTATCCCTCAGGGAGTCACCTGAAAGATAGAAACTTATCCACGATGGCTTGTAGCTCAGCCTACACGGGCCTTGCCCTGACCTCTACCCTGTTGGCCCAAGGGTACACTCCCCATTTTTTTTAGATGATTACAAACCACATGAAGTTATACAGTACTAATCAAGTTCTACTATTTATAAGCTTACAGGGATCAAGAGTTGGAAGATGCTTATTCTTTCTTATATAAAAGGTTAAAGGAGATCAAGTTGAATCAAGAAAGGGACTTAAGCATGGATGATCAAAATGTCGATTTTGGAGAATCCCTCTTTGATGAAGACTTGAAGTTAATGTAACTCTTTGTAAGATCTTAGTATTTTAAGTTTTGGTGTTGAAAATTAATGCTCAAAGAAGAACTACCCACATATAAATTTCAAAAAACTTTTTTTAGGTTTTTAGTGTGTAAACTTCATAAGTTGGTTATTGATACACGTTCTATATTTTTTCATTCTTTTAAAACCAGCTTTATACATGTTTCATATAACCTATATGTCGCCAAAATATTTTTTATACATATATTATTTATTCAAAAATAGGTTCAATATAAAAATAATGTTTTCTCTGACTATTGGGCTTGGGTCGACTGGTCGATTGCCAGTTGTGCACAATATTTTATACACTGACTCGGTCGACTGAACGGTCAACTGAATGTGCCCTCGGATGCATGTTTCCTATGCATGTTGGTCGGTCGATCAACCGGTCAGCCGATTCTTTGGACTGTTATTTTTGTTTGGCCTGTCGGCTGACCGACCGATCATCCAAATCCGGTCAGGACTTACTGTATTTTTCAGCCGATCACCTGGCAGATCGATAGCCTATTTTGACCAGCTATCGGTCGACCTGCTGGTCAATAGATTGCATGGTTCTGCTATAGTAATGGCTATATATTTCAAAATTGTCAGTTTTCTGACTTCTTTTAACGACTGTTTTTGCTCCTTCTGACCTAATCACCCTGGATTAAGGCCAGAACTCTCTTTTAATTTTATTTACCTAATGCCTATATATATGTGTCATTTGAGAAGGAGAATTAAGAAGTTTTGAACAAGTTTATTCATGTTTTTGAGATATAGCTTTCAAGAAAAATCATGTCTTTATTTCTCAAATTTTCAATTAAAGTTCTTTCAATTCTCAATTATTCTCTGACATTTTCAGCTCTTAAAGATTCCTTTCTTCACTGAATTTTTCTCTCACAATCTTTTTTGAGTTTCATTTCTCTACTCAAAATCTAGAAGTTGTATAGAGTGTTCGTAACTTTTGTGGTTGCTAAGAGCTTGTTAATCTCAATTGGCTTAGTGTTACCTCTTGTGTAGAGGATTCAGAGTTAGAGTTGTGTACTTGGGTCTTGTGTAGACCTTATAATTGTGGTACCTTTGTGGTGATCCTTAATGATCATTTTAATCCTTCAGCGGTGAAGGCGGGAATGTAGAACTAGTTGCTTGAACTTTGAAATAAATAATTTGTGTTTACGATTATCTTGTCTCTTATTCTTGCTTCTTTTTCATATCCTCCTACTTGCTTTATTCATTATTGCTATTATATTGCACTTGTGTACTTATAATTATTGATTGTGGAATTTCGATTTCTCTTATCTAAGCAAGGAAGTACTTGTGCACCTCAACTCTTATCTAGAGAAATTAAGAGGAGAAGTTCTAGAGCCCTTAATAGGAAATTTGGCTTCAAATCCTTGTTTTGATTATTGATTATGGACTTTCGATTTCTCTCATCTAAGCAAGGAAGTAATTGTGCACCTTAACTCTTATTTAGAGAAATTAAGAGGAGAAGTTCTAGAGCCCTTAATAGGAAATTTAGCTTCAACTCCTTGTTTTGAATCGACTGTTTGACTTGTTTATTTTAATTAGTTGAATTCCATATTAGATTAGAATTATCACCTATTCACCCCTTTTAGGTGACTATCAATTAGTATCAGAGCCTTGAATTTTATATTTTAGTTTAACCACCTTAGAGAGATCCTCATTCGCTAATTCTATTTGTGCTTCATACACTTGCATTCATGGTCGATAGCATCAAGTCCCTAGCAAACTTTGATGACCTTAACTTTCCCATATGAAAATTTAAGATGATCGTATTTTTGCAATCTCTAAGAAGTTGAGTTGCAAAGGCGATGAGTAAACTCTTTAATATACCCGATAGTGATGAGGACACTGGGTCCAATGTTAACACCAAGGAGTTTGATGCTAACGCTAAGACACACTATGCCTTGCTTCAAGCATTAAATGATGATGACATTGCTAGGTTTATTCATTGCAAATTTGCTCATGAATTTGGTGACATTTGATTGCTACTCAAGAAGGAACATCACAAGTTAAGAGAGCTAAAATAGATCTATTATGTTCCCAATATAAAAAAATTTCTATAAATGAAAATGATTCTATTGATGGCATGCTCACTAAATTTACTAAAATCACCAATGATCTTGTCTTCTTTGGTGATAAAATAGACAATGATCAAAAGGTGAAGAAAGCCATCCTAGCTCTTCAAACTTCATGGGAAGTCAAAGCAACAATTTCAAAAGAGCTTAATGACGAAAAAGAGATGGAGCTCATTGATCTTATTGGCAACCTAAAGACCGATAAGATGGAATGAAAAGCTAGAGAAGAGAAAGTACCAAAAAAGAAGAAAGTTATTACCTTCAAATCTACACTTACCATCTTCGATGAAGAAGAAGAAGACTAAGAGGATGATGAAGACTTATCCCTTCTGGTAAAGAATGTAAGGAGGATATACAACAAAGCTAAGTTTGAAAATTGAAGAAGATGTCAAGTGAAGGAGGAAAGGAAGCTTGTATGCTACAATTGCCGAAAATCAGATCATGTCATTGTTGAATGCCTGGAGAACAAGAGCAAACCCTCTACCTCCAAGAAGCCCTATAAGAAGAAAGTCTTAAAAGCTACATGGGACTCGAAGAGGAACTCAACGAAGAAGTGGATACAGTAAACATGTGTTTCATAGCGAATGATAACACACCCAAGGTATTTTCGGAACTCTCACTAGAAGATTGTGATTTGACCATGGAGGGACTAGGAGAGGCATTTGAAGATATTTTAAATAACTATGATTTTCTCAAAAAAAAATATTTAAAAACCTAGAAAGAAAATGAACTTTTGCAAAACCAATTACTTGTCATTTCAAAAGAAAAGGAAATCTTATCTATTTCTCTTGAAAATACACAAAAAGATTTTGATGCTTACAAGATTTCATGCAAAACAAAATTTTCTTGTTTTGATGAAAATGAGATTTCTTTAATGAAAACCAAAATAAATAGTTTGATAAATATTTTAAAACAATGTGAGTTTGATAAGACTAGATTAGAGCCTACGTTTCTAAAGAGGCAAACTCAAAGAAAATCTCATGTTTCACACACATACCATCATGATCACACACCACCATAATCACAAGCACATCATGCGCACCATGCATGCCATGGTACACACACCCATGATATAAATGCTCATCATGCATACTTACATCATGTATTTTTATATGCCAAGGTGTATCCTTGCACCTATTGTGGCCAAAAAGGTCACATGATAAAGTTTTGCCATGATAAAATTTATTCTTCAAATAATCAAGTTTGGGTTCAGAAGACTAACTCTCTAGGACCTAAGAAAATTTGAATATCAAAGTCAACTCCTTTATTAATTGATATAGGCACATATTAAGGCTCCAAGATGTAGGGAGCAGTTGTACCTTGATAGTGGTTACTCAAGGCATATGACATGGGGACATCAGCAACAACTTTGCAACCCTATCATGGTACAATGAAAGTGGCACTGTCACCTTCGGAGATGACTCAAAGAGCAAAATTATTGGTATAGGTAATATCAAGATTGATTCATCTCCTTTGATTGAGAATATTGTTTTGGTAGATGGCCTCAAACATAATCTATTAAGCAATAATCAATTGTGTAACAAAGGCTTAAGGTTATTTTTTATGACACTACTTGCGATGTTTTAAATAAGAAATGAATTCTTGTGTACTTTTCAGTTTTGTGAGAAATTATTTTATATTATTGACATAATGAATTTACATAGCAATAATGCATGTTTGAATGTACTTAATGAAAATTCTTGGCTTTGGCATAGAGGATTTGGGTCACATTTCTTTTGATCACTTATCCCGTATGAACTCTAAGAAAGTTATGAAAGGTATACCTATTTTAAAATTTGAAAAAAATCATATTAGTGATGCGTGCCAACTTGAAAAATAAATCAAGTCTTATTTCAAATCAATTAAGGATATCATGATATCACGACCTTTGGAATTAATACACATGATTTTGTTCGGTCCGACCAAAAGCAACAGTCTTAGTGAAAACTGTTTTGTTTTTGTTTTAGTTGATGATTATTTAAGATTACATGGGTTTTCTTTTTAGAATATAAAGATGAAGCTTTTTGTGTTTTAATATTTTTAGAAAAATTGAAAAGAAAAGAATTTTTCGATTTTGCGCATTAGGAGTAATAGAGGTGGTAAGTTTATATACCACTCCTTTATTACTTATTGTGAAGAAATGGATTCAAACATAAACTTTTATGTCCTAAAACTCTACAACAAAATGGAAGTCATTGAAAGAAAAAATCACACTCTCGAAGAGATTGTTAGGACAATGATTAGTGAATACAAACTTTCTCAATATCTATGGGTCGAGGCCATGAACACCTCATGATACATATCTAATAAAGTTTATTTTTGCAAAAATACTTCTAAAATCCTTTTTGAGATTTACTATTTGAGAAAATCAAATGTTTCATATTTTAGAGTTTTTGGTTATAAATGTTTTGTTTTGAACACAAAAGACAATTTAGGAAAATTTGATGTCAAGTCTTATGAAGCTATATTTGTTGGGTATTCAAATACTAGTAAGGCTTATAGAGCCTTCAATAGGTCAACTTTGGCTACTTGAAGAGTTTATGCATGTCAAGTTTAATAAATTTATTACTTTTGTGAAGAAAGTTATAGAGATTGATTCTTTAGGTGAAGACATGAAGAAGATATCTTTGAAGAACTCACCAATTCAAGAAGATGGCCAAAAGATAATGATGGTGAACTCCAAGACGTCGAAGTGGAGCCAACACAACCATTTTTGAAGGATTGGAGATACGCAACAAGTTATCCTAATATCTCATCATAGGTGATGTATCTAAAAGGGTAACTACTCGCTCCAAACTTCATAATATTTGTGGGCATGCTGCATTCATATCACACATAGAGCCCAAGAATATCCTCAAAGTCGAGGATGACTCGTATTGATTACTTGCAAGGCAAGAAGAGCTCAATTAATTTAAGTGTAATCAAGTTTGGAACCTTGTTCCTAAGCCCCATTATAGACTAAATATTGGCACTAAATGGATCTTTAAAATAAGTTGGATGAGTAGGTAATGTAATTAGAAACAAGGTTAGGCTAGTGGCCCAAGGTTACACTCAATTCGAGGATATCGATTTTGAGGAAACTTTTACACCCGTAGCATGGATTGAAGCCATACGGTTAACCCTTACTTATGCCTCCTTTAAAGATTTCAAGCTTTTTTAAATGAATATTTAAAGTGTTTTTCTTAATGGTTTTATTGAGAATGAGGTACATGTTGAATAACCCCATAGGTTTATTTATCCTACATATCCGAATTTTATTTTAAACTTGAAAAGACTTTGTATGGTTTGAAACAAGCTCCAAGAGCTTGGTATGAAAGACTTAGTAGTTTCCTTATTGATAAGGGTTTTGTTAAAGGTTGGTTAAACACCACTTTATTTACTAAGCATATTGATAAAGATATTTTGATTGTGCAAATTTATGTTGATGATATTATTTTTGGTTCCACTAACGAAAGGCTTTGTAAGGATTTTGAATCATGCATGAAGGAAGAGTTCAAAATGAGTATGATGGGATAGCTCAGCTACTTCTTTGTACCCCAAATCAAGCAAAGGAGCGATGTAATTTTTATCAATCAAGCCAAGTACACCAAAGAGCTTATCAAAAAAATTTGTTTTTGAGAATGTGAAGGTTAGCAAGACTCCGATGGCCGCCACAACCAAGCTTGATAATGATGGATAAGATAAAAATATTTACATTAAACTCTACCGTAGCATGATTGGTAATTTGCTTTACTTGACGGTGAGTATGCCAGACATTATATTTTGTGTTTGCTTGTATGCTAGATTCCAATCTTACCCTACAGAGTCTCACTTGATTGCTGTAAAATGCATCATTAGATATTTTAAGGTCACTATTGATATGGGCTTGTGGTATCTGAAAATTGAACAATTTCTCATGATGAGTTATTCGGATGCTGACTATGCTGGTTGTAGAATAGATAGAAAGAGCATTAGTGGAACTGGTTAACTTCTTGAAAATTGCCTAGTTTTGTAGTCTTCCAAGAAATAAAATTTCGTAACCCTCTCAACCACCGAGACAGAGTATGTTGCGGCCAGGACTTATTGTGCAAAGTTTTTTGGATGAAATATACTCTTTTTTATTATGATTTGCATTATGATCAATTAAAATATTTTGTGATAATACTAGTACCATTCATTTGGCCAAGAATTAATCAAAATAGTAAGACCAAACATATAGTTCAATGTCACTTTCTTAGAGACCATTATGAAAAGGGGATATTGAAATTGACTATATTTCTAGCGATTTTCAATTGGCTGATATTTTCACTAAACCATTGATTATATTAGATTTTTAATAAATATATGGAGAATTGAATATTTGTATAATGAATACATGATGCTTTTAAGTTTTATGTGAAGAATTTGGATTTCATGTTTACTTTTAAATTGGTATTTCGTGTTTGCTTTTCAATTTATTTTCAATTGTTATTTCGATATGGTCTTTCAAAATTGGTTTCCTTTTTTGATGTGTGACAAAAAGAGAGCGAAGAATTTTGATGAGTTATTTGTTAAGACTTATGCATTTACTTACACTTTTCATGTCTCATGTGGTATGCAAGTTTGTAGGTAAATATTTTTTTGGTATTGGTATCTTATTCTTTATTGGATATTCCTATTTGGTGGTTGGAGGTATAGACGGAGGTTGGCCTATTTATACATAATGTTCTACATTATCAAATTTATACCTATATACATATGGCTTACTTGTTATTGCCATATCTTTAAGTCGCGTATGATTGAACTTGATAGATAAACATAATTTTAGGGAGAGGTTTTCAAGCTTCATTTTTTTGCTTAAATAACTTATGTGTTTTGTCATCATTAAAAAAGGGGAGATTGATGGCCTAATAGTACACTCCCTAATTTTTGTTTTGATGATTAAATTTTAGTTTTTATGTTTAAAAACCATATAAAGTTATTGTAACACTTGTCTTAACTTAGCACCTTTTTCCTAACATTTTAATGCTTTAGGGAGGTGATGGGGAATAAGTATTCATGCTAGATACTATACATTATACTATGTCTATTAGTATGTATACACATATGCATGTATGTATAAGAAATGAATACAACCTCATGCTTGTTAACTTTGCCACCATACCCCCTCACCATACTTGTGGGTACTAGTACCTCATAGAGGGGGGAGGCATGGAGCCTGACTTATAGGGTAAGGTATAGGAGTAGAGTGATGGGGTTAGGAAGGGACACTTGTCATGTTATTATTGAAGAGTTTGGGCTATAAATAGGAGGGGTATGAAGAGAACAATCTCATTTGGCAACACCCTCTCTCTCTCTTCATTCTAACTCCACAAAAACTCCTCTCTCTCTCTCCTTTATTGCAGCAAAAAAAAAAACAGCAGCAGCAGCAGGAAAAACAACAGCAACACAGCCCATCATTTTTCCCCTTTTCTTCACACACACTCTCTCTTTCTCCCTCTCATTCCCTCATAAAACTTCCCTACTTCCTATTATACAAAAAAAGGCTTCCTTTTTATGTTTTAACTCCTTCAAAGACCCAATAAACGAGCTAAAGAGGTGATCTAACATCACCATAAAAAGGGATTTCTTGAAAACAAGGTTGATCTAGAACAACAAGTTATGGGGAGTGATATTGGTTGAAGGTAAGCAAAACTTTAAGAATTCTACCCCTCTTGTGCTCTTTTAGCTATGAACTAATTGTGGCATTGTTATGGCCTTGTAGACTCCATCATAGCGGGAGATCAAGCTTGATAAGAAGTTAATCGCTTCAAAGAGTGAGTAGAACATCCGAACCCTAGTAAAATAGTAGGAGTGTAAAACTTGAAATAAAGTGGGAAAATTTTAAGTTATGGATGGATGTGAAAATGAATGATAATGCTTGTGTATAGTTTATATGCTTTGTGTGTACATTATAAACAATCCTATGGTGTATGTTGTGGTTATACCCATGTATGTTTACATTATGCATGATCGACACGTTAGTGTGTATGCATAGTAGTCTAACATATGCCTCTAAAAAGAAATAGTTTTATGAATGAACATCATACTTGACTTTATGCATATATTTGGCTACACATATATTGGAATGATATAACATGTTAGTTATCCGAAAAGGCTTGCATGTTGTTAGTGATTACTTATACATGTTAATGTCTTTCTTAATATTGGCATCATGTAAAGTAGGAATCATGTGAATCCTTTATGTTATTATTGTCTCATGGATCCTTGCATGTGGTTGTTACATGAAGGATATGATATTTACATGTTATGATACGTGGTAAACGTATCAGAGGAAGGGCCGGGTTAAATCGGAGGTGACGAAGGGGAGAATAATACGTGGTAAACGTATTGGAGGAAGGGACCGGGTTGAACCGGAGGTGACGAAGGGGAGAATAATACGTGAAAAATGTATCGGAGGAAGGGACCGGGTTGAACTGGAGGTGATCGAAGGGGAGATTATATTTTATGTTGATCATGTATGCATGTTGAGATTATATTTCATGTTGATTATGTTTGCATGTTGAGATTATATTTCATGTTGATTATGTATGCATGTTGCGATTATGTTTTATGTTGATCATGTTATGTTAATATGGTTAAGTTAGAAATTGTATGTTAAAACTATAAAGAATTGATATTCCAGACTCTAAGATAAGTCGACTTACCTAAGCAATTTCACCAGTATTAGTCGACTAGCTATGGGGCTAAGTCGACTATAAAGGGAAAAATGGGTAGACAAGTCTCAGAAAAATACATATTAGTCGACTATATATTAACTATAGTCGACTAGCCTTAGGTACAGGAAAGAAACAGAGAGTAGACATCTTCTTTTGGCCATGATCAGTCGACTATAGATGATGACTAGTCTGTTGGCCCAGAGGCTTTCCACTCTAGTTTTAATGATGATTAACTCATGTAGTTATGTTTACTAATAATCTTGTTATGTTTAGTTTTAGATACTTAACCAAGATATTAGTAGGTGATTAGCTTTAACAAAGGTGTTTTGGGGCTTTTCACATGGTGAGTCAAGAACCCGAGAGTCAATGTTCATACCTAGCACTCGTTGGAGTCAAGCTCGGTGGATCATGTTTGGATCGAGTCGACTTGGAGACGGCACTCTACAAGAAGACCTCGGTACATAGTTTAGTTTATGTTTTAGATCCATTAGTTAAAAATTAGATAGTGTGATATGCTCAAGTTCACAACACACACACTTGTTTAAAGTTTCATGTTTATTGGTTTTCAGTTTTTGGTTTAACCGATCGTGGTTTTCATGAATAGATAGAATCAACAAGTTTACATGGTTTAATGCATATTAGATTTGTTCTATATACATGCATTCTTCATCTATTTAAGCAAACTTAGTTTGATAGTCTATGTCATGAGTTTGGAGTTTTTGGTGTTTTAACAAAAACTTATTTTTGGATATATGTGTCAAAAACATTGATATATATCTTTATATGTATAATGGATTATATCCATATACTACAGCCTAAATGTTGTTTCATAACATGTTTTTGCATTTGGATAAGTTTTGGACAAAACGAATTTTCAATTCAAAAATTCAAGTTTTGAAAGATACAGATTTTGGTTTTCGGCAAAATTTCTAAGTCACAAAAATGGTTCAAATTGTTTAAAATATTTGTTGAATTTTTTTCACACATGTTTGTTTATCAAAGTATTATACTGAAACTATTTTTGTGGATTTTTAGAGAATTTATGGGATTTATTTGATGATTAAAAATCTAGTTTTCTGATCCCTTAAAAACCCTACCAGGCTCTGGCGGTCGACCGTTCCAGTCGACCGGACCAGGAGCCGGTCGGCTGGAGCGGTCGACCTGACGTGCACAAGGATGTGCACAAGTCCATGTCAGTTGGCCGATCAAGGCAACCCACTCTCGGGTTGCCCCGGTCGACCGAAAGGCTCAACGGTCAAAAATTTGACCGTTGGCCGGTCGACAGGAAGGCCATTCTGGGCCTAGTCAACTACCAACGGCTAGTTTTTGTTTGGGCCTTTATACACCCCATCTCTTGGATGTTTTGAAAAAGAATTTTTAGAGCAAAAATTTACATCTTCCAGCAAGTTTTTAAAGAGTTTTTAGTGCTTAAAGATTTGATCTTTATCTTGTTTTTAAAAGGGCTGGAAAATCATTTGAAAAGAAAATTCTTTGGGAATTGGTATGATCTTTATTTCCAAATTCTATCTAGAGTTTTTCTTAGAGTTTTTCTTTGAGTTTTTGATTTCAAAACTCTTTGTTTTCCACACTTGAGCTATATCATTCTATCCTATCTATTAGGCTCTTTTATTTGTGAGAAAATTAGTTTGTAGTTGTGGTAACCACCAAGTTATAAACTTCCTTCTTTGTGATATCCCTCTAGTGAGAGGTGATTGATTTGGTATCCCTCTATTGTGAGGTGATTGTGGAAGTTGTGGTTGACTCCCTCTAGTGAGAGGTGGAGATTGTGTTTAGTTCCCTCTAGTGTGAGGTGGAGTTGGTGTTGGAATCCCTCTAATGTGAGGTGATTGTTTTGTACTGGCTAAGTGCCTACCTCTCTTGTGTGAGGTGGTATTTGTGTTGGTTGAGCATTGCCTCTAGTGAGAGGTTGTATTCGGTTGAGAGAGGAGCTATGTACTCCCGATTGTATTTGCCCCAAATCCTCAGTGGAGGTTCCCTGTGTGGGAGTCCTGTGTGGACAAGTTAGTAGATTTAAAATCCTTTTGTGTGAAGGCGGGGACGTAAAGCTGTATGCTCGAACCTCGAAACAAATCTCAGTGCTTGCATTTGATCCATTGACTCTTACTCTCTCTCTATTATTTTAAGCATTGCATCATATTATCATATTATATATATGCTTGTGTTGTTTGTGTGTGCCTCATTTGTGTTTAACCACAAGAGCTTCATATAGCACCTCAACTCTTCTTCAGAGGAATCTAGAGGAGTTATTCTAGAGCCCTTCACCGGGAATTCGGCTACACTCGTTGGTTACACTAAGTGTGTTGCAATTTAGTTTTTAATTTCCGCATTTAGTTCATTAGATTAGCCGTATACTTATTCACCCCCCTCTAGGTGTACTTTCAATTGGTATCAGAGCCTACGTTCCTGATATTTGATTTTACCACCTAGGAGAGTGTCTTGGTTTTGCTAATCTACATTTGCAATTGCACATTTATATTGTTTACACACACTCATGGATTGCTTGTCAGCTCTCATGTTTGATGTCTCCAATATTGACATGTGGAAATTTAAGATGTCCATGTATCTAAAAACCCTAGGCTTGCATGTTTTCCTTGTCGCTACCAAGAAATCTATCTTGGTAATAACAAGCATATAGAGGCCAATGCACAAGCCCTTGAGGCACTTAGAAGCACGCTTAATAATGAATATCTTTCTATGGTTTCTAACTGTGATTCTGCCTTTGTAGTGTGGAACACGTTAACCTCCTCCAAGCTTCAATTGCCAATCCAAATGGAGGATGAATCTAGTGGAGAATCCGAGCAACATTGCTACATGGTCCAAGGGAATGACTCCCTTGAGGTATATTCGGAATCTCAATTAGATGACGATGATGCTAGTTCTTCTAGCAATGATTATGTTGATCCAAATGCTTTAAATGAAGAACTATCAATTGTATGTGAAAAATTGTTAGAAAAATATAATCTTTTGAAAAAGAAGAGTTTTGAACTTAACAAAGAAAATAAGGATTTATGTTCAAAACTAGATTTGACTTTGCAAGAGAAAGTGGAGATTTCTAATGAAAGGGATTCATTGAAATCTAAACTTGAACTTGCCCTAAAAGAAAATGATATTTTGAAAAATAGAAATGATTGTAATGAAGTTTTGAAGAAAAATAAAATTATATCTTCAAAACTTGAATTTGTTGTAAAAGAAAATGATTCTTTAAAAAACAAAATTGCTTCTATTTCAAAGGAATTGGAAATGGTTTCTAAAAAGAATATTTCTTTGCAAAATGATATAGACTCTCATGTTTGTCATGCTAGTGTAGCTTCACCATCTAGCTCACATATTGCACGCTCCACTTCTTCTAACATTGAAATTGATATATCTGAAGAGTGTTGATTGTTTGGGCTCCACTTTGAGCCATTGTTCTTTGAACCACTCACATTTAGAATATATATTTCGAAAGAAACAAGTTTCATCTTTACATGCACACCATCCACGGCATACACACGCTTCACACGTTCATGTACACGACACTATGTATGCTTATGTGTACACTTGTACACATTGTGGATGTAAGGGCCACCTTGCTAAATTTTGCTATGATAAGATACATGATGAAAATTTAGCAACTAAATTTGTTTGGGTTAGGAAAGGAACTAACCCCCATGGACCCAAAAGAGTATGGGTATCAAAGACCACCCTTATTGTATTTGATGTAGGTGTGAGCTCTCGCATAACGTGAGAGCAATGGTACCTTGAGGTGAATGCGTTCCGAGTTAAAAGAGGACAATTTGGATGCATCACTTTCAAGGGGAGTTTGGTGGGAGGACCACCTTGTTTTGGAGACATGGAGAGTTGCCCTCATGGTTTTGGTAACGATCTCTTACTCCTCATTTATTGTTTACATGCTTTTCATATTGTTGATTTCTAGCATGTCATGTTTTAATATTATTATGCCACATGCAATGTTGATTTAGATTAGTAATATACATGATTAGTTATTTGAGACACCCATGTTTAATATGGATTTATATTTTTGTATTCTCACATTTGTTTTAACTAATTATGTCCTACATCTATGCATGTGCATGTACATAATGATCATATGTATGTTTATGAGTTGCTTTTATTTTGATTTCTATGCTTCATGTTTTGATTACATGTTTAGATGTTAGTTTTCATTAAAACTTGGATGTATACTTGTACAACTAGTGAGCTACAAATAGACTATTATATATTTGTGCTTGAACGCTCATTTGTACTCATTAGATGTACTAGTATAGTCTAGTTTTGATGATTCATACATTTGACTTGTATTCCCATTTTGTACATGTTTTCATGTTTATGTTTAGCTTCATGTATATGTCTATTATGTCTAAACTATTAGCTATACATATACATCCTTGAGCCACTTGCCTTCATGCATATACCTTTGTGGAATCGTTTATATTTGGATATGTATGTATACGGTAGTTTGTACATGACATACATATACCTTGAAGGAATTCTAGTTTTGATGTTTTTAAGGAATTTTGCATTTGAATTTGATTGCCTATTTCCATGACTTGTCTTTCACAAAACTTGTACACTCATATTCTTGATGTTTTCTCATGATTTTATTTTCATGAGTATCATATATGCTATATAGATTTTGAGTGACATTGGTTTAGTGATTTTCATGTTTTATGAAATATAATTTTGTTTTATTCCTTGCTTGAAGGATTTCGGACTAGTTTTCAAATTTTTCTTAAAACTAGTTCTTATTCCTCATTATGGTAGAGCTTTTCAAACATACTATATTTTCAAACCTATTTTTGAAAACCCTACCCATTTAAAGGGCGGTTGGTTGGGCGACCATACTGCGTATGCTTCTTATTGAAAATCCTTTTAAACATGTGCATGAAATGGGTGGAAGGTAATATGAGTTATACACTTGATCTTATTGTGTTTCAATTGGTATCATTGGATCTTTTCAATTGGTATCACTATTGATATTTTTTTTCTGTATACTCATATATGTTTCTATATATGTATGATTACTCTTCAAATATTATCAATTTCGATTGATATTCAATTTTTCATACATATATATATGCTTTATTTGTGCTTACTATTTCTCTATATCCTTGAGCACAAATTTTAGTTATGCTAAGCTTGATTTCAAATGACTATTATATTTCAATTGATTATGTTTCAATTGGTATCTTATACAAGCTTATGCATTATTTTATTTGATATTTCATAAAGGGGAGAAAAATTTATATTTCACCTTTCAATTGGTTTTGTTATTTTACTCCCATACTTTATGTTAAGAAAAAAGATATTGATTATTTTTGGTATCATATGCTTTTAATGAAAAATTACTTTCAATTGGTACTAATCTTTACAAATTGGTATCAAGATTACCTATAAGTTTACTTACAATAAAGAAAACAATAAAACAATGTTAACAATTGGTATGTTTTATTGATATCAAAATTTTTAGTTGAATTGCTCAAAATGATTTATTTACTTACAATTGGTATTTAATTGGTATTTACTTACAATTGGTATCAATTGGTATTTAAATTTATATTAAAACATTTATTTTATGTACTACATTATGTACTTTCAATTGGTATATTTCATTGATATGATGATGCACTAAATTGATATTTTTTTCTTACAATTGGTATCATAATGTTTTAATTAGATTTCACCCCTCATTGATTTTTTTTTTGGTTTAAGACAAAAAGGGGGAGAATATTGTTTTCTTTGACCCCTTTGTTGATGATTGACAAAAAGGGGGAAAAGTATTTGAGTTTATATGCATGTTTATTGTTTAATGATTATCTTTCCAATTGGTATCAAGAATTTTGTTTTATTGATTGGTATCAAGAGACTTTGATTGGTATCATGAGCTTAAGTTTTTCATTGAAATTTTTATTGGTATCAAAAGCAATTATTTAAAGAACATGTTTATTTTAAAAGGAAAAGGAATTTATTTTAAAAGCTTCATATCAAGAGCATGTTTATTTCATGTTTAGTATCAAGAGCGTGTTCATTTCATTGTTTTTATGCATGTTGATGCATATCTATGTTAAGTATTCATTGCATATCTTATTGTTTATTGCTATGTATGAGTTAAGGGGAGATTCTTTGAAGCTTAACTTTAATCCATGCATATATAACTCTATGAGTTTTGTCATCATCAAAAAGTGGGAGATTTTGGCCCAGAGGCTTTCCACTCTAGTTTTGATGATGATTAACTCATGTAGTTATGTTTACTAATAATCTTGTGATGTTTAGTTTCAGATACTTAACCAAGATATTAGTAGGTGATTAGCTTCAACAAAGGTGTTTTGGAGCTTTTCACATGGTGACTCAAGAGCCCGAGCGTCAATGTTCATACTTAGCACTCGTTGGAGTCAAGCTCGGTGGATCACGTTGGATCGAGTCGACTTGGAGAGGGCACTCTACAAGAAGACCTAGGTACATAGTTTAGTTTATGTTTTAGATCCATTTGTTAAAGATTAGATAGTGTGATATGCTCAAGTTCACAACACACACACTTGTTTAAAGTTTCCTGTTTATTGGTTTTCGGTTTTTGGTTTAACCGATCTTGGTTTTCATGAATAGATAGAATCAACAAGTTTACATAGTTTAATATATATTAGATTTGTTCTATATACATGCATGCTTCATCTATTTAAACATACTTAGTTTGATAGTCTGTGTCATGAGTTTGAAGTTTTTGGTGTTTTAACAAAAACTTATTTTTGGATTTATGTGTCAAAAACATTAATATATATCTTTATATATATAATGGATTATATCCATATACTACATGCCTAAATGTTATTTCATATCATGTTTTTGTATTTGGATGAGTTTTGGACAAAACGAATTTTCAATTCAAAAATCTAAGTTTTGAAAAATTCAGATTTTGATTTTCGGTAAAATTTCTAAGTCACATAAATGGTTCAGATTGTTTGAAATATGTGTTGAATTTTTTTCACACATGTTTGTTTATCAAAGTATTATACTGAAACTGTAACACCCCGCTCCCGGAATACGTACTTAGTTGCGTATTCTGATCTCTCGATCGTATTTTTTTGATTTACTTCTAGTATTTATTTTGTATTATGAATTATTTATATGATCGTTTTATCTTGGAACCGGATTCGTGGACTCAGATTCAGCCCTAGTCTGAACCGGGAACCCGATCTTAGGTTATTACTCGATTTAGTCTTTTGGTATTCAGATTTGACCGATTTCAGTTTCAAACATCATTTTCCAATATTTTAGATTTTTCATGATTTTCTGAAATTTTCCAGAATTAAATTGAAAATCTTCAAAACTGGTGTCGACCGATACCACTGACCAATTCTCGGATTTTTAGTTTTACAAACGGAGTTGAATTTTAAGAAACAGTTTTCTTGTAACTTCTTAAAATCTTATTTTCTATCTAAATATTTTTTCTGAGAATTTTCTAAATTTATCGAAATTCCACTGGATTTGGTGTCGGCCAGTATCACTGGTTGATTCCAGGAATTTTACTTTACAATTGGAATCAAATTTCTAAATTCTGTCTTCATATTACTTCTTAAAATTATATTTTCTCCTTTCTGGCAATTTCTGAGATTTTTCAGAATTTATCAAAATCCGGCCGACCCGATGTACACCGGTTTTGGCGGTTAACTTCAGGATTTTTATTTTGAAAATGTGATTGAATTTTTGAAAACCAATTTCACCAAAAATATTTATATAATATTTATTATTTTTGAGAATTTTTGGGAAGCTTTCCAAGCTACTTTAATTTTTGAACTTTTCCAGAGTTTTCGGTATTTTCCCAAATACCGGAATTTTATCCATATATTCCACTTTTCTCTTTTTTTCTCTCTCCTCGCTAGACGCGAGTTTTACCAACCTGGATTCTAATTTAATGCAGAGATCCTCTCCACACTGCATTTAATGCACTGCTAATCAACTCCAATCAGGTCAAATCTGACTTTTGTTCTTTCTATTAAACTCAGTATTCGCGTTTTTCTCAAACGCGAGTTTTCATCCTCGCATCTGGGCAATTGCCAGACGCGAGTCCTTGTTACATGGGGACGCAGTCTTTTTAATTTGCAAGAGACGCAAGTCTCATTGCATATAAGAAATCCCAATGGCAACTTGTAATATCTCCAAACTTTTTATATATATACATCCCCACTTCTTCTCTCTCTTTCATTTCTCTTCTTCTCCTTCATTTTGCAGCCAACGAAACAGCAAGCCCAAAATAGCCTTGCCTTCCTATTGGCCGGCCTTGCTCCACCACTCCCCTTCCATTTCCACCACCATCTCCTCCACCAACTCCTCCACCATTCTCCCCTCTATCTCCTCCTCCATTTCCAACAACAACACCACCTTCACACCAACTTCTTCATCCTCATTTCCACCAAGAAACTCCAAGGAAACCCATCTTCTCCATAAACTTCACCACCACCTACTCATCCTTGGCCACCACGAACCACGCCATCTTTCTCTCCTCGGAATACTCTTTCTAACGAGGTATAGCTTCGCTCTCCGAAGCCTCGTTTTCAAAACACCATTTCTCCCTTTTGAACTACACTTGCACCCTCTAGATTTCTTGGACTTGAAGCTTTAACCATCTTCTCCGGCCAACTCTGGCCACCTCCGGCCACCGCCGGCAACCTGACCGGCCATCCCTCTTCCATTCTTCTTTCTTATCTTTCCTTTCCTTCTTTCTTTTCTTCCCTTCATTCATTCTTTCTTCCTTTCTCTTTTCTTTCCTTCTTTCTTTTTCCTTTCCTTTGATTCCTTCCCTGCGTCTCTCTCTCCTCATTTTCTGCGTCTCCCCCTTGCGTCTCACTCCCTGGCTTTCTCTTTCTCTGTAAATTGATAGACGCGGAACTCATCCCTGCGTCCAAACAATTCCTTAACGCGATCCTCGCGTTTTTGTGTTAACACAACGCGGAGCTTATAACCGCGGCTGTGTTCTTCTCATCCCTAGCTTGAACGCGAGCCTCGAACCCCGCGGTTGTGACATCTACGCAACGCGACTCCCGCGTCTGCGATTCTCGCATCTTCATTCTCTCCCCTCCCCTATAAATATTTAAACGCATTGACGCGTTGATTACTTAGATTCCAGAATTTGGGATTTTCCGGTACTTCTTAACGTTTTAGGCGAGTGTTCTCGCTTTCCCATTGGACTTTCCCGCATCGTCGGATTGACTTGCATAACATTATGTATTTATATCGGTATTCTCGTTTGGTATTGTGATGTACATACTTGTTATATTAACTGTTAACATACACCTGTCTGTATCACCTGACAACTGATGTGTCATCACCTGACACTCGACTTGCTACGTAACACTTGCTCCTGATTTTAACATGACTTATCACCTGCCCCCTGAAATATTAATACTTGACCTGTGATTATCACATTTACGGGAATACTGTACTTGTTATCCTATATTATATATACAGTGACCTGAATCTATAGTACTTATGTACTCCTGCTATTCCCGTAAATTGTTAATTACCTACTAATTATAATAAGACAACTTGTACCCGGTTTGGGGGAAACTGATGGGCCCTGATTAATCATGTTTATGGTGGTCTTATCGAGTCACGCGTGGCCACATACTTGAGGGATCTCCTGGCGGCCACCAGGGATTCCGTGGGGTGTGCTGGCACCCCTACTCCTGTTCATTCCTGCCGCGTATGCACACGCCCTAGGCCTATTTCTATGGGATCTGTGATACTCTATTCCTGTTCGGGCGTAAATAAGTCCCGGTACCTAGCGGTACATTCCAGCTCAGCACCAGATACTCCTGGACCGTTGTCCCGGGCATGTACGGGGCCCATCCGAAACATGATTCATCGAACTTTATCAGTTTCCAAATAACTTGCTCTATAAGTTGTAAGTAGAAGTATGTGGAATGGGACGCATACTGAAAGCTACAACTTAGACAGCCCAATTATATAAGATGCTAATATTCAATTTATTGTGTTGTTTTGTAACTCAGGCTGTACGCGTTCAGATTACGGTAACATGAGGTAAAGGTATATAGATGAGGGTTTCCTTGTTTGGATTATTCCTTCGAGGTACTAATCTCATGGAGCCGTGACCTAAACCTGTACAATCGGATTTGCTCGTAATCGGTTTTATTCGGTTTTATCGGTTTTATGTTAGTTTAGGAGATAACTGGTGTTGCCCTATCTACTTTATTTCTCGTCTCATTACTTTTCCTTATCTTATCATACCATGAGTATTCCCTGTTTGATATCACTTGTTATGCATCTACATGCTTTTTCATGCTCATACTCACAACACGGTTTTCAATGCATGATTATGATTCGGTTTTATCGATACACTTGTGCTTATCTCAGCACGCCATCTGGCTTTCGCATCACCACTCGCTGGGGGAGTTCTGACTCCTCTGGATCCTCATGTCCAGGTCCTAGAGCTTGGACTAAAGGGGATCTTCTTGCTGAGGACCAAGCTTTCTTCTGTGGGGCAGACAGACCAGCTGTAGCTCCAGTCCCATCCTTACTCCCCCTTGTTGGCTCGCGGCCTCTCCAGCTATCTCGTGAGCGCCCTTTTGTACTGTTCATACATGTACATATCTTTGTATTCTCGCATTTGCGCCTATCAGTGATGTAATGTTCTCGTAATATTTGTCACCTCTGGTGATAACTTTGTAATTGTACTCATATGTTGGAATGTATAATGCACCACGTGCTTCCGTACTCTGATTCTTGCCTGTACTGATGCTTAGCGTATATACATAAGGGTATTTCTGACCTGCGTATATACGTCACAGTAACGTCTCCGTACCCGCGGGATCGGGGCGTTACAGGATTGTATCAGAGTCTAGGCTCTCGCGTCCTCAGTACGTCCAGACGGCAAATTAATGGTACAAAAATTTGCAACTGGAATGCTTGAGTCCTGATTATAAAATCCAACTACAAGTGCAGAGTTATCTATCCCTTCGTTCTGATCCATCTCTTGAATCCTGAGACCTTCAATCTTTTACCTTCCAGCTTCTTCCTGTTATCTCTTCAACCAACTCAGATATAGAAAGACGGGGAACACGTAATGGTGCTGGTACTTCTAAAGATGGATGCAACAGAGACAATGATGGTATGATGAGGATACTTCAAGGGATGATGTAGAGTCAACAACAGCAGATAGAGCTTCTACGTCAAAGACTGTTAGTTGCACCCCGAGAACAGAGGCCAGGCAGTGTGTCGGATTTCAGGAGGTTACAACCGGCTATCTTTTCAGGCACAGAGAAGCCCCTGGATGCAGAACAGTGGCTGATAGACACAATACATCTTTTGAAGGTGGCCTGAGTCCCTGATGAGAACCAAGTGAAAGTGGCCAAGATACAATTGAAGGATGTGGCCCGAACATGGTGGTTGGCGGAAGAAGCGACACTGGAGAAACCCATCACATGGGACCAGTTCTCAAAGGGTTTCTACGAGAGATTCTTCCCTGCAACAGCTCAAAGGGACATGGAAGAGCAATTTATCCACCTGCAGCAGCGCAACCGGTCAGTGGATGAATATGCTGCTGAATTCTTGAGGCTCAGCAGATTTGCTCCCTACATGGTGGCAGACGAAGAAAAACGGGTCAGCAGATTTCAGCAAGGGCTAAAGATGGACGTCCAGATGTATCTTATTCCTCAACAGCTGAAGACATACTCCCAGGTTCTCTCCATTGCCCGTGAAGTAAAACGAGGACTGGAGAAGAAGAATGAGAATCAGGTGCAAAACAAGTTAGTGAAAAGACCCTTTCAGTTGATGAACGAAGAAAACGCAGCCAGAACCACCAACAGGCCGATAGTCAAGCGACCATTCCGACGACCACTTCAGCAGATGATATGCGGGTACTGCCAAAAGCCCGGACACCTCCAACGCAACTGCCTAGGGCTAATGGACTATGTTTGGTATGTGGATCCGAAAATCACTTGACAGGTGGTTGCCTATTCAAGAGGACCTATCCAACACCATCAACATTTCCAACACGACCAACACCCCCAGCACTTCCAGCCCCACCACTGAGAAGAAACCTAGAACCTGTTGACCGAAGAGCTCCATTTCCGTCCCAGCAGTATGATCAGCCACAGAGAGGAGTAAGAACTAGAGCAGATCATGGTAGAGGTCAAGTCTACCACATGACGGCAGAGGCATCAGGCGAAGCAACAGCAGAATATGAAACCCAGCATCCAGAACAGGAACCTTGAGGATGTCACTGTAACCGCCACCCCTGATCTTTTGTATTTTGAGTTGGTAATCTTTCATAAATATTCCACTTTGTCATTCTCTCATTGTCAATCCTGGTCCCTCCTGTGTTCATCTTCCCCTTATCGAAATTGCGAGGACGCAATTTTTGTAAGGTGGGTGGATTATAACACCCCGCTCCCGGAATACGTACTTAGTAGCGTATTCAGATCTCTCGATCGTATTTTTGATTTACTTCTAATATTTGTTTTGTATTATGAATTATTTATATGATCGTTTTATCTTGGAACCGGATTCGTGGACTCAGATTCAGCCCTAGTCAGAACCGGGAACCCGATCTCAGGTTATTACTCGATTTAGTCTTTTGGTATTCAGATTTGACCGATTTCAGTTTTAAACATAATTTTCCAATATTTTAGATATTTCATGATTTTCTGAAATTTTTCAGAATTAAATTGAAAATCTTCAAAACCGGTGTCGACCGATACTACTGACCGATTCTCGGATTTTTAATTTATAAACGGAGTTGAATTTTAAGAAACGGTTTTCTTGTAACTTCTTAAAATCTTATTTTCTATCTAAATATTTTTTCTGAGAATTTTCTAAATTTATCGAAATTCCACTAGATTTGGTGTCGGCCAGTGTCACTGGTTGATTCCATGAATTTTAGTTTACAATTGGAATTAAATTTCTAAATTCTGTCTTCATATTACTTCTTAAAATTATATTTTCTCTTTTCTGACATTTTCTGAGATTTTTCAGAATTTATCAAAATCCGGCCGACCCGGTGTACACCAGTGTTGGCGGTTAACTTCAGGATTTTTATATTGAAAATATGATTGAGTTTCTAAAAACTGATTTCACCAAAAATCTTTATATAATATTTATTATTTTTGAGAATTTTTGGGAGGCTTTCCAAGCTACTTTAATTTTTGGACTTTTCCAGAGTTTTCGGTATTTTCTCAGATACCGGAATTTTATCCAGATATTCCACTTTTCTCTTTTTTCTCTCTCCTCGCTAGACGCGAGTTTCACCAACCTGGATTATAAATTTAATGCAGAGATCCTCTCCACACTGCATTTAATGCACCGCTAATCAACTCCAATAAAGTCAAATCTGACTTTTATTCTTTCTATTAAACTCAGTATTCGCGTTTTTCCCAAACGCAAGTTTTCATCCTCGCGTCTGGGCAATTGCCAGACGCGAGTTCTTGTTGCATGGGGATGCAGCCTTTTTAATTTGCAAGAGACGCAAGTCTCATTGCATATAAGAAATCCCAATGGCAACTTGTAATATCTCCAAACTTTTATATATATACACTCCCACTTCTTCTCTCTCTTTCATTTCTCTTCTTCTCCTTCATTTTGCAGCCAACGAAACAGCAAGCCCAAAACAGCCTTGCCTTCCTATTGGCCGGCATTGCTCCACCACTCCCCCTCCATTTCCACCACCATCTCCTCCACCAACTCCTCCACCATTCTCCCCTCCATCTCCTCCTCCATTTCCAACAACAACACCACCTTCACACCACCTTCTTCATCCTCATTTCCACCAAGAAACTCCAAGGAAACCCATCTTCTCCATAAACTTCACCACCATCTCCACCACCACCTACTCCTCCTTGGCCACCACGAACCACGCCATCTTTCTCTCCTCGGATACTCTTTCTAACGAGGTATAGCTTCGCTCTCCGAAGCCTCATTTTCAAAACTCCATTTCTCCCTTTTGAACTACACTTGCACCCTCTAGATTTCTTGGACTTGAAGCTTTAACCATCTTCTTCGGCCAACTCCGGCCACCTTCGGCCGCCGACGGTAACCTGACCGACCATCCCTCTTCCATTCTTCTTTCTTATCTTTCCTTTCCTTCTTTCTTTTCTTCCCTTCATTAATTCTTTCTTCCTTTCTTTTTTCTTTCCTTCTTTCTTTTTCCTTTCCTTTGATTCCTTTCCTGCGTCTCTCTCTCCTCATTTTCTGCGTCTCCCCTTTGCGTCTCACTCCCTGGCTTTCTCTTTCTCTGTAAATTGAAAGACGAGGAACTCATCCCCGCGGCCAAACAATTCCTTAACGCGATGCTCGCCTTCTTGTGTTAACACGACGCGGAGCTTATAACCGCGTCTGTGTTCTTCTCGTCCCTAGCTTGAACGCGAGCCTCGAACCCCACGGTTGTGACATCTACGCAACGCGACTCCCGCGTCTGCGATTCTCGCGTCTTCATTCTCTCTCCTCCCATATAAATATTTAAACGCATTGACGCGTTGATTACTTAGATTCCAGAATTTGGGATTTTTCGGTACTTCTTAACGTTTTAGGCGAGTGTTCTCGCTTTCCCATTGGACTTTTCCGCATCGTCGGATTGACTTGCATAACATTATGTATTTATATCGGTATTCTCGTTTGGTATTGTGATGTACATACTTGTTATATTAACTGTTGACATACACCTGTCTGTATCACCTGACAACTGATGTGTCATCACCTGACACTCGACTTGCTACGTAACACTTGCTCCTGATTTTAACATGACTTATCACCTGCCCCCTGAAATATTAATACTTGACCTGTGATTATCACATTTACGGGAATACTGTACTTGTTATCCTATATTATATATACAGTGACCTGAATCTATAGTACTTATGTACTCCTGCTATTCCCGTAAATTGTTAATTACCTACTAATTATAATAAGACAACTTGTACCGGTTTGTGGGAAACTGATGGGCCCTGATTAATCATGTTTATGGTGGTCTTATCGAGTCACGCGTGGCCACATACTTGAGGGATCTCCTGGCGGCCACCAGGGATTCCGTGGGGTGTGCTGGCACCCCTACTCCTGTTCATTCCTGCCGGGTATGCACACGCCCTAGGCCTATTTCTATGGAATCTGCGATACTCTATTCCTGTTCGGGCGTAAATAAGTCCCGGTACCTAGCGGTACGTTCCGGCTCAGCACCGGATACTCCTGGACCGTTGTCCCGGGCATGTACGGGGCCCATCCGAAACATGATTCATCGAACTTTATCAGTTTCCAAATAACTTGCTCTATAAGTTGTAAGTAGAAGTATGTGGAATGGGACGCATATTGAAAGCTACAACTTAGACAGCCCAATTATATAAGATGCTAATATTCAATTTATTGTGTTGTTTTGTAACTCAGACTGTACGCGTTCAGATTACGTTAACATGAGGTAAACGTATATAGATGAGGGTTTCTTGTTTGGATTATTCCTTCGAGGTACTAATGTCATGGAGCCGTGACCTAAACCTGTACAATCGGATTTGCTCGTAATCGGTTTTATTCGATTTTATCGGTTTTATGTTAGTTAGGAGATAACTGGTGTTGCCCTATCTACTTTATTTCTCGTCTCATCACTTTTCCGTATCTTATCATACCATGAGTATTCCCTGTTTGATATCACTTGTTATGCATCTACCTGCTTTTGCATGCTCATGCTCACAACACAGTTTTCAATGCATGATTATGATTCGGTTTTATTGATACACTTGTGCTTATCTCAGCACGCCATCTGGCTTTCGCATCACCACTCACTGGGGGAGTTCTGACTCCTCTGGATCCTCATGTCCAGGTCCTGGAGCTTGGACTGAAGGGGATCTTCATGCTGAGGACCAAGCTTTCTTCTGTGGGGTAGACAGACCAGCTGTAGCTCCAGTCCCATTCTTACTCCCCCTTGTTGGCTCGCGGCCTCTCCAGCTATCTCGTGAGCGCCCTTTTGTACTGTTCAGACATGTACATATCTTGTATTCTCGCATTTGCGCCTATCAGTGATGTAATATTCTCGTCATATTTGTCACCTCTGGTGATAACTTTGTAATTGTACTCATTTGTTGGAATGTATAATGCACCACGTGCTTCCGTACTCTGATTCTTGCCTGTACTGATGCTTAGCGCATATACGTAAGGATATTTCTGACCTGCGTATATACGTCACAGTAACGTCTCCGTACCCGCGGGATCGGGGCGTTACAGGATGGTATCAGAGCCTAGGCTCTCGCGTCCTCAGTACGTCCAGACGGCAAATTAATGGTACAGAAATTTGCAACTGGAATGCTTGAGTCCTGGTTATACAATCCAACTACAAGTGCAGAGTTATCTATCCCTTTGTTCTGATCCATTTCTTGAATCCTGAGACCTTTAATCTTTTACCTTTCAGCTTCTTCCTGTTATCTCTTCAACAAACTCAGATATGGAAAGACGGGGAACACGTAATGGTGCTGGTACTTCTCAAGATGGATCCAACAGAGACAATGATGGTATGATGAGGATACTTCAAGGGAAGATGCAGAGTCAACAACAGAAGACAGAGCTTCTACGTCAAGGACTGTTAGTTGCACCCGAGAACAGAGGCCAGGCAGTGTGTCGGATTTCAGGAGGTTACAACCGGCTATATTTTCAGGCACAGAGAAGCCCCTGGATGCAGAACAGTGGCTGATTGACACAACAGATCTTTTGAAGGCGGCCCGAGTCCCTGATGAGAACCAAGTGGAAGTGGCCAAGATACAATTGAAGGATGTGGCCCGAACATGGTGGTTGGCGGAAGAAGCGACACTGGAGAAACCCATCACATGGGACCAGTTCTCAAAGGGTTTCTACGAGAGATTCTTCCCTGCAATAGCTCAAAGGGACATGGAAGAGCAATTTATCCGCCTGCAGCAGCGCAACCAGTCAGTGGATGAATATGCTGCTGAATTCTTGAGGCTCAGCAGATTTGCTCCCTACATGGTGGCAGACGAAGAAAAACGGGCCAGCAGATTTCAGCAAGGGCTAAAGATGGACGTCCAGATGTATCTTATTCCTCAACAGCTGAAGATTTACTCCCAGGTTCTCTACATTGCCCGTGAAGTAGAACGAGGACTAGAGAAGAAGAATGAGAATTAGGTGCAAAACAAGTCAGTGAAAAGACCCTTTCAGTTGATGAACGAAGAAAACGCAGGCAGAACCACCAACGGGCCGATAGTCAAGCGACCATTTCGACCTCCACTTCAGCAGATGATATGCGGGTACTGCCAAAAGTCCGGACACCTCCAACGCAACTGCCGTAGGGCTAATGGACTATGTTTGGTATGTGGATCCGGTAATCACTCGACAGGTGGTTGCCCATTCAAGAGGACCTATCCAACACCATCAACATTTCCAACACGACCAACACCCCCAGCACTTCCAGCCCCACCACTGAGAAGAAACCCAGAACCCCATTGACCGAAGAGCCCCATTTCCGTCCCATTAGTATGATCAGCCACAGAGAGGAGTAAGAACTAGAGCAGATCATGGTAGAGGTCAAGTCTACCACATGACGGCAGAGGCATCAGGCGAAGCAACAGCAGAATATGAAAGCCAGCATCCAGAACAGGAACCTTGAGGATGTCACGGTAACCGCCACCCCTGATCTTTTGTATTTTGAGTTGGTAATCTTTCGTAAATATTCCACTTTATCATTCTCTCATTGTCAGTCCTGGTCCCTCCTGTGTTCATCTTCCCCTTATCGAAATTGCGAGGACGCAATTTTTGTAAGGTGGGTGGATTGTAACACCCCGCTCCTGGAATACGTACTTAGTTGCGTATTCAGATCTCTCAATCATATTTTTTTAATTTACTTCTAGTATTTGTTTTGTATTATGAATTATTTATATGATCGTTTTATCTTGGAACCGGATTCGTGGACTCAGATTAAGCCCTAGTCTGAACGGGAACCCGATCTAAGGTTATTACTTGATTTAATCTTTTAGTATTCAGATTTGACCAATTTCAGTTTCAAACATCATTTTCCAATATTTTAGATTTTTCATGATTTTCTGAAAATTTTCAGAATTAAATTGAAAATCTTCAAAACCGGTGTCGACCGATACCACTGACCGATTCTCGGATTTTTAATTTACAAATGGAGTTGAATTTTAATAAACGGTTTTCTTGTAACTTCTTAAAATCTTATTTTCTATCTAAATATTTTTTCTGAGAATTTTCTAAATTCATCAAAATTCCACTGGATTTGGTGTCGGCCAGTATCACTGGTTGATTCCAGAAATTTTAATTTATAATTGGAATTAAATTTCTAAATTATGTCTTCATATTACTTCTTAAAATTATATTTTCTCCTTTCTGCCATTTTCTGAGATTTTTCAGAATTTATCAAAATCCGGCCGACCCGGTGTACACTAGTGTTGGCGGTTAACTTCAGGATTTTTATTTTGAAAATGTGATTGAATTTCTGAAAACAAATTTCGCCAAAAATTTTTATATAATATTTTTATTTTTTAGAATTTTTGAGAAGCTTTCCAAGCTACTTTAATTTTGGATTTTTCCGGAGTTTTCGGTATTTTCCCAGATACCGGAATTTTATCCAGATATTCTATTTTTCTCTTTTTTTTTCTCTCCTCGCTAGACGCGAGTTTCACCAACCTGGATTCTGCATTTAGTGCAGAGATCCTCTCCACACTGCATTTAATGCACTGCTAATCAACTCCAATCAAGTCAAATCTGACTTTTGTTCTTTCTATTAAACTCAGTATTCGCGTTTTTCCCAAACGCGAGTTTTCATCCTCGCGTCTGGGCAATTGCCATACGCGAGTTCTTGTTGCATGGGGACGCAGCCTTTTTAATTTGCAAGAGACGCAAGTCTCATTGCATATAAGAAATCCCAATGGCAACTTGTAATATCTCCAAACTTTTTATATATATACACCCCCACTTCTTCTCTCTCTTTCATTTCTCTTCTTCTCCTTCATTTTGCAGCCAACGAAACAGCAAGCCCAAAACAGCCTTGCCTTCCTATTGGCCGGCCTTGCTCCACCACTCCCCCTCCATTTCCACCACCATCTCCTCCACCAACTCCTCCACCATTCTCCCCTCCATCTCCTCCTCCATTTCCAGCAACAACACCACCTTTACACCACCTTCTTCATCCTCATTTCCACCAAGAAACTCCAAGGAAACCCATCTTCTTCATAAACTTCACCACCATCTCCACCACCACCTACTCCTCCTTGGCCACCACGAACCACGCCATCTTTCTCTCCTCGGAATACTCTTACTAACGAGGTATAGCTTCGCTCTCCGAAGCCTCATTTTCAAAACTCCATTTCTACCTTTTGAACTACACTTGCACCCTCTAGATTTCTTAGACTTGAAGCTTTAACCATCTTCTCCGGCAACTCCGGCCACCTCCGGCCGCCGCCGGCAACCTGACCGACCATCCCTCTTCCATTCTTCTTTCTTATCTTTCCTTTCCTTCTTTCTTTTCTTCCCTTCATTCATTCTTTCTTCCTTTCTCTTTTCTTTCCTTCTTTCTTTTTCCTTTCCTTTGATTCCTTCCCTGCGTCTCTCTCTCCTCATTTTCTGCGTCTCCCCCTTGCCTCACTCCCTAGCTTTCTCTTTCTCTGTAAATTGATAGACGCGGAACTCATCCCCGCGGCCAAACAATTCCTTAACGCGATCCTCGCGTTCTTGTGTTAACACGACGCGGAGCTTATAACCGCGTCTGTGTTCTTCTCGTCCCTAGCTTGAACGCGAGCCTCGAACCCCGCGGTTGTGATATCTATGCAACGCGACTCCCGCGTCTGCGATTCTCACGTCTTCATTCTCTCTCCTCCCCTATAAATATTTAAACGCATTGACGCGTTGATTACTTAGATTCCAGAACTTGGGATTTCCCGGTACTTCTTAATGTTTTAGGCGAGTGTTCTCGCTTTCCCATTGGACTTTCCCGCATCGTCAGATTGACTTGCGTAACATTATGTATTTATATCGGTATTCTCGTTTGGTATTGTGTTGTACATACTTGTTATATTAACTGTTGACATACACCTGTCTGTATCACCTGACAACTGTTGTGTCATCACCTGACACTCGACTTGCTACGTAACACTTGCTTCTGATTATAACATGACTTATCACCTGCCCCTGAAATATTAATACTTGACCTGTGATTATCACATTTACGGGAATACTGTACTTGTTATCCTGTATTATATATACAGTGACCTGAATCTATAGTACTTATGTACTCCTACTACTCCCGTAAATTGTTAATTACCTACTAATTATAATAAGACAACTTGTACCCGGTTTAGGGGAAACTGATGGGCCCTGATTAATCATATTTATGGTGGTCTTATCGAGTCACGCGTGGCCACATACTTGAGGGATCTCCTGGCGGCCACCAGGGATTCCGTGGGGTGTGCTGGCACCCCTACTCCTGTTCATTCCTGCCAGGTATGCACACGCCCTAGGCCTATTTCTATGGGATCTGCGATACTCTATTCCTATTCGGGCGTAAATAAGTCCCGCTACCTAGCGGTACGTTCCGGCTCAGCACCGGATACTCCTGGACCGTTGTCCCGGGCATGTACGGGGCCCATCCGAAACATGATTCTTCGAACTTTATCAGTTTCCAAATAACTTGCTCTATAAGTTGTAAGTAGAAGTATGTGGAATGGGACGCATACTGAAACCTACAACTTAGATAGCCCAATTATATAAGATGCTAATATTCAATTTATTGTGTTGTTTTGTAACTCAGGCAGTACGCGTTCAGATTACGGTAACATGAGGTAAAGGTATATAGATGAGGGTTTCCTTGTTTGGATTATTCCTTCGAGGTACTAATCTCATGGAGCCGTGACCTAAACCTGTACAATCGGATTTGCTCGTAATCGGTTTTATTCGATTTTATCGGTTTTATGTTAGTTTAGGAGATAACTGGTGTTGCCCTATCTACTTTATTTCTCGTCTCATTACTTTTCCTTATCTTATCATACCATGAGTATTCCCTGTTTGATATCACTTGTTATGCATCTACCTGCTTTTGCATGCTCATGCTCAAAATACGGTTTTCAATGCATGATTATGATTCGGTTTTATTGATACACTTGTGCTTATCTCAGCACGCCATCTGGCTTTCGCATCACCACTCGCTGGGGGAGTTCTGACTCCTCTGGATCCTCATGTCCAGGTCCTGGAGCTTGGATTGAAGGGGATCTTCTTGCTGAGGACCAAGCTTTCTTCTGTGGGGCAGACAGACCAGCTGTAGCTCCAGTCCCATCCTTACTCCCCCTTGTTGGCTCGCGGCCTCTCCAGCTATCTCGTGAGCGCCCTTTTGTACTGTTCATACATGTACATATCTTTGTATTCTCGCATTTGCGCCTATCAGTGATGTAATGTTCTCGTAATATTTGTCACCTCTGGTGATAACTTTGTAATTGTACTCATATGTTGGAATGTATAATGCACCACGTGCTTTCGTACTCTGGTTCTTGCCTGTACTGATGCTTAGCGTATATACGTGAGGGTATTTCTGACCTGCGTATATACGTCACAGTAACGTCTCCGTACCCGCGGGATCGGGGCGTTACAGAAACTATTTTTGTGGATTTTTAGAGAATTTATGGGATTTATTTGATGATTAAAAACCTAGTTTTCTGACCCCTAAAAAACCCTACCAGGCTCTGGCAGTCGATCGTTCTGGTCAACCGGACCAGGAACCGGTGGACCAAAGCGGTCGACCAGACGTGCACAAGAATATGCACAAGGCCGTGTCAGTTGGACGGTCGACCGAGTGGTCGACCGACTGAAGGTAACCCACTCTCGGGTTGCCCCGGTCGACCGGGCAGTCGACCGGCCAGAGAGTCGTTGCTCTCTGGTTCAGAGCCCGGTCGACCGGGCGGTCGACCGGAAGGCTCAACAGTCAAAAATTTGACCGTTGGCCAGTCGACCGGAAGGCCATTCTGGGCCTAGTCAACTGCCAACGGCTAGTTTTTGTTAGGGTCTTTATATACCCCATCTCTTGGGTGTTTTGAAAAAGAATTTTTTGAGCAAAAATTTACATCTTCCAGCAAGTTTTTAAAGAGTTTTTAGTGCTTAAATATTTGATCTTTATCTTGTTTTTAAAAGGGTTAGAAAATCATTTGAAAAGAAAATTCTTTGGGAATTGGTTTGATCTTCATTTTCAAATTCTATCTAGAGTTTTTCCCTAGAGTTTTTCTTTAAGTTTTTGATTTTCAAACTCTTTATTTTCCGCACTTGAGCTATATCATTCTATCCTATCTATTAGGATCTTTTATTTGTGGGATAATTAGTTTGTGGTTGTGGTAACCACAAAGTTGTAAACTTCCTTCTTTGTGATATCCCTCTAGTGAGAAGTGACTGATTTGGCATCCCTCTATTGTGAGGTGATTGTGGAAGTTATGGTTGGCTCCCTCTAGTGAGAGGTGGAGATTGTGTTTAGCTCCCTCTAGTGTGAGATGTAGTTGGTGTTAGAATCCCTCTAGTGTGAGGTGATTGTTTTGTATTGGCTAAGTGCCTACCTCTCTTGTGTGAGGTGGTGTTTGTGTTGGTTGAGCATTGCCTCTAGTGAGAGGTTGTATTCGGTTGAGAGAGGAGTTGTGTACTCCCAGTTGTATTTTTCCCAAATCCTCAGTAGAGGTTCCCTGTGTAGGAGTCCTGTGTGGATAAGTTAGTACATTGGAAATCCTTCTGTGTGAAAGCAAGGACGTAGAGCTATGTGATCGAACCTCGAAACAAATCTCGGTATTTGTGTTTGATCTATTGACTCTTACTCTCTCTATTACTTTGAGCATTGCATCATATTGCCATATCATATATATGCTTGTGTTGTTTGTGTGTGCCTCACTTGTGTTTAACTACGAGAGCTTCATATAACACCTCAACTCTTATTCAGAGGAATCAAGAGGAGTTAGTCCAGAGCCCTTCACCGGGAATTCGTCTACACTCGTTGGTTACAGTAAGTGTGTTGCAATTTAGTTTTTAATTTTCGCATTTAGTTTATTAGATTAGCCGTACACCTATTCACCCCCTCTAGGTGTACTTTCATAGTCGACTATAGCCCATAGTAGTCGACTACACCAGAAAGGGTAGTCAACTAGAATTGGTTATCAGTGACTAACAAAGAGCAGCATACCTTTCTGATCCATATCTAGTCGACTATAGATGATGTGTAAGTTGATTAATACATAGCGTAGTCGACTATACAGGCTAGGGTAGTCGACTACATAAGCCACTGACGGCCAACAGAGAGTAAAAACATTTTTGGATCAATATTAGTCTCTAATTTTGCATCATTTTCGTCACATTCTCATATTTATTTCATGTAAAATTCTGCTAATAAAACCTTGCTTGCTTGATCCTAGGTCCATGGTGTGCAAATGAAGAAGATGACCTAAATCACCATTTAATTGGTGATTAAAAGCCTACCAAGTAGCCATTGACTTTAAAATGAAAATTTTGTCAACTCAGGGTATCAAATCACGAATCCGAGACATCCAGGAGTCAGACAACATACTGGGCGACGCATTGCCCGAAGTTGGGCGTGCGCCGCCCTGCCTGGGCAATGGAAACGCGGCCCTATGGGTGCGCGCGCGCTCGGGCTTCGGGCCAGGGGTCACCCCCTGGCCCCTCTTTCTCCTGAGGCCTATAAATACCCCCATGGGGTCTGAAGAAGAGCAAATCTAGAGTTAGAGCAAGTTGTGTAGTCTTGTTTTTAGTTTGCAATTGTTGTTGTTCTTCTTCTTCTAGTTTTAAGTTTTAGCCATTAGAGTGAAAGAGAGAGAGTGTGTAAGTGTTGTATTTGAAGGGTGACAAGCTAATACAAGTACTACTTCTCTTCCTTCTTTCCATTTACTTGTCTTTGCCATTTACTTTTACTTCCTTGTTGTAGTGTAACTTCCTTTTTCTTCACTTCTTTTCGTTTACTTTGTTGTAATGTAACTTCCTTTCTTTAACTTTTCTTTTCTTTTGTTTTCTTTTAACGTAACTCCCTCTCTCCACTTTTCTTCCTTTGTTGTTTCTTTTACTTTTATGGCTAACTAACTTTTCATTAGCATGGCTAACTAACTACTAACCTACTAATTTCTAACACTTGATTGATAACCCACATGAGTCAATAGTATCAAACAAGCCTTGTGTAAATGAGAGCTATGACATCTTAAGACGAGGGTTCCAACTCTAACTTTCATTCAAGTAATTACTTTCTTATATTTCATTCTTAATGGATTTTTTAATGAGCTATGAGTTGTCTACTTTACTTGTTATTATAAGTTAGAGATTTTTCCTTTTAACTTTTGCCGATACCATTAGTGCAGTCGTGTCTTCCCTTATTCTCGCCTTCTATTGGATCTTGATAAGGGAATGTCCGAGTTTTTATCGTGTAAAGCAAAGTTATAAGAAGAACTTTCACTCGATTTCCACGTGAATAGTTCCTATGTATAAGGATTATGCTTGCCTATGATCCATCGTGAGGCTATATCTTGTAAAATTTAGAAATTAGTGGGAGCACTTAGTAGAAAGTTAACCATGCGTTTTTACAACTAAGAAAAAAAATTAACTTTTACAAACCACCAAAACATTTTCCAACAATTCTTAAAAATAACTTGTTTTCACTTTTCAATTCTTTATTTGGACTTCTTGAACTTTGAAGCCGTATCAAACTTCCATCACTCTCCCTCCTTATGGATACGACCCGTATAGCCGCTTCGCTACTATGAAAGAATCGCAAAAGCAGTAACATCAGCCCACACTTCCTTCTCTTATTTTAGTGCTTGCTTTTTGCTGATCAAATTTTTGGCACCGTTGCTGGGGAGGGAATGGCTTTGTTGTTCAATACTAAAGATTGTTCTTTGTTTTTATGTGTAGGAGAAGTACCAAGGAGCTCACTACCACGGGAAGCGAAGGAGGTGGCCAAGGATATTGCGCGAGGATTCATTTGCCCTCAGAAAAATCATGTAAAAGCGAGTTTTTCCGATTGAAGTACTAACAAACTCGTTTGCAGGGTTGCCAAAAGCCGCTAAAAAAATTGCCTTCTAAATTTTTAGTTTCCTTGGATGCTTCGCCTTATGATGTGTAATAAATTCAACAGAAATTCACTTGTTGCTTAATTGAAATTTGGATTAGACTTTTGCATTTAGGGCACGTGTCTATTTCATTTCAATTTCTATTGAGGAGTTCTGGAGAAAATGTATGTGTTCATTCATATAGAATAGGACCAACATTTTGAAGTGATTTACCGCTTTGAATGTTAACTTGTTATGAATGAACTGCACACTTGCACAATTGACTTTAAGGGCAAAACCCAAATAAACAAGATAAGGTGGGGATTCATCACCCTTCTTGAGCCCAAAAACTATTTCCAAGTGCACTCACATTTTCCCAAGCCTTAACTAAAAATCAACAGATGTTGGCCTAGGGACATCTCAGACTCACTAAGAGATTAACCGAGGTTGGAAATTGCAAGAACTATACTTCTGCAAATCGGTGTCTAAGGAAAGTGGATTGAGAGGTAAAGCCTCGAAAGCTCCGTGGTTTGGCGTAATTAGGCCCGTGGCTCCGCCCGGATACCTCCCCCCGAGCTTTGCCCTTTCCTGGCGGATTAGCTTGTAGTCGAGTTCCTGCAATAACCTTCCCCGGAGAATCGACCAGTTAGGAGTCATCTAGGTCCAGGTACCTTAGACTAAGGCTTGTGGTTGTTTGTTTTTCTTTCTTTTGCTTGTTATAATATTCTTTTCGATTTTTTGTTGTTTTTATGTTGTTTGTGGCGTGCTGCATGCAAGAGTGGGTGAGAGATCTTGTATCTTCCTAATTAACTAGAAACACCTCTCTACCCTTGCATCCAGAACCGATGATGGCTTCACTTTAGGATAGATTTTACCCGATCAGAACATCATTGCCATCCTATATAAAACTTCCTAAAGCAAACGACAATAATTTCGAGTTAAAGCCCCAATTCATTAACACTCTTCCTAAATTTCATGGTTTAGAATCGGAGGACACATACTTCTTTGTTAGGGAATTTGAAGAAGTGTGCCTCATGATGTGTATACCCCAGCTAGGAGACGATGTCGTTAGGTTACGTTTCATCCCTTTTTCCCTAAAGGACCTAACTAAGAAATGGTTGTACAGTTTGGCAGCAGATTCAGTCACGACGTAGGATGATTTCGTCAAGGCTTTCTTGAAGAAATTCTACCCAATTCACAAAACTGCCCTCATTAGGAAGAACATCATGCAGTTTAGGCAAGAACCGAGCAACCATTTTGGAGATACTTTGAGCGATTCAAAGATCTCCTAGCTCAGTGCCCTCATCATGGCGTGGAGAAATGGCGTCAGTGCCAGATTCTCTATGATGGTCTAGATTATCAGACGAAGACCCTGTTAGAAACGATGTGTCAGGGTGGGTTCTTGTAGAAGGATAAGAATCAGGGTTGGGATTTATTTGTGGATTTAGCGGAGAAAACCCTGCAATGGGAGCCAGCCTCGAAAAAACCTAGGAATTCACAATCTATAGCTTCAAGAGGAGGGCTCCTATCTCTACAATCATCCATAGCTACTGAGGCTAAGATTGCTACCCTAATGAGGAGGATAGAGGCTCTGGAAATAAAAGAGTCTGCCAATGTCAACTAGATCAACCCACCACCAATTCACAATCCGGGTTGTTCACATTGTCAGGCACCAAACCATGTCTTTGAAGAGTGCCCCATTTTCCATGCCCAGCAAGTGCCACCAGAACACCTGAACGCGGCTTAGTCACGGCCACCTCACAACTCCTACACACAGACCTACAATCCCGGTTGGAGGAATCACCCAAATTTCTCCTGGGCCCCGAACAATCCTCCCAGGCCTAATTTCTCCAACAATTTTCACCACCCTACTCCTTCCCTACCTTTTCCCAGTCAAGCCCCATCTTTCTCCTCCTAAAGCTCTCCAATGGAAAAGAAAATCAGTAAATGGGAGGAGAGCATAGAGGCTTTCATGAAGTCCCAAACCGCTTTTATGCAAAATTAGGGACAAACTCTGAACAACCATTCACATGCCATATCGAGATTAGAAATGCAGATGAGACAATTAGCTGGCTCTCTAAGTGAAAGACCAAAGGGTACTTTGCCTAGTCAGCCGCTAGTTAACCCAAAAACCTCCAATCAAGCATATGAAATTCAGGATCAATCGATTAACCAGTGCGATGTTCACACACTGCGATATGGAAAGAAGGTAGACAACCAGGTCTACCAATAGAAAAGTCCAGTCCATCCTGATCCCACTCCAGCTTCCACCTCTGCTAGTTCCTCCCAAACTGCTCCTTAAACATCTGACGAGGACAAAACTGCTGAACAAGTTCATAGGCCTGTAGCACCCTTCCCAATAGGCTTAGGAACAACAATAAGAATATGCACATGGAAACAATGCTAGAGATGTTCAACTAGGTCAAATTGAATGTGCCACTTCTTGACGCTACCCAACAAGTCTCGGCTTACGTCAAATTTCTTAAGGATATGTGTACGAAGAAGAGAAAGACTAATGTGCCCAAGAAAGTGTTCTTGGCAACCAATATAAGCGAAATTCTGTCTGGTCTTATTCTGGGGAAATACAAGGATCCCGGATGTCCTACCATTTCCTACACCATAGGACAGACCGAAATCAGTAGAGCACTCTTGACCTGAGAGCAAGTATCAACTTGCAACCTCTCTTACTATACCAGCAACTTGGGTTGGGTGAGCTAAGCCCAACTCGAGTCACCATTCAGCTAGCTTACCGATCTGTGAAGATCCTGAAGGGGAAATCATAGAAGTCCTTATCCAGATCGGGGATTTCATTTACCCCGTTGACTTCAATGTGCTTGAGACCCAACCTGTGTCCAATCTTAGGTCTCAAACTCCCGTCATCTTAGGGCGCCCATTCCTTGCTACAGCCAATGCCACAATTAACTGTAGGAACGGGTCCATGCGATTGACTTTTGGAGACATGACGAAGGAAGTCAATATCTTCAATCTTGGAAGACAACCTAGGGATGTCAATGATCAGACGTTTGAGGTCAATTCTATTGAAAACCTGACCAGTGAGCATGAGGAAAGCATGGAGATAGAAACTGAGGCAGAGTTTGATCTGGAGGCTGAGGATTTTAATGTAGACCAGATCGTAGATTCAGCAGTGGATTGGGCGTCAAGCCCAAATGTACCCCCATCCTAGGATTAAAAGCCTAAAGATTGCCTCCAATGAAGCAACACCTTCCCTAGAGCTAAAAGCCTTACCTGAACACCTCAAGTACGCCTACCTGGGTGGAAAGGACACCTTACCAGTCATCATAGCATCACACCTGACAGAGCAACAAGAGGACAGCTTAATGTCTATTCTGAAAAGACATAGGGAAGCCATTGGATGGACGATGAAGGACATCAAGGGAATAAGTCCAGCCATAGTACAACATAGAATCCATTTAGTCGATGAAGCAACCCCTAGGAGGGACCCATAACGCAGGCTTAACCCTCTCATGCAAGAGGCAGTTAAGGCTGAAATTCTGAAACTATTAGATAATGGGATCATTTATCCCATTTCTAATAGCCAATGGGTTAGCCCTGTTCATGCGGTCCCAAAGAAGGCTGGCTTTATGGTGGTAGAAAATGAGGAAAAAGAGTTGATACAAACAAGACTGCCTACCAAGGTTCGTGTTTGTATCGACTACAGGAAGTTGAATGCAGCTACCCGTAAAGACCACTTTCCGCTACCCTTCATCAACCAAATGCTTGAGCGTTTGACTAGACATGAGTACTACTGCTTCCTAGATGGGTACTCGGGATACAATCAAATCCCCATAGCTGCAGAAGACCAGGAAAAGACGTCGTTCACCTGCCCATTCAGAACCTTCACTTACCGACGCATGTCCTTTGGATTGTGCAATGCTCCCGCAACATTCCAACGGTGCATGCTTAGCCTTTTCTCCGACATGGTAGAACGTTTTCTTGAGATTTTCATGGATGACTTCTCCATCTATGGAGATTCATTTGATCAGTGCCTTCATCACCTAGAGTTAGTGCTACAAAGATGCAAGGAGAAGAGCCTAACTCTAAACTGGAAAAAATGTCACTTCATGGTGAGACAGGGATAGTCTTGGGCTATGAGATTTCGAGGAGAGGCATAGAAGTGGATAAGGCTAAAGTAGAAGTGATTGCTAAGCTTCCACCACCCAAAAGCATCAAGGATATTAGATCCTTTTTAGGGCATGCTGGGTTCTACCGACGGTTCATTAAGGACTTTAGCAAAATCGCGAGGCCCTTAACCAACCTGCTCGCTAAGGACGTGCCCTTTGATTTCAATGATGAATGTTTCAAGTCATGGGGGAAGCTTAAGCAAGAACTTATTTCTGCGCCTATTATTTCTGCTCCTAATTGGGCCCAGCCATTTGAAATCATGTGTGATGCATCTGATTTTGCTATTGGTGCTGTTCTAGGATAGCGCATCGATAATAGGCAGCACATGATTTACTATTCGAGTAGGACCTTGAATGACGCCCAACAGAACTATACAATGATTGAGAAGGAATTCTTAGCCGTTGTCTTTATGTTAGAGAAGTTCCGGCCTTACTTGTTAGGTTCGAAGATGGTAATTTTTACGGATCACTCGGCTCTGAAATACCTCATGACCAAAAAGGAAACAAAAACTCGACTAACTCGGTGGATCCTTTTGCTTCAAGAATTTGACTTAGAAATTCAGGACAAACGAGGTATAGAAAATGTGGTCGCTGATCATCTCTCACGAATTCCGAATGCACCAACCATCCAAGCTCCGATCAACGAGGATTTCCCAGACGAGCACATCCTAACCATTCTTAAAGAACCCTGGTATGCGGACATTGTTAATTACCTAGCCACGGGATAATTACCTGCTGACTGGACAAAGCAAGACCAATACCGCTTCTTTGCCCAAGTATAGTACTTCTTCTGGGAAGAACCGTATCTTTTTAAGTATTGTCCCGACCAAATTATTAGACGATGCATACCAAAGGAGGAACAGAGGGGTGTGCTCAGCTTTTGCCATGACCTTGCATGCGGAGGACACTTCGGTCCCCACAAGACTACAGAGAAGGTTCTACAAAGTGGGTTCTACTGAGCCACTTTGTTCAAAGACTCATATCATTTTTGCAAGTCATGCGCAAATTGTCAGAAAATTGGGAAAATTTCAAGAAGAGACATGATGCCCCTGAACCTGATCCTTGAAGTTGAAATTTTTAATGTTTGGGTATCGATTTCATGGGGCCATTCCCCAATTCCTTCGGCAACCAGTTCATTTTGGTTGCTGTAGATTATGTCTCTAAGTGGGTAGAAGCTGTGCCAACTAAGACGAATGACAACAAAGTGGTTGTCAAATTTCTCAAAGAGAACATCTCCTCCCGATTTGGCACCCCTAGAGCCATAATTAGTGATAATGGATCGCATTTCTGCAATAGAGTTTTGAAGCTCTAATGCGAAAATATTCTATAAATCATAAGTTATCCACTCCGTATCATCCCCAGACAAATGGGCAGGTCGAAGTCACCAACCGACAGATCAAGCTCATTCTGGAAAAGACTGTCGGACAAAACCGAAAGGATTTGTCGGTTAAGCTCAATGATGCATTGTGGGCTTACCGCACTACTTTTAAGATAGTTCTAGGGATGTCTCCTTATAAAATCGTGTTTGAAAAAGCCTGTCATCTACTAGTAGAGTTAGAACACCGGGCCCTCTGGGCCATTAAGCAACTCAACTTTGATCTGACCAAGGCCGGTGAACTTAGGAGACTACAGATTTTAGAATTGGAGGAGACACAGAATGAAGCCTATGAGAATGCCTGAATCACCAAGAGCAGGACTAAACTTTTCCATGACCAAATTATAACCCGGAAAAACTTTGCACCGGGAGATAGGGTTCTGTTGTATAACTCTAGACTTCATATTTTCACGGGAAAGCTGAAAACTCGTTGGTCGGGACCGTTCATTGTAGCACTATTTTTCACACGGTACTGTGCTTATTGCAGACCCTAAGAATAACACGGAATTCAAAGTGAATGGGCAAAGACTGAAGCCCTTCTTGACCACTGAGCCTATAACTCCGGATGATTGTGTGCTGACTCTTTTTGCCCCGTCATATACCTAACCACAACAAGTTAAAAAAAATTTGTTTATATGCTTACCCCTTCTACATTCTTTTTGACATTTCTTTTGCCTATTCGTACTTGGCCGGCCCGAGTCCACAAAGACGGTAACATCATTTCTTCACCCTATTTCTTGCATTCGCTTTTCCATATACATTCATTGAGGATAATGCATTAGATAGGTGTAGGGGGTGCTAACACTTTTTCTTTCTTCTTTTTCTTTTTACCAAAAAAAAATAGAAATTTTAGATTGAAAAGAAATTTCATACTCTTTATAAAAATACCAAAAGATTGTAGGAATTATTGGAACCTTATGAATGAATCTTTATTTTTACCTAAATAAAAAAGAAAGGTTGGTTTGACTAAAAAGTTAGGAGGGATAAGGAAAATAACTTATACCTTTTATTTAGCCTTAGTAGATATGCATAACTCACACACACATGCTTGGGATTTAGAGACACAATTCTGAAAAAAAAGCTGGATAATTGTGCCTCAAGAAGCATGATTACTCACACCAAACAAAAAATTTGATATACAATAATGTATAAATAAATCTTGATTTCGTGGCCTACTCCACTTGCATATTTGACCTGAAGGGTGCTTTTTCACCTCGTGCCCTAAGACCATCTGGTTTGGGAGTCACTGGTTTGATATGTGTTACATAAGTGAAGTAGAAAGCCTAATGGAACCAAGAATAATAAGTAAATATTAATAAAATTAAAAGATATTCAAAGTTGAGTTAAAAAATCCAAGCACATCACACTTATACATTATGCATATCTATCTAAAGTAAAATAAAAGAATGAGTTAGAAGTACAAGATCCTTTCTTAATTTAAAGAAAAACCATTTCTTCTTTTATGAAGGCTAAAATATAAGAGGGCTTATGAGGGTTAAACCTAATTCTTACATCATTCGGTCATTTTTACTTAGATGATTGAAAGTTCTTTTTCATGACAAAATTTTTTCTAACAACTAACTTTTTTTCTTTACTTACTGAATTTTGAGGGTGTAATCCGCTGAAAACCCTCAGGAGACAACGCTCCTCCTCTAGGGGAAACCTAGAGGTTTAAAGGCTTGTTGCACATGCTCAATGCAATCGCATCACCTATGAAAGTGGTATAATAATTTTCTTATTTCTGTTTTACTCGGGACGAGAAAAAAGATAAGTGTGGGGGTGTGATTAGTCTCTAATTTTGCATAATTTCATCACATTCTCATATTTATTTCATGTAAAATTCTGCTAATAAAACCTTGCTTGTTTGATCCTAGGTCCATGGTGTGCAAATGAAGAAGAAGACCTAAATCACCATTTAATTGGTGATTAAAAGCCTACCAAGTAGCCATTAACTTTAGAGTAAAGATTTTATCAGCCCAGGGTATCAAATCACGAATCCAAGACATGCAGGAGTCAGACAACAGACTGGGCGACGCACTGCCCGAAGTTGGGTGCGCGCCGCCCTGTCTGTGCCACGAAAACGCGGCCTTGGCCGCGTTTCCATGGCCCTATGGGCGCGCGGCGCGCCTGGGCTTCAGGCCAGGGGTCACGCCCTGGCCCCCTTTCTCTTTAGGCCTATAAATACCCCCCATGGGGTCCGAAGAAGAGTAGATCCAGAGTTAGAGCAAGTTGTGTAGTCTTATTTTTAATTTGTAGTAGTTGTTGTTCTTCTTCTTCTAGTTTTAAGTTTTAACCATTAGAGTGAAAGAGAGAGCGTGTAAGTGTTGTATTTGAAAGGTGACAAGCTAATACAAGTACTACTTCTCTTCCTTCTTTTCATTTACTTGTCTTTGCCATTTACTTTTACTTCCTTGTTGTAGTGTAACTTCTTTCTTCTTCACTTCTTTTCTTTTACTTTGTTGTAGTGTAACTTTCTTTCTTTAACTTTTCTTTTGTTTTGTTTTCTTGTAGCGTAACTCCCTCTCTCCACTTCTTTTCCTTTGTTGCTTCTTTTACTTTTATGGCTAACTAACTTTTATTAGCATTGCTAACTAACTACTAACCTACTAATTTTTAACACTTGATTTGTAACCCACATGAGTTAATAGTTTCAAACAAGCCTTGTGCTTATGAGAGCTATGGCATCTTAAGACGAGGGTTCTAACTCTAACTTACATTCAAGTATTTACTTTCTTATATTTCATTCTTAATGGGTTTTTTCGATGATCTATGAGTTGTCTACTTTACTTGTTATTGTAAGTTAGAGATTCTTCCTTTTAACTTTTGAAGATACCATTAGTGCACTCATGTCTTCCCTTATTCTCGCCTTTTATTGGATCTTGATAAGGGAATGTCTGAGTTTTTGCCGTGTAAAGCAAAGTTATAAGAAGAACTTTCACTCGATTTATACGTAAATAGTTCCTATGCATAAGGATTATGCTTGCCTATGATCCATCGTGAGGCTATATCTTTCAAAAGTTAGAAATTAATGGGAGCACTTAGTAGAAAGTTAGCCATGTGTTTTTACAACTAAGAAAAAATCCACTTTTACAAACCACCAAAACATTTTCTAACAATTCTTAAAAATAACTTGTTTTCACTTTTTAATTCTTTATTTGGAAACAAGAACTTTCTTTCTTCTTGAACTTTGAAGCCACATTAAGCTTCCATCGCTCTCCCTCCTTATGGATACGACCCGTATAGCCACTTTGCTACTACGGAAGAATCGCAAAAGCAGTAACATCAACCAACATTTTCTTCTCTTATTTTAGTGCTTGCTTTTTGCCGATCAATCAACCCAGTCTACTATAGCTTTAATAATTAGTCGACTAATAAGTGGTATTAGTTGACTATAGGAATGACCTAGTCGACTAGCAGGACCTGTTACTGTGTTTGGGTCGAAACTTCAACTAATACCTAAAACTTCACACATATGGTATAAAAAATACGATTGCAAACCTGATGATAAAGTCCAAATAGACCTACTTAATGGATATGTATATAAATATTATTTTACTCACTGAGCTGTCGAGCTTACTCTGTTCTCATTATCACCTTCAGGTTTGGACAAAGGTAAGAGACCCGCCTAATAACAACATATGCGGGATAGGTGACAACGAAGACATTTCACCTTTCTGCTTGTCCTTTTGATATGTATATGGTTGTAGAAAACTATGCATAACTTCTTTTTGGATGTTTGCTATGAACTTGTAAATATTGAAATGCTAGGTGCTAGACTCAAAGCCTATATTATACTTTGGAATAGTAATGTAGTAGACTGTGTTTCCTTATGAGTTATCGGACCAATATTTTGGGAAATGCTAAATCATGTTAAGATCATACATGCTATCAGACTTGAGATTGATGTAAAGTATAGATAAGTCTGATGCTAGTAGAATGAAAGTATTGTATCTTGATGGGTTTCACGCTTGGATAATCTGTGATGATTGTAATCAATGAAAATTTTTAACTGGGACCGTTATAGTTATAGGATACTAATCAAGTTCTATTGTTTATAAGCCTACATGAATCAAGAGTTTGAAAGATGTTTATTCGTCCTCATAAAAGTTTGAGAGATCAAATTGAATCAAGGAAGGGATTCAAGTATGGATGGTCAAATATGAATTTTGTAGAAGCCCTCTTTGATGAAGACTTGAAGCCAATGTGTAAGATCTTAGTATGTTTAAGTTTTGATGTTGAATTGATGCTCAAAGAAGCACTACACACACACCAAAAAAAAAAAAAATTCAAAAGCAAGTTTTTTGGTTTTTAATGTTTAAACTTGTTTTTCATAAGTTGGTTATTGACACATATTCTATATTTTTTCATATTTTTAAAACCAGCTATATTCATGTTTCTTACAACCCATATGTTGCCAAAAAATTTTTTTTACTTATATTATTTATTCAAAAATGGGTTCAATTTCAAAAACAATGTTTTCTTTGACTTTTGGGCTAGGCCGATCGACCGCCAGTCGTTCATAGTGTTCTGTACACTAGCTCCGTAGACTGAACGATCAACCGAATGCGCACTCAGATACATGATTCTTGTGCATGTTGGTCAGTCGATCGATTCTATGGACCGTTTATTTTGTTTGGCCCATCAACCGGCCGACAAGTCGACCGAAGTCTTGTCAGGACTTAATGTATTTTTTGACCAACCGTTCGGTCGATCGATAGCCTACAATGACTAGTTTAGATTAGCTATCGGTTGACTGGACGATTGATCGATTGCATGATTCTACTATAGTAACGGCTATATTTTCTAAATTGACAATTTTCTGACTTCTTTAGCGCATGTTTTTACTTCTTCTGGCCTAATCACCCTGGATTAAGGCTAGAACTCTCTTCTAATTGTATTCACCGATTTCATATATATATGGGTCATTTGACAAGGAAAGTTAAGAAGTTTTGAACAATTTTATTCAAGTTTTTGATACATAGCCTTCAAGAAAAGTCAAGTTTTTATTTATCAAGTTTTTCAATCTAAGTGCTTTCAATTCTCAATCATTCTCTGAAGTTTTCAGGTTTTAAAGATTACTTTCTTCACTGAATTTTTCTCTCACAAACTTTTTTGAGCTTCACTGCTCCACTTAAAATCCTAAAAGTTATAAAAAGTGTTTGTAACTTTTGTGGTTGCTAAGAGCTTGTTAACTTTAATTGGCTTAGTGCTACCTCTTTTGCAGAGGATTGAGAGTTAGAGTTATCAGGTCTTGTGTAGACATTCTAATCATGGTACCTTTGTGGTTATCCTTAGTGGATGTGGAAATCCTTCACGTGGTGAAGGCTGGGAAGTAGAGCTAGTTACTCGAACCTCAAAACAAATGATTTGTGTTTGCAATTGCCTTGTCTCTCACTCTTGCTTCTTTTTCATTGGGCTCATACTTACTTTATTTATTCTTACTATTATATTGCACTTGTGTTACTTCTAATTATTGATTGTTTAGTTTTGATTTCCCTCTTGTAAGGAAGGAAGTGATTGTGCACCTCAACTCTTATCTAGATGAATTAAGAGGAGAAATTTTAGAGCCCTTAATAGGGAATCGACTTTAACTCCTTGTTTTGAGCAGACCGCTTGATTTGTTTGTTTTAATTAGTTGCATTCTGCATTAGATTAGAATTATCACCTGTTCACCCCCTTTAGGTGACTATCATACCCAAGTGAGCCAAAAGACTAACAGGCTCCGTCCCGATGATAGCTTCAAGATGATCTATATATTGTTCTTCAAATAATTGTGTAGCCTCTGACTAACCCGAGGAGCCCCCACATGAACGGCTAAAATATCTCGCAACCCTAATGATGGGACCATGCGTCCATAATATGCCACGCAAACTATAAATAGATAGGACACACGCCATAGCACATGTACAAGCACATCAAGAACAAGATACGACATAGTCGAAAAAGAAAAATGATTGCCATAATTGATGACAGAAGAGGTACGATATTCTTTTTGTGACAATTACAAAAAAAAAGAGTACAAATGGACTCAGATAACTCCGCCCACGTCCACTACTTTGGCTGTCGAACCATCCCCGGGACCTCCTAGACCAGTTACCAGTGTTCCCAGTCCAATCGCTTTACCTCTCAGACCAACAATTCCTGCCTCCGGCCTGATCGCTTGGCCCCTCGTGTTGACATCAAACTCCTCCGGCCCGACCACTTACTCCTTTAGCCCGACCACTCATGCCCTCATGCTAGCCACTCGTGCCTTCTGCTCGTCAGCCAGAGCTTAAGATCATGACTTGAGAGTGCAGTGCCTGCGCTTCCATGAGTAAATTGTCATAGGTCATCTAGAGTTCATTATAGCGATTAATCTAATGCTCTGAATCATCCCTCTACTTTTTAACAACGGCCTCGCGGCGTTCCAAATTGCTTTTCAGTAATTGGACACGTGCCTTAGCTCTAGCTTCGCGACGTGTTCTCGATCGATCATCTCCCAAAGTGTGGCAATCTTTGACTGATTGGACGCGGTCTTCTCCTCTAACTCTAAGATATCATCGAACGCCTTCTTCAACTCCTTAAGCCACCCCATGATCCTTACCTCCAAATCTAGTTTCTTATTCCTTAATTTTTTCATCTCCTCTAGTATATCTGACTTCAAAAAACACCTCGCACGCCATCTCTTCGAGGTCTCTCACCATCACATTATGGGAAATCAGCTCATGGTCATGCTGGAGGGTAAGGGAATCAAGCACAGAGATCTCCACGCAACGAGGATGACTAGGCAGTGTCCAGAATAGGCTCTCGCAACTCTCCTCTGATGAGATTTTAGAAAATCTAATAAAGCTTCGAGCTCATCGTCGAGATCCAGTTCCACCCCCTCATTGTCGTCTTTAGGGTTAGAACCCTCAGGCCTAATCCAGGTTTCCTCAAGGCACCTCGCATCTGACGGACTAGGCCCTGTAGAGCCCAGGCAAATGCAGGATACTCCCGAGCGGTTTTACTCCGAGGATAGATTCCCCCTTCACCAGACTTGCCAAACCTGAGGTTGGATCCAATGGCGCCACTGGTCAACATCCATGGGTGCCTTGAGGCACATTTGCCAAAAATAAAAATAAAAAATTCAAACAATGGAAAATTTTTTCGATTTTTCCTTCAAAAAGAGAGTTTCATTAGAATTATACAAAGGTAAAATAGGAAAAACTCTCAAATATTCACTTTATCTTCTTGGGAGGAAGTGGGAAGATCCGCCCTTTCAATGGCACCACGATCCGAAGCCCTAATGGTCGGATCATCACCAATGGGGAGACATACCACCGAGAGAGCATCGTCACCAGATAAAGCACGTGGAGAAGTCCTCGTCTTTGCGGCAGGGGACCCATGTGCCAGAGCGCTTCTCGTGCCTTGGCTTCCCAAGAAGGCCTCAACTTCAAGTAGATATCTCGAGGCCATGCCTCTCTTCCCGTCCTTATATCCATCTTTGTACTTCTGAAATTTGGAGGCATTCATCTCTCGCTGGCATTAGTCTATCACTACCTACTCTCGCGCCTCCACCACGTTAAGGAAATATTTGCCTGACTTTAATCATCCTCGAGACACTCTTTCGCCTCCTTAAAGGCAGTCCTCTTCGACTTCAGGGTAGCCTCCACCTCCTCAGGCCATCGACGCATCTCCTCCAGTTCCTGCTGAGTTGACTGTAGTGCTATCTCCTTCAATTGTAGCTCAGAGTCCCTCTTCTACAACTTCGAACTCTTCTCCTCCAGCTACCCCTGAATGCCCATCAGTTGAGCCTACAGGGCCTGCCTCTCCTTTGACTTGCCCCTAAGAAACTCCAGCTCTTTTTCCTGACTTGACTGGACCGCTACCTCATTGTTAGGTCCTCCTGAAGCTGGTTAATCTTCTCAGTCACTGTCTCTCTTGCGGAATTGAGCTCTTTCACCTTCTGACGCAACTCAGTAATCATGTCTTCCTTCTCTTTTAGGGTGTCCTGATGGTCATCTAGCAGCTCAGAGGTCATCACAGCATTCTGAAATGAAAAAGGTCTAATGGCGTATAAAGAACCAACTCAAGACAGAGGCATCGTGATACATACCTTGAAGGCCTCATTCTTCAGGCACAGCGTCTATTCCTTCAAAGGTGGGGCCTTGAGTTCCTTAAGCCATCCTAGGAAATCCCTATACCCAAAGGGTCTCCTTGACATCTCCCCTTCGAAGATATAACTCGAATAAGGAGTTCTTAACGGGCCATTTTAAGAATAGGAAAGGAGACTCAGCTGCAGTCCCCAGAAGACTGGCAATCAACGACCCTCACATTGCCTCCTGACAGCAGGACTTCAATTCCTTTGATGTCCTAAGCCTAGGCAAGGACTCGAGATCACCCCCATCCGGAACAAGGGGCGTTAATGCCTTCACTTCATCATTGGAAGGTACCTTAAGGGTAGTGGGAGGCACCATCAGAAGCTCTGCCCCTTTCCATCTGCCTGGGGGATGTATCCGCAATCCCCTCGGGGTCTCCAGCGATTGGCGAAGCTGATTGGGAAAGAGATGTGTGAAGTATTTGCACAAATATTATGTAAAGAGAGAAGGTTTAGAATCAACCTTAGTGCTTGTTTACTCCACAAATGTATTTGATATGATTAATGTACCCTTTCCAATCTCCGCTATAGCAATGGCTATACCGGGTCGAATCCTCAGGGAGAGCTTGCGATGGAAGCGTTACGGTTCGTAGTGAAGAAAGAAAACGAAGATTCTTCTTTGTTAAAAGAATGAATAAAACACGGAAAAAGAAATGAAAGAATGGGTGGCTTTGTGCATGATGGAAAATGAGGAGAAATCAAAATCAAGATTGGATTTGTTATTAACACTAAAAGAAAAGAAAACTTTAGAAGACTTTGAAGGTGAAGAAAACCATGGCTAGCTAACCTTACTTCCTTGCTAAAAACTTACTAAACTCCGTGATGGTGAATGCATGCCTCATGTTGATTCATCGGCAAAGATTTGTCTTGCGTGTTGGTCTAATTACTTTCCCACTTGGATGACGGGTGATCATTCTTGGACTTGTCTTGTAGCCTCATAGATGTCATTGGCCTACAAATTAGACTTTCAATAATGGAATCAAAAGAGCTACACTCAAGGGATGCTAAGGAAGAAGATACAACATTCCTTAATGGAAGTAAAGAAGTTGTACAACAAATAGCATATTGGTGATCCATCTCCATGTTCCATCAAGGCACTTGTTCTAAAGACAAGGCTCTAAATGAGGCACACATGAATCATATGGAGAATTACAACAAGATACTTGCCAAGCATTGAAAGTAACCCATCGGAAAAGAGAAGGCTGAATGAAGATGTAGCACCAGATCGGCTGGAAGTGCGTGAGATCGACTGGTGCAGAACTTGACGGCACCCAGGAAGCTTCAGAAAAGCCGCAGAATCTCGGCAAAAGTCGCAGGAACGCGGCAAAACAAAGAGATCTGAGGGGAGGAAAAGTTGCAGAGTGCGGCGCTCTGGAAGAGAGTTGTAGATCTGAGATGATTTTTTTCTTGTGAGGGAGAAGGGTCGGGCAGAGTAAGTATTTATAGGAGGGAAAAACCAAGAGATTTCCACTTCTATCCCTAGGTCAAAAGGAATTTTACCAACTTTGAAATTTGTAGTTTTGAAAAGATAGTTTGACTCTTGGGAAGTTGTAATGACCTAGGACTTTGGAATTTTTGAAAGAAGGAGTTTTGAAGAAACCTAGGAACCTCAAATTTGGTGGAACTCTTGTTAGAAATCCCTTATCTTTTTTTTTATTATTATTTTTTTATTTTTATTATTATTATTTATTTACAAAATTATAAAATGAAAGAAAAAAATATTTACAAAGATTATGTACAAGTGGGTTCACTGCCTGGGTTATCTTTTGGCCGTTTCCCTCTGGCCCGTTTCCCGTCATTCCAGTGTGTTCTCTTTCGCGAGTTTAATTGGGAAACGTGTCGCATTATATTCTTAACCCTTGGCATTTCCAGTTTCAATTCATTGTTGTCCATCCATATCTCACCATTTTCTTCACTCAAGAATTCCTCCTTACCACCTTTTTTATTCAGCACATTTTTTTGTCCATTATTCAGAAATTAAGCTCATCTCCAAATAATTCTTCGAAGCTCATGTCAATATCCTCTTTCAAAAGTGTACAATCAGCTAACCTACCCCGAGTGGACTCATCTAGACACATGATCTCATCAGCAAACAGGTCTTCAAAGGATATATCAATCGGAGGTTCAGATACAGTCAGAGTTGGCTCTGTGACAGTTAAAATATCCAAATCAACTTTCCCCTTTTGAAAGGGTACTCGGGTAAGAGAATCACCAGATTGTGACTCATCTTTTGGATCTTCACCTTCTTCCTCACAATTGTTACTAATGAAGCTAACCTCATATGTTTGATCTTTTGTTTTACGAGGTTGTGTGTGGAAGACATTGTGTTCATGAGTCATGTTACCAAAGGTTAACCTCATTGATCCATTCCGGCAATTAATGATGGCATTTGCAGTAACCAGGAATGGTCGTCCCAAAATGATAGGAATTTGAGCCCTTTGATTGGAATTTGACACAGGTTTTGTTTCAAGGACTACAAAGTCAACAGGATAAATGAATCCCCAACTTTGACAAGGACATCGTGAATTTCTCCCTGGGGTCTAGTGACAGAGCGATCAGCCAATTGGATAGTCATTTGGGTAGGACGGAGATCACCTAACCCTAATTGTTGGTACATAGAGAAAGGCAGGAGATTGATGCTGGCCCCCAAATCAAGAAGTGCCCTATTAATGGTAGTCTGTCCTATGATGCATGAAATGGTGGGGCTCCCTGGGTCTTTGTATTTAACAAGTATTGGACCATTGAGCAGCTCGTTGATGGATGATGCTAGGAAGATTTTTTTAGGGACTTGTGTTTTCCTCTTCTTGGTGCACATTTCCTTTAAGAATTTAGCATATGATGGCACTTGTTGTATGGCATCAAGAAGAGGGACATTGATTTGGACCTTATTGAACATTTCTTTATCTTCTCCATGCGAGCATTTGTCTTGGGATTCTTAAGCCTATTTGGAAATGGTACAACAGGCTTATAGGGTTGCTCATCTACCTTTTCTTTACCCTTGGCTTTTGAAGTGGATGGCTCTGTACTAGAAGATGGTTTGTCAGAAGTTGGTTGCATTGGGACAGGAGGTGTTAGCTTTGGTGCTGGATGAGATGATTGACTAGAAACCTTATTATCAACTTGTTTACCAGATCTCAGGGTATGAATAGCATGACATTGACTGGGTCCTGAATCTTCCACTTCATTCAAAGGGAAGTGATGTTTGTTGATTTGGCACTGGCTGGCTTGGAAGCATACCTTTTTGTCTCTCATTAGCCAATTGCCCTAATTGGACCTGAATTCTATTCATATCCTGTTGATGATGGTTCATCATTGAAGCTTGGGTCTTGGTTAAGGATTCTATCATTTTCATAACTCTGATATTTTATCATCTGAATTGTTCTGGGGTGGATGTTGATGATATGGAGATTGGAATTGTAATTGGTAATATGGTGGGTTCTGATATGGTTGTGAATATGGTGGACTTTGAGATGGATGAACATACAGTGAATTATGATTGAAACTGGATGTGTGAGACTGAGCATTATAAGGATGTGGAAGTGGTGGCCTATGATGCTCAGGACCAGACTGACTTCTTGAAAAATTTGGATGGTTCTGCCATCCCGAATTATATGTGTTAGAGTATGAAGGTCTGGTAAATGCTGCATTCAAGTTCTCCTGATATGATTGGGGCTGATACAAAGGACACTCCTCAAAGATATGGTTTAGGTCATGACAGTAGGTGCAACCCGGTTTAATCACAGGTGATGGGTTGACCTGATTTACAACAGAATTCCCCTTTGACTTAAGCAGTTCTATCCTCTTCATCAATTGTGTGATCTTGGTTTCTGCAGCTATAGAGGATTCTATGGAGTGTGTACCAGTTCTAGAAGTGGTGGGAGTGGATTTATCAGGACATGACTCCCACTGAATGGTTTTCTCAGCTAGGGTTTCAAAGAGATCCCACCCCTGATGCTCATCTTTCTTCAAAAATTCCCCTTGGCACATGGATTCAAGGAGGGTTTTCATTTGGTAATCTAGACCGTCATAGATAATCTAGTACAGACGCCATTTCTCTATGCCGTGATGAGGACATAGGGCTAGAAGGTCTTTGAAACGCTCAAGATACTTCCAGAAAGGTTCATTAGGTTCCTGCTTGAATTGCATGATATTCTTCCGCATGAGGGCTGTTTTGTGGATAGGATAGAATTTCTTAAGAAAGACTTTAACAAAATCCTCCCATGAAGATATGGAACTGACGGGAAGATTATAAAGCCATTTCTTAGCTAAATCCTTCAGTGCAAATGGTATAAACCTTAACCTAACAGCATCCTCGGTCAGTTGGGAAATTCTCATCATTTGGCATACCTCTTCAAACTCACGAATAAAGAGGTACGCGTCCTCAAACTCAAGACCATGGAATCGGGGAAGTGTATTAATGAATTGCGGTTTCAGCTCGAAGTGATTTCCATTTGGTTCGGGGAGAAGAATGCAAGATGGAAGGGAGGTGCGAATCGGATAAAATCGATCTTGAAGTGAGACGTTGTTTTCCATAATGTCAAGTGGTTGTGTAAGTGTAAGTGTAGAAAGTCTAACTAGTCTTGCAGAATTTGGATCACGAAACCACTCTCACATATATAATCACAAACAACGTGCACCGATCACACCAGCGAAAAACAAAAAAAATGAAAATAACAAACAAAAATAAAAAATCAATCCAAGCTTATCTAGGATTCCTGGACCTAGACGACTCCTAACTGATTAGATCGTCCACAGAAGGTTTAGTGTAGACTCTGACTATAAGCTAATCAGCCAGGGAAGGGTAAGGTTGGTGGGAGTTTTTCCGTCAGAGACGTTCCTTAATTAAGTAACCAGCAACCTTCGGGCTTTCGGCCCTCAATCTCTTTCCTAGACACTGATTTTACAAAAGTCAATTTCTAACACTTTTTCCCCTTAGGATAATCTCCTAAGTGAGTCCGGATGTCCCTAGGGCCAACGTCTATCAGTTTTTATTTACAAGCTTGAGATTGTGAGTGCTAGGGATGGTGATTTTCGGGCTAAGGAAGGGGTGATAAAATTCCCACCTTATCTTTGTTATGGGATTTGCCCTTAAAATCGATTTGTGCAAGTGTACGATATCAACAAACAAGTTTCACTCAAAGCGTAATTAAATCAAACAAAGAGTGAGTCCTAGTCTATATGCTATGCTTACGTACCTTGCCTCCAGCACTCTTCAACAGTAAAAGTAAAGGAATTGAAAGACACGTGCCTAGAATGCAAATGTCTAAACAATTTTTTAACTTTTCAACCAATTTTTTTACTGTTGATTATTAGCAGGTAATAGGTGAAGCATACAAGATTTTAAGTATTGCAGCAGCAGTATTTTGCAGAGCAAGCAACCCTGCAGAAAAGTGGTCAGTAGTCAACTCCTCCTTGCCACAGAACCGTGGCTTTTGCCGTGAGAACGCGGCAAGTCAGAGGGCTTCTAGTCTCTGCTTTCAAGAGCAGAGGCCCAGAGCCACTTATATGTATTCTGCAATGCAAATTTTCCTGTTTCTTCAACCTGTAACCTGCAACAGAGAAGAAAATTCGTTTAGTTCTTCACTTTAAACCAAAAACCGTTACTCTCCCTGGCAACGGCGCCAAAATTTTGATTGGGAAAGAGATGTGTGAAGTATTTGCACAAATATTATGTAAAAGAGAGAAGGTTTAGAATCAACCTTAGTGCTTGTTTACTCCACAAATGTATTTGATATGATTAATGTACCCTTTCCAATCTCCGCTATAGCAATGGCGATACCGGGTCGAATCCTCAGGGAGAGCTTGCGATGGAAGCGTTACGGTTCGTAGTGAAGAAAGAAAACGAAGATTCTTCTTTGTTAAAAGAATGAATAAAACACGGAAAAAGAAATGAAAGAATGGGTGGCTTTGTGCATGATGGAAAATGAGGAGAAATCAAAATCAAGATTGGATTTGTTATTAACACTAAAAGAAAAGAAAACTTTAGAAGACTTTGAAGGTGAAGAAAACCATGGCTAGCTAACCTTACTTCCTTGCTAAAAATTTACTAACTCCGTGATGGTGAATGCATGCCTCATGTTGATTCATCGGCAAAGATTTGTCTTGCGTGTTGGTCTAATTACTTTCCCACTTGGATGACGGGTGATCATTCTTGGACTTGTCTTGTAGCCTCATAGATGTCATTAGCCTACAAATTAGACTTTCAATAATGGAATCAAAAGAGCTACACTCAAGGGATGCTAAGGAAGAAGATACAACATTCATTAATGGAAGTAAAGAAGTTGTACAACAAATAGCATATTGGTGATCCATCTCCATGTTCCATCAAGGCACTTGTTCTAAAGACAAGGCTCTAAATGAGGCACACATGAATCATATGGAGAATTACAACAAGATACTTGCCAAGCATTGAAAGTAACCCATCGGAAAAGAGAAGGCCATACAACTTGCAAGATTAAAGATAGCAATCACCCATGAGTTAGTAGTTAGCAAGGTTAGTTGTTAGCTAGCCATGAGAAGAAAGAATTAGCTACTAGCCATTAGAAAAGCAAAACAAAGCATGAATAAAATTGCAAGTAAAGTAAAACTAGAATTAAAGAAAGCAAGTAAAGTTACTAGAAAATGCTCAAGTAGAGAGAAGATAATGGATGAATCCTTGCTTCACAAGTTGTCACTCCTTGATGTACACAAGCTTCTCTCTCTTACAACTCTCTTTTGCAGAATTTCTAGAGAGGAAGAAGGAGATCTAAAGAACTAAAAACCTAGAGAAAAATCAAAATACAATATCTACCCTATTCTCTCCTCTCTTCCACACACTGTTGCGCAAGCCCTGGTCCTGTATTTATAGCCTTCAGAGAGAAGCATCTAGAGCCCAGATCGTTGGAGAAAAATCCGGGGCTCAACGGCCCAGATCTTACCGCGCGCGCGCGGCAAGGCGCGGCCGTTTGAAAGCTGTTGGCTAACAACTTTCTGTTGTGAAGTTGTTACAAGTTTGTTAGCCACGTGGCCTTCTATAACATTGAGTTGGCGCGTGGATCTCCCTTGATTCTGAATTCAAACTTGGGCTCTTTTGGGCTTTGAATTAAATCTCTTTAATTATTGCTAATTAAAGAGATTTTGGGCCTTTTTCTCTTTTAAGATGTGGACCTGCAAAATAGAGAGAAGATGATCAAAAATCATATTTTTATTGACAATTTGCATGGTATGGAAGCGGTAAAATATGCAAATATGTATAACAATCAGAAGCCACCCAAGCTCTGGAGTCCAAGGGCTCAGGGCGCCTAATCCGAGCATCTCCAGCCTCAGAGGGTTGCCCCACAACTGCAGCTAGATGAGCAGGTATGTCTGCCAGTAACTCCGTCATCTCCTCCTCATCATACTAGTCGAAGTCGAGCCTAATCCTGTTTTATGAAAAAGAAGTAAGCATAAAAACCCGCTCTTGATACAAAAAGTCAGAGAAATTGGAATTTACCTCGGGCATAGATGTTGTGAAGACTAAGATATATCCCTATTCTGCTTGGTAGGAACCATCGCCTCAGAACCCTTGACCTACCGAGGTCAATAACTAGTGGGCTCTTCCCCAAATAAAGGGACCTTGGCTCGATGGTTGACTAGCTCTTACTCAAAGCAGACACGCCAGGGAGTACTAGAGGCAAAAGATGATGGTTGGGGTCTAATAACTAGCCCTAGTTACGGTGATCTCAGTCGATGGCAATAAACTTTTGCAACTTTGCCCCGATATCAGCGGTGAGCGAGGCCCCTCCACAAGGGAGGGGCCCAAGTTCCAAATGATAGGGATGGCTCTGCGCTCATCCTCTGACTAAGCTTCTTACATATTAGTCACCAGGACCATGGTATCTTGCATGCCATGGTCGTTGTCAACCATTCTAATGATAATCTTCTCGACCTCACTTTGGGAACAAAGTAGCGCGCATCTTGGGGGTCTTCTTTAGCGCATAAGCGGTGCTAAAGACCTCATGCTAGCATGCCTTAGGAACATTTAAAGTACAAACAGCCTCAAACCTAAGTACCATACGCCCAGCCACCCCTAATAACTGAGAATGGGTGATTTTGTAAAAAGTCAGAGCGTTGCGGACAACCTCATCATCGTCAGCCTCAACCCTAGTGCCAGAACCTGAGGATGAATATATTCACCACCATTGGGCGGGGCCTGAGAGACGTCAATATCGTGGGGGGCAAAACTCAACTTTGATCCCAGGGTTTAAGCAGCACTATATCTCAGCAGATACTTATCCACGTCCTCCTGGTTGCAGAGCCTGAGGTTTTTGGATCGAATTCCATCCTAATCCAAGTACAAAAATGACACCTCTTTCCTTTCTCCTTTGTGATTTTTTTCCTTGCCCACACCGCCAATGGCACCGGATTTGCTTCTTTTCATCATCGCTAAAGAAATTGGGTGGTCAAGAAAGATCTGGAGTCATAGAGATGCAGAAGACGAGAAGGATGAAGAAACTAAAAGGTTGGAATGCCTCTAGGGCTTGAGTGAGAGAAGCATTTAAACCCTACAAAACTTGTGCAGGATCTCGATCAGAGGCATACACGTGTCATGATGGATCATCTCCGAACCATCGACCTTGATATGCCACATCAACTCGAGCGTTATGCCCCTCAAAAGTGACAGTTACTGGACCATCATGTCAGTGGATGTAACATGCACTTAATGCTCTGCCAGCATGTGCAAGCACGTCGCCAGAAGATGAAAACCAAAGTGTCATAGGTAGCCTAAGGCCAAACTCAAAAAGACTGCTCCCCTCCCTATTGGCTTAGGGTACACTGCCCAGTTTTTGTATTGATGATTATAAACCACATGAAGTTATTTAGTACTAATCAAGTTCTAGTGTTTATAAGCTTACAGGGTTCAAGAGATTGGAAATTATTCCATTTTTCCTCTAAAAGAAGGTTTTGAAGAAATCAAGTTGATTCAAGCTCGAAAGATCAAAAGCGTGGATTTTGAAGAAGCCTTCTTGATGAAGACTTGAAGAGAGTATAACCTTATATAACATCATAGATGTTTTAGTTTTAATGTTGAATTGATGCTCAAGAATCACACACACTTGCACAATTTTTTTATACAAAATTTGTTTCAAGAACATTTCAAAACCACCCTATTTTGACCTGAATTTCAATAGTTCAGCATAGAACTGTCGACAGCTGAAGAGAGCGGTTGACAGGAGATTATCGATAGACTCTTTTCAGAGAACTGTCGATAGCTTTTTACAAAAAGTGGGGTTTAGTTTTTGTTTGCTCACTGTCGACAGTTGAAGAAGACTGTTGACAGCTGATACGTTCAGTATTAGTTGTGCAGTCGACAATCTCCTTGAACTGTCGATAGGCTTGTCTACAACTGCTAAAATTTTAGTCAGCACATTGGTTATTAGACTGTCGACATGTCCAATGACTGTTTGAGTCATTTTTTATTAAACCGAGATTTTCTCCTTTCTAACTAGTTTGTCTTATCCCCAAATGAGTATATTTCATTTTATTAAGACTTTATCAATATTTTATTAACTGGTTTGGCTCTCCATGATGTTTACTTACTGCCTATATATATGGGTTTTTGTAGGAGAAGTTTCTTATCTTATGCAACTGTTTTCCATATATTTAGGTAAGGGAAAACTTACAAAAAGTGCTCGAGGAGCGAAATTACAAGTATTTCTTTATAGAAAGAAAAAGAAATTTAAAAGTAGATCTCCTCTGAGATTTCTGGGGAATGTGCCGGTAGGAATCTGATCAACACGCGATCACTTTATCCCTTTGACGATGCGATCGGTCAGATGATCGAACTGCCTCCTAATAGGACTCTCTTCTCGCTTGGTTCAATCAAAGAATACAGGATCGGTAGAGCCCTCTTGCTAGGGATTCTGTTCTCGAGCCAATCTCCTCTCCCTCCACGTTTTTGTCTCCTCTCCCCTGGTAGGCTATTTATAGGGAGAACAGGGATATAACTGCCTTGAAAATCTGGAAACAGATTGAGTCAATCTATTTTGTATCTAGAAAGTAGCCTCACCGCGAGGCTAGAAATAGCTTCTGCGAAGCTAGGAATAACATGTAGCGCTAATCCCTTAGCCCGCTCTGCTTAATGAGGGATACTCCCTTGATCCTCTCCAGTTAATTGAGAGATCCCCCTGATCTTCTCACCTGATAGGGAGAGTCAAAAGATCATGGCAAGCAACTGTCAAATTCGATCGAAATGATCTCATCTAGAGATTTGATTGGTCAAAGGTGACCATAAAAGACCCGCAGCGGGGCTAATCCAATAAGCTCGTAGTGGAGCTAAGAGAAGATTCTGGCGAAGCTAGGAGTAAGCTCTCAACGAAGCTATAAGTTGGCCCATGGCAGAGCTATGATGGAATTCTTGTGGAGCTAAGCAAACTTAGCCTCTCATGCGATTGCTCATCCTTGGGCTCATGTGAGACTAAGTATCGAGCTAACTTAGTGTCTCTAGACCTTCCAGGTCTTCTGTAGAGGCAACTTTGACTTACTATCTGCTCTACTGGATTAGTAATGTCCATGTTATTGCCTTGTATTTGGTCATCAGCTTATCTTTGACTTATCTTTGTAGATGTCAATAAGTTAGACGTTGTTCAGACCGGCTGAAGATGAATGCGGGAGTTCTGTCTTTTTCGAGTGTCAATAAGACCCCCGTCAAAGTTTTCATGAATCTGCAATGGAATGGTTCAGATTCTTAAATACTTTGAATTGTTTTGATTGATGGGGTGTGAATGTGAACGTCACCTTGGTGGTTGAGTTCAACTTCGCCTGTAACTCTACCTTCGGGTGTAGCTTCGCGCTTCTGAGTAGCTTCACTTTTGGGTAGCTTTGCCTTTGGGCTTCCTCGCTTCAAACTGAGTTGGAAGATGAGTATCAGCCTCGTGCTCGCTGTTGATGGAGTGACGCTCCGCTTCCGCGGCTAATCGTTTTTTGCGAGTTACGAGAGGAATTGTTCCCTTTTTCATGGTTAGAATATCCTCTCTTGCATTAACGAGGGATTATTTCTTTTTTTGATGTCCAAATAACTTCTTGCGCATTCCCGAGGGAGACTATTCCCTTTCTCAAGGCCAAGCACTTGAATGCCATACATTCTCCTGCGCTTCCAAGCTTGAAGTGGTGGCGGCGTAGTCAGGCCACGAGGCCTATAAATAGGACTCTTATAGTCCTTCTCAGAGAAACATACTCCCTACTTCTTGAGAGGTTTTATGATCTCTCCCCATTGCTCAAGCAAAGAGACTGAGGTCCCTAAAGTAGTGGGCACTCTCACTCTAGTGATTACCCAATCAAGAATTGGTGAGCTTCGGCCACCCTGTGACTTTTAGGGAGGTTATCTCCCTTAATTTTCTTAGCTTTACAAGCTATTTTAGGGATTAAATTTCCTTAGTCTTCGCATTTGGTTGACTTTCAGAAAAGGGTTTCAGCCCTATTTTTCAGCTTCTCGGTGAAGCTAGCATTCTTGCTGATCAGGCGAAAGTTCTTTCTATACAGAGTTCCTACCTTGATCTGTTAAATCTGCCATATAGGCGAGGCTTAGGACTTGGCCACTTCAAGGTTGAGCCAGTCTTGCCGCATAGGTGGTGTCAAGACTGCGTCCCTCTGGTCCAGTCTGGCCTAGCCATATAGATGAGGCTAAGAATTGGTCCTTTTTTGAGGCTTCTCCAGCCTAACTGCCTTGGGCGGGGCTGAGACTTGGCTTATGCTGAGCTAGTCTATCATTACTATGCAGACGAGGCTATCCTCTGCTTAGCTGAAATCCATCTCCAAGACACAACTGGGTCGGATCTGAATTGCTTCGCTTAAAGAATTTTGACTTAGCATTCCATCCCTTCCCATTGCATTTTTTATTGATTTAATGCTAACTTGTTTCTTGTTTGCATTGCAGCGAACTGTGCTCGCTAGTTCTTCGTCTTGATGAAAGAGACCAGAAACTTGCCTCTTGATTTTCAAGTTGAAGCTTTAATCATAAGCAGGCAGAACATACTGGAGCAGCTGATGCGCGTTCCAAGAAGAAGTTGGCAGTTGCTTATCTGAGATGATCCACTTCAGAAAGGGGCTGTAGTCGCTTATCCGAGATGATCCACTTCGGGAAGGCGGACGTAACCAGTAAGGTCTTAGATCCTTCCTTTGCCATTTTATTTAAGGAAGATCCAGCTTTCTGGTGGCAATCTATCCTTTGCCAATTTTCATCAAAGAAGATCCAGCTTCTTGATGGTAAAATCTTCCATTAAGCGAAGGATTACGGCCTCGTGTAGGAGGAAGACCTTTCGTATCCAGTTGAGATGGTTCATCACCTTGGAAGTAGATAGGATAACTTGTTTGCGTTTGGAGCAATTATTCTATTATATGAAAGACAATCTTGATATAGTATCAATATATCTTCCCTTTTGAATCAATAAAAATGTTTATTTTTCTTTTTTTATCTACTTTGTTCCCCTCCTTTTCCCTTTGCATTTCGAAAACACTTGGAATGGACTAGCTTAGGTAAGTCTTTTCCTTAGGGGGAAAGAAAAACTCTTAGCGGAGCTAAACTTCCCGCGAAGCTAAAGATGAGTTTTCAACTAAGTCAGAAATGAGCTTCCAGCGGAGTTAGCATAAAATTTCTGCGAAGTTAGAGATGAGCTCTTAGCAGAGCAAAGGCTCGTCTTTCAGCGAAGTTACTCAAGCGTTGCGCGAGGTAAACGCTAAACTCACAGCAGAGTTAGCCCTTGGCGGGGCTGAAGCAAGGCTTCTTGGAAAGGCGCTTAGGCGTCGTTTCAAATTAATTTGAAATGACCGCCTACGCTCCTTTTGAGGAGGCGAAATTAGGCAGTCTTAAGCCTATAAAAGTCCGATTAGGCTGAAAGTGAGAGAATTAACTTCTCTTTAAATTTTCAGAGAAACAAATCTCTTTCTCCTCCTTCTTCGTTGAGATTTTCAAAACTTTTCGGTTCTTCCATGGCTTCCAAAAGACGAGTATGCAAAGATGCAGTGACCTCTGTGACGGAGGGGCCCTGTCCTCCTTTGATCATCGAAAGATCCATTGCGGGTAGGGATTTTTCCCTTATATTTGGAGATTTTCATCTCTTTTCGAAGCCAATTTCTCGCTATTTTCTGATGAATCTAGAGCATCCTGATCTAGTGGTCTTAGGGAGTTCAACTCCTTTAATTTTCTTTGCCGAATTTTTAGGGGATTTAATTCCCCTTAATTTCTCAACTGGAAATTTAGAAACCAAGAGTTTCTTCTCTCAGCTTCTATGCTAAGCTAACTCTTAGGGCAGTTCACATTCTGTCAAACGATAGGATGCGAAGCTAGCCTTAGAAGCGGAGCTGGGAAAAGGACTTTAAAGTCCTTTGAACAGTTTCAGGCACAAGTGCCTTTCTGGCAAGGTTAGCCCTTGGGGCTTTTCCGCGTTCTATTCAGCGATAGAATGCGAAGCTAAGCTTCCAGAGCGATGCTAACACTTAGAGATCTTCTGCACTCTGCCTTTGTGCAGGATGTAGTGCTGAGTCTCAGGGCGAAGCTAATGCTAGGCTACCTTCGCTCGGAGACCGAAGCTATGCCTTGGCATTTTTCTTTTTGCTATAGCTTTCTTTTTTCTTCGGCTAATGAACTAATATAGTTTCTTCTTATTTTTCCAGTGCACTATACTCCGGGTCCTTTGAACAGTCTTTTCAGAATAGTCAGGGGACTGGATGGCAATGTTAGTCCGTAATTCTAGGGGCAGGCCTCATTATTTAGCGAGCGGAGCGCTCCTGACTGGGATGCCCTTATCTATGCCGGAGATCAGCATACTATGAGGAGCATCTTAACTACTGCTCCCCTTGAGGATTGTGACTGAAAAACCTATCAAAAGCCTGGCTTTATATTTGGGATGCAATAGCAGATGCAATCATCAGCTGGGCCGAAGAAGGGCAGTGGATTTTCAATCTGGATGGCGAGAAATATTATCTCCCATCTAGCAAGCGTTATTTTCCGCTGTCTTTCTTCCAATGCGTGACGAGGGTTCAGAAGATGAAGTGGCAAGTGACTCGGACTACTGACTCTATTCACGTGGGAAAATTGATAGCTCCGTCTCCCGGATATACAAGGGTGGGTGCTTCTCGCTGCATATTGGGTCTCCACCCTAGGAACGTTCTCCCAGACATCCCAGCAGGAGAAGATCCCGCCGTGGCTCAAACTTTTGGAAACCAGTTCTTCAAAACTCATGGCAATTATCCAGCCACTGATTTCAGGACCCCTGGGTGGATTCATCCCTGTAAGGCCTGGTGGAGGGACTTGACCTTATATGTCTTGGCCCATTTTGAAGAGGATCTGGAGAGGCTGGGACTCTACGAGGCTGTCAGGGTAACCTGTTACGACATCCAGATGAGCGTGGCGAACTTCTACACCATCTCAAGTTATACTGTCCAACTACAGGGACTTTCTTCACCCTTGTAGGCGAATTGGGCATGGCTTTGCACGAGATGTGGGAAGTCTCTACTCTGCCCTTGGGAACTCTCCCTTATAAAGAATATTTCTCATGCGAGGCAGAATTGGCACTTTTGGAGAAGCAGGAGCCCGCTTTGTTCAAGAATTACTGGGAATTGATGTGCCATCTTTACATCTGCTCGAGTATGCATGGGAGTGATAAGAGAGCTTCATGCAGTTCGAAAAGCTGGGGGAATTATTTGTTCCCTAACCTGAAAGAGGTTCCTAGAGCGGCTCATTGCGGGTTGCAGACGAGGACATTTTTCGGAGGATGCAAGAACACTCCCAGGGGGATATGATTTTGGAAGAAGATGATGGACCCTATGAGAAAGGTTACATTCTCTGGAGTTTCCATCACCAGGCTCGTCGACCGATGTCCCGGAAGGCACTTTTGGCTAGTTTTTTATCGGTTTGGCTGAAGAGATGTGTGGTGCCATCTCCCTCTGGCAACGTGACTGTCTTATTATCGGTCGTTCCCTTGGACTTCTCCCGATGATGGTGTGTTGTATTTAGTGGGGCTTTCTGTAGGCCACCACCAACGAAAAGGGAAAAAGGCACTATCTTGCCTTATGACGGACCAAACCCCAGGATCGGTTTGCCATACACCTATTTGATGGTATGGTTCACCCTTCACTTCCCTTTTATTATCCAAGCTGGTGAGGAGCCTCCAGAAGGTGTCCGGGTGGCGCTTCTCCATCAATTTGAGGGATGTTCATGGTCATTGACTTATGTGGCCGTGGTTCGCAAGCTACTGCGCCGGTATGACGTTTACAAACTTTCACAGCCTTTTCTGGTGCTTTTCCTATATTCGCGATGCAGGCTATGGTGAAGAATTCATTGATGTAGGAGATGGGCAGACGTCATTGAGGCGGGAGATCTTTGAATGGCCAGTTAGCATCTGGCCATCCCATCTAGTGTATAGGAGCCGGGATACCTACTACTTGGAGTCTTATGTCCTGAGTCGCTTTGCTCGTTAGTTCGGGTATGATCAACTATATGTAGGTAACCCAAACACCAGCCTGGCCTTCATGGGGAGCCTCATTGATGGTGCACATGCGGCGGTTCTTCATCGCTGGCTATACTGAGGCGCGGTTGTGATGCCACTGAGGACTCTGAACCTTCTGACAACTTTGGGGTCTGTCAGTGGTATAGAACTTCAAACTCCACGCCAACCGGATTTTCTATACTCTTTTGGTGTGAAGTTGATCTCTCAGCAGCAGAAGTGAAAAGTCACCGAGAGAGGCGGGGGTAGAAGGGTCCTTGTGCCAGGCCTCGGGGAGTTTGTCGCTACTACTGATAGTGTGACTTTAGACGCAGAAAGTCCCCACTTTGAAGGAGATGCAGGTGCTGAGGCTCCATCAGATGCTCCTGGTGGGGTAGGTACAGCCCCCATGGAAGATGAGGAGGTAGAAAAAGTGGAGGAAGAAGATCCGATGTCCACTTCAAACGAAAGGGGCAGGGTGGATCTCGCAGGAAGAGGGTAGTGAAGAAGCCCCGTCGCTAGACTACCACCATTATTACAGAGGGTGAATCAGCTGCACTGCCTCCTCCTCTCCGTTAGCTATTAGGCTATCGGCTCAGAAGCAGACTATTGATAAAGTTGTTCCCGACCTAGATAAGATCAGTTTCATTCTTGCGACATGTACTTATATATTTCATACAGCTTATTTGTTTATCCTATGACGCAGGAACTGAGACTGCAAGAGAACCAAGAGCCGAGGCTACATAGAACGAGGGGATTCTTATGATCCTCTGTTCACTTATAAAGAAGGTGACGAGGCTAGCTACTTTGTCATCTCAGAAGATTCCAGAGGTGACACGGCTGACGTCAGTCCTTCAGGTGCTGGGACCTCGAAAGGGAGTCCCATGGCTTCAATTTCTATAGGATTGACCACAGAGGCTTCGGCGAGTGAAGGTGAGCTGGCCGTCTGATCGGGGGATAACCGCGCACAAAAAGTGTATGTTTCTAAGTTAAGATTTAAAGTGTGTGTGATTTGGCTTCCTCAATACTTCCGTATAGCATATAGGCTAAAACGAGTCAAATCCACAAGGACGGGAGGCGATAGAAGCTTATACGGTATGTTCACGTGTATGTTAACGGTTCTACAATGTTTGAAAGAATCATAAGAAAAAAAAGCAAAGAATAAAAAGAGAAGTGTACGGCGAAAACAAGGAAGTGGGAAACATAGAAAAGAATGGTTTTTGTGGTTTTATTTGTATGTCTAAAACAAGGTGAAAAAGAAAGAAAACTCACGGCTACTAACTGCAAATGACTCCACCAACATGCTAACCTCTTAGTGATAGTTGCCTTACATGTATCATTGGCCATCACTAATCCTTAGTTCAAGAGCGATTCAAAGCATAACCCATAAGTAACTCATCACAACCCAACTCAACAAATAAGTGCAAGCTACACTTAAATCATTAAAACCCAATAAGAGCATGCATGGAGTAAAGTAATGTTAGCTTGTTAGTGATTAGGAAGTTAGAGTGTTAGATCCATCATCATGAGCCATCAATGGCTCTTGCAAAAGCAAGGCCAAGTAGAGGCTATTAGATTCATGTGGATTATCATCAAAGAAGTTAGACTAGATGGAGGTTAGTAGTTAGTTGCCATGAGAGAAAAATTAGCTACGCATGTAAAAGAAAGTAAAGAGAAAATAAAAAGAGGTAAAGAGAGAACTTTTCATAGCTTGTCACCTTCTATTACAAGCATTCTTGCAGTACACTCATGTATAACTCTCTTCCCTAATACAAGATCTAAAGGAAATGAAAAATACAAAGAGGAAGAAGAAGAAAAATTGTACTATACTACCCTAAATTACAAAATGGAAAATAAGAACTACCCTAAACTTTGCATATCTCAACTCTGGAACCTCAAGGGGGTATTTAAAGGCACCAGGGAACAGGGGGCCAGGGGATAAACCCTGGCCCAAAATGCGGCTGCAGAAACGCGGCCCAGGCCACGTTTCTGAGGCCATACTGGGGCCGCGCGCAGTCCCGGCAGTCCCGTCTGTCTCCTATCAGTTCCTGTGCCCGGTTTCTTATTTGCAGCCCTGATTTTGATGAATCAGCTCTTCTAAGTAAATGGCTATAATATAGGCTTTTAATCACCAATTAAATGGTGATTTAGGGTCTTCTTCTTCATTGTACACCATGAACCTAGAATCAAGGAAGCAAAGCTTTATTAGCAGAATTTTATACCAAATAAATATACGGATGTGATAAAAATTATGCAAAATTAGAGACTAATCACACCCCCACACTTATCTTTTGCTCATCCTGAGCAAAACAAAAAACTAAGAAAATTATTACACCACTTTCGCAGGTGACGCGATTACACTGAGCATGTCCAACAAGCCGTTAAACCTCTAGGTTTCTCCTAGAGGAGGAGTTTTGTCTCCTGAGGGTTTTTAGCGGATTACACCCACAAAATCCATAAAGAAAGAAATCAAATGTTAGTATTTTGAAAACGCATTTTTGAAATAGAGAAAAGTGTTGAAGTATTTTTGTGAAAATATAAGTGATCCAAGGTCAGAGGTTAACCAGAAATTGTTCTTTCTTAAACTAAGTCAAAATGCAAAAATCTTGTTATAAATTAAATGTAAGAATTTAAAATTGAATTGAATCTTTGATCTTTCATAAAATTCTTAGAAAAATATGCACTTTGTGAACTATGAAGATTTTTGGGATATCGACTCTAACTTTCATGCCATTTGTTTATATTATATAAATTTTTTTCTTCCCTTAGTTTTCTTAGGCTTTCTTATTTACCTGGGTAGGTGAGCCTTTAGTCGGTGACTTCCAAACCAGATGATCTTAGGGCACCAGATGAGAAAACATCTCTCAGACTTAAGGATTCGAGTAAATAAGGCCACAAAACTAACGGGGATTATCTAATTTTTTATCCACCGTTTTAAGTGTGAATAATCATGCTTCCTGAGGCATAATTACCCAACTTCAATAAGTGATTTTTATTATCATAATTTTTTTCAATATATTTTTATTGCATTTCCAGTCTTTGTTTCAATCCCAAAAAATTTGTGTAAGTGTGAAGTGCATAAATCTAAGACAAAAAATTCAAGATCAAATTTTCTTTTCAATCTTATTTTCTTATCCTAAAATTTAAACAAGATCTATTATTTTGACTTGGTTTAAAATTTCATAATTTTAGGTCTTCCTAATTCCTAAGATAATCTTAATTTTATTAAAAATAAATCAAAACTATTTATCTTGTTTCAAAAAAGTTTTGTAAAAAGAAAAGAGTTTTTATATAAGGATTTTTTTAAATTAAAAAGAAGTGTAAAAGAAAGAAAATATAAAACTAACTATGTTAGTAAACCCTCCCCCACACTTATCTCATGCATTGTCCTCAATGCATCGTGAATATGTATATACATGAAACAAATGGAGAGGGAAGGAAGATTACCTCAAGGGGTGGCTCCGGTGGTGGTCAGATTGGGCCAAGCGTGGCGACCCAATCAAGATATCGTGGATCTTCCAGACCCAGTAAAATGTTGATTGAATGAATGATCTAATTAAAAATTATCCCCATTTAATTTCCAATTTTTAAAAATAATTACTGAGTCATTTTCGTCAACAGTCTTGTCCAATAATAATGTGTGATTTTGGAAGATGATGGATTTGGACTCAAAGGGATCAGGAATAAAAACCGAAACCGACTCCAGAATTTGACTCAGATCAAGTCGAGAGTCAACAATGAGAGTCAAAATTGGTTTAAAAATAGGGTCCAAACCAAAGAATTGATATTCACACATTTTTCCAACAATGAAGTGTGATCATAAGAGATTGGTGATTCCATTTCACGGTGGACTATGGCAGGATTCAATGTTGACTCCGGAGTAGAGAAAAAAAATCTGATAAAGATACCGAAGTCATTATTGAATCAGAAAGTGAAATGGGATTACTAATATCAGGATCATTTGTAAGCTCAAGTTCAATTTCGGGAAAAATATAACTTGCAAAATGTCAAGGTGGTTATCAAGATTTTGGGCAAGTTCAAATAGATGTAATGAAATTGAATCTTGATTTTTGTTCATAGAAGGAATGTGAATGGGTGAAATGATCGAGTCAAGTTCAGGAATGATGGGAATCAAAACTGACTCAAGAATGTTACTTAGTTTAGGTAACACAACAAGAGTTGATAGTGATTCAGTGAATGGACTCGAATCGCTAACTTGAAGCTTAGCTTCACATTCATCTTCAAGTTCAATTTCAAGAAATGGATAACTTGCCAAAGTATCAAGAATTGGATGTTGGTCAAGTTCATGTTGGTATGATGAAATTGAAACTGGATTTTCAAAATGGTAAGATTCTTGAATATTTGATGGACATGGGAAGTCAATCGTATTTTGCATTATGCGCTCGGTCTCTTGCACGAATTCCATAGTTTTTTCCAACAATAATTTTTCTTTAATTAGTTCTAGAAAACAACTATATGAATTTTGAAAATTTTGTGGACATAATGAGGCCATATTGTTTTCAAATTATTTTTGGGCCTCTATTGCTTCTTCCAAACTCCTTTCCAATGATAATTTTTCTTCATTGGTGATTCAGGAAAAGGAGTATATGAATCAAAATTGGGGAATGGACTTTGTGAAAATTGTGGAAATGGTGGTTGAAAGTTGGACTCGGGGGAGGTGAATCCCCATTGACTCTGTGAAGAGTTAAAATTATTTTGAAAATTATGGTTATTAGATTGGGGGTACGGTTCATATTGAGTCAGATAATCCCAACCCGACATATACAGTTGGTTTATGTTGTATATAGCCAGGTTGGAGTTATCCGAGTCAAATGAGGTCGGAGTGAAATATGAATTCATATTCGGATTGAAAAAATTATTGTTGTTAAAATTCATATCACAATTTACAAAAAAAGAAAGAAAACAAGCAAACAAACAAACAAATAAAGAAAAAGAAAACAAGCCTATGCTAGGTTGACTTAGACCTAAACGACTCCTAACTGGTTAGACTGTCCATATGGGATACCTTGTCGGAATCTGACCACGAGTTAATCGGCCAGGTAGGGGCAAGATCGGTAGGAGGTATACGTGCCGGAGCAACGGGCCTAATTATGCCAAATCACCATTCTTCGAGGTTTTGCCTCTCAATCACCAACCTTAGATACCGATTTAGAAAGAGTCAAATTCTAACAATTTTCCCCTTAGGGCAATCTCCTAAATGAGTCCGAGATGTCCCTAGGGGCTAACGTCTAGTAATTTTATTAAGGCTTGGGTTGTATGAGTAGGGAGGTGATTTTTGGGCTAAGGGAGGGCAATGACTTCCCTACCTTATCTTGTATTGGATTTTCCCTTTAAGTTTAATTTGTGCAAGTGTGCAATATAGATAAAAATGAACACAAAAAAGCTAGTAAATCTCTGAAGTGTTTTTTCCTATGCTATATGCAATGTCATATGTACACCTCCTATCAATATCACGACAACACAAGAATAAAATGCAGTATATTGGAATGAAAATTGACGCGTTCCTAGATGCAAATGTCTAAATCGTTTTAAAGCATCAATTACCATATTTTAATTCTTAAAATTATTTATAGTGCACAGGTGATATTAACAAAAATTAGTAGCAGAATATAAAAATGTACAACAAGTTACCCAACCAAACTAGAATAAGTGTGGACCTCTGCAATGCTGAAACTTTAACCTACACACTAAAAACAAAGAAGAAAAGTTAACAAAAATATGAAATCAAACCGTTCCCATCCCCGGCAACAGTGCCAAAATTGATCGGGGGATAACCGCGCACAAAAAGTGTATGTTTTGAAGTTAAGATTTAAAGTGTGTGTGCTTTGGCTTCCTCGATACGTCCGTTATAGCATATAGGCTAAAACGAGTCGAATCCACAAGGACGGGAGGCGATAGAAGCGTACATGGTTTGTTCCCGTATATGTTAACAGTTCTTCAATATTTGAAAGAATCAAAAAAAAAGAAAGCAAAGAATGAAAAGAGAAGTGTATGGTGAAAACAAGGACGTGGGAAAAAGAATGGTTTTGTGATTTTGTTTGTATGTCTAAAACAAAGTGAAAAAGAAAGAAAACTCACGGCTTCTAACTACTAATGACTCCATCAACATGCTAATCTCTTAGTGATAGTTGCCTCACATGTATCATTGACCATCACTAGTCCTTGGTTCAAGAGCGATTCAAAGCATAACCCATATGTAACTCATCACAACCCAACTCAACAAACAAGTGCAAGTTACACTTAAATCATCAAAACCTAATAAGAGCAAGCATGAAGTAAAGCAATGTTAGCTTGTTAGTAGTTAGAAAGTTAGAGTGTTAGATCCATCATCATGAGCTATCAATGGCTCTTGCAAGAGCAAGGCCAAGTAGAGGCTATTAGATTCATGTGGATTATCATCAAAGAAGTTAGACTAGTTGGTAGTTAGTAGTTAGTTGCCATGAGAGAAAAATTAGCTACGCATGTAAAAGAAAGTAGAAAGAAAACAAAGAGAGGTAAAGAGAGAACCTTTTATAGCTGTCACCCTCTATTAAAAGCATTCTTGCATTCCACTCATGTGTAACTCTCTCCCATAATACAAGATCTAAAGGAAATGAAAAATACAAAGAGGAGGAAGAAGAAAAATTACACTACATTACCTTAAACTACATAATAGAAAATGAGAACTACCCTAACTTTGCATATCTCAACTCTGGAACCCCAAGGGGGTATTTATAGGCACCAAGGGAACAGGGGGCCAGGGGACAAACCCTGTTCCAAAATGTGGCCGCGGCCGCGGCCATACTGGGGCTGCGCACGCGGCGCTTCGAGGTGCATGCGGTCCCGTCTGTCTCCTGTTAGTTCCTGTGCCCAGTTTCTGGTTTGTAGCCCCTAGTTTTGACGAATCAGCTCTTCTAGGTCAATGGCTATGGTATAGGTTTTAATCACCAATTAAATGGTGATTTAGGGTCTTCTTCTTTATTGCACACCATGGACCTATAATCAAGGAAGCAAAGTTTTATTAGCAGAATCTTATACCAAATAAATATGCGGATGTGATAAAAATTATGCAAAATTAGAGACTAATCACCATCCCTCCTGCACCTGTCATAAACTTTCCTAGGGAGCCTGAGGGGATTGATGTTGTCGTCGAGGAAGTTCAGAGAGAGACTGCGGCTGAGGCAGTTGAGGCGGTATCACCTCTCGGTAATACTTTGATCTTTTGTGAGTAATTCTCTCCTGATATTCATTATGCCTTGCTCGAACAAAGTCTTGCCACAGATATTCCGCCTTTGGGTGCATCGACTTCAAGGGAGGTGGCTAATTTTTCTAAGGGGATCAGGGGTGAAGCAAGTATTTCAACTTCAATGGACGCTGCCAAGTTTGATGCCTTGTATCATGACCCGCCATCTTATCAGCCTGAACCGGCCAGTGGAACTAAAGAGGCTGAGGGGACAGTGGTTACGGAACCAATCTCACTCCTAACTACATCAGTAGGTGAGATGCCAGCGATTTCTTTAATGCTGCCTATCCTGATAACCACAGAGCTGAAGGTAATTACTAGCCCTACGTCTTCGATACTGGTTGTTAAGCCAGCTCTTCCTGAAATAGTTACTAGCCCTACTTCCATCGTGGCTAGTATACTAGTTTCGATGAGGACTCCTCCACGCTCACCGGTGATCGCTCGTCTTTCTCCAACTAGTGCTCCAGCTATTTCCTCTACGCTTATGTTAGTGGAACCAGTGGGAGCTTTGCCTTCAGGGGCCACTCGTTCACTAGGAATAGTTGAAGTCGAGAAAGAATTTGTGGCTGAGCTGGTTGACAGCTTTTACAAGGGCTTTAAGCGATCTGTTGCTTTAGTCTTGAAGGGCTCGACTACATCGTGCTCTGCTTTGAAGGTGGTCCTCTCTCAAAGTATTAACAGCATTCGAGAGTTTAGAGGGGATGACCAAGCTACCACATTGGAGCTTCTGGTGGAGAGGCTTGAGAGGGATGTAGACGAATGGCGCCATCTCAGCAATTCAGATTTGGACTCCTCAGTTAATGAACAGCTTGAACACCTTGCTGCTCAAATGCGTGAAGCTCATCTTGTAGCACAGGAAGCAGCTAAGGCAATATCTTCAGGTTTAAAATTCTTGGAGACAAGGAAAGTAGAAATTGGAGATGCCATGATGCTTCTAATAGTGCTCTTCTCAACGCTGAGGATAAGACTGAAAAGGCCAAGGAAATGATCAAGAAAGCTAATCTTCTTTTGTCCAAGGCTAATCTGACGCATCTTGAGGAGATCGCTCGGCTAGAGCAACTTAAGGCTGAAAATGATGAAGTCCTGCAACAGGAGCTAGCACAGAGGGCAACTTTGGCTGAAACTGAGGCTCGTCTATCTCAGACAGCGAGTTTTAATGAGGCCGAGTTGAGGTCGCAGGCATTCATCAGAGCTGCTGAGGAGAGGAAGAATAGGCTGGCCATCCTTAAAGAACGGATTAAGTCTTATGAAGCACTCTCGTAGCTTGTAATCCATGTATCCCCTTTTGGAATCAATAAAAAGTAATTTTATTTGACTTCTCTACTATATTTCCAACTTGTTTTATCTTCTGAATTTGCAATTCTTACTTTCAAGTTGTGCTATAATTCTCAAAAAGAAAGGAAATAATAGTATAACTAATCTAATCAGAGGTGATAAACTGATAGGATTAGTTATAAATTTGAGAAATGACTCGACTCAAATCATATTGAGATGATAATGGAAGAAATGAGCTTGACGATCTTTACTGTTCAGAAGTAAATATTAACGTAACAGATTAAAGATCATCGGATTTACGAATAGGTTATGATGAATTAGACACCACAACCTGTGATAGCTCCTATTTGAACTAGGGTTTGCTAATTAAAAGCGACCAACCAAGCATAAGAAATTTTGCCATTCAAGGGTGATGACCTGCACATTATGATTAGGAATCACCAGACACGAAGCCTTGTCGTTCAGAGGTGATGAACTAGATATAACGAGAAAGATGAGATTGGATATTCATCAGTACAGATGTAACAAACTTGACATAACTGATTAGAAATTACCAAACTCGGAGTGTTTACTGTTCAGAGGTGACGAACTGGACATAACAGTAAACAAAAAGGGAGACTTGGCTATCTATCGGTTCAGAGGTGATGAACTGGACATAACCGATTAAGAAGCCACCAAGCTCGAAACTTTGTCATTCAAAGATGATAATCTGGACATGATGACAAAATGATGGTGAATCCAATTTTAGAGACCCGTCTATTCAGATGTGATATACTGGACATGATAGACTAAGGCACACTAAACTCTGAATCCGCTGCCAGAGGTAGTCGCATTAATTTAGTAGCTAGCCCACTAGGGACTGCAAGGGTGAATTAGATCTGGGCACCCATCGGTTCAGAAGTAATATTGACATGACCAACTAAGAAACATCAGGCTCACAATTCGCTGTGCAGAGGTAGTCGTATTAATATGACAGCAAGAACTCCTGACCTTGGTAGAGGGAAGGAGGACAAAGTTATGGACTTATTTGTTCAGAGGTGTTGAACTGGACATGACAGTTGAAGTACCATAAGAAGGGAGATCTAGGTATCCGTCGGTTCAGAGGTGATATGGACATAACCGATTGGGAATTACTATACTCAAAGCCCTGCCGTTCAGAGGTGGCAAACTAGACATAACGGCTAAGAAATAGTCCCTACTGGACTGAAAGATGAGACTTGGTTATCTATCAGTTCAGAGGTAATATGGACATAATCGATTAAGAAACTACCAAGCTCTATCATTTATAGGTGACAAGCTGGACATAACAGTAAAAGAAATAATCCCATCGGGGGAAATAGGATCTGATCGTAAACTCTAGGGGAAATTGATATCTCCTTCGGATGCTATTTGGAAGAAATTGTCAGAGGTATATTGTTAACGTGACAACCAAGAGAGTTCATTGGAGACTGAGTGGGAAATAATAGACTTTGAAGAGAGTCTACTAGAGGCTTGCTGGGGAGCTGAGAAATAAATCTAATGAAAGATTATATATCAGAGAACTCCATGGGGATTTTTTAAGCAACTTGTCAGAGGTGTGATGTTAACTTGACAAGGATTCATTTACTGTTAGAGATGTTTAAACATAACAGTAATTTGAGTGGACCTGTTATTATATCGAAGAGAATGACAAGCGGAGTTTATTCACTGGGAAAGTTGACCAAATTCACAGGGATGTTGGTTTTATCCGCCGGGGAGTAGGCTAGAGTCTTACTATCCGAGGTTTAATGTTAAATGATAGGTTAGACTCGTCATTTCGCAAGGAATATGAATACCTTTCTATGTGATCTTACCATTGCATGGACAGGAATTGGTAAATGATTTTGGAGAGGGAATCAAACGGGAACAGGTCCCTTAGGATTTTTAGCAAATCCTTAGCTGTCAACGGATTTGATATGTCTTTACCAACTACCGTTTGAGTCGGGCTAGCCATGCTATTCCCCTCAGCATGATGAGCTGTTAAGGACTTATGTTGGGCTTAAAGGCCAACATTTCCCTCTATCCTTAGCCATTAGAGGCGTTGGATTATTTTGTTACTTTGAGTAATGCGATGCTTCCCCTGGGTTTTCACTCTGTAGGTGAGTTAGGGATTAAAGGAGTAGACACGAATTCCGCGAGATCTCGACTTAAAGATTATCGTTCCTCGTGGACTCTCCGTTGATCGCGTAAAAAGCAAGTACTAAAATGAGAGAAGGAAGTGTGGGTTGATGTTACTGCTTTTGCGATTCTTTCCGTAGTAGCGAAGTGGCTATACTGGTCGTATCCACAAGGAGGGAGAGCGATAGAAGCTTGATGCGGCTTTCAAAGTTCAAGAAGAAAGAAAATTCTTGTTTCTAAATAAAGAATTTGAAAAGTGAAAACAAGTGTTTTTAGAAAATGTTGGAAAATATTTTGGTGGATGGTAAAAGTGATTTTTTTCTTAGTTGCAAAGATGCATGGCTAACTTTCTACTAAGTGCTCCCACTAATTTCTAACTTTTGGAGATAGCCTCACGATGGATCATAGGCAAACACGACACTTGTGCATTGGAACTAATCACGTGGAAATCGAGTGAGAGTTCATCCTATAACTTAGCCTTACACGGCAAAAACTCGGACATTCCCATATCAAGATCCGATAGAAGGCGAGAATAAGGGAAGACTCGAGTGCACTATTGGTATCGTCAAAGTTAAAAGGAAAAGAGTCTAACAAGTAAAATACACAACTCATAGATCATCAAAACTTGGTAAGTATGAAGTATAAGAAAGTAGATACTTGTAGATAAATTAGAGTTAGAACCCTCATCTTAAGATGCCATAGCTCTCATTTGCACAAGGCTTGTTTGGCACTATTGATTCATACGGGTTATCAAACAAGTGTTAGAAATTAGTGGGTTAGTAGTTAGTTAGCCATGCTATGGAAAAGTTAGTTAGCCATCAAGGTAAAAGAAACAACAAAGAAAAAGGGGTAAAAGGGAAAGGGGGAGTTACACTACAACAAAGAAGTAAGAGTAAATGCAAAGACAAGTAAATGAAAGAAGGAAGAGAACTAGTACTTGTATTATCTTGTCACCCTTCAAATACAACTCTTTACACACTCTCTCTCTTTCTCTTTAATGGCTAAAGACCTAAAACTAGAAGAAGAAGAACAACAACATCTACAAACTAAACACAAGATTATAAACTTGCTCTAATTCTCCAATCTGCTCCAACTGAAACCCCCCAGGGGGTTTTTATAGCCATCAGGGAAGAGGGGTCCAGGGGACAAGGAGGTGACCCAAGACGGCGCGCGCGCCGCGGCCATTTAATGGCCGCGCGCGCGGCTCTTTGGGCGGCGCGCAGTTTTTTCTGTCCTCTGTCGTATTCGGCGCCCGGATTTGGTTTTGCAGTCTCTGATTTTGCCAGAATTAGCCTCTTAGGTCAATGGCTACCTTTTAGGTCTTTTAATCACCAACTAAATGGTGATTTAGGTCTTCTTCTTCATTGGCACACCATGGATCTAGAATCAAGCAAGCAAGGTATTATTAGCAGAATTTTTTATCCAATAAATGTGAAGATGTGGTATAAATTATGCAAAATTAGATACTAATCACACCCCCACACTTATCTTTTTGCTCGTCCCGAGCAAAACAAAAAACCTAAGAAAATTATTACACCACTTTCGCAGGTGACGCGATTGCACTGAGCATGTGCAACAAGCCTTTAAACCTCTAGGTCCCCCCTAGAGGAGGAGTATTGTCTCCTGAGGGTTTTCAGCGGATTGCACCCACAAAATCCAGTAAGGAAAAGAAATTAGTTGTTAGAAATTTATATATACATATATATACATGAAAAAGAACTTTCAATTATCTAAGTAAAAATGACCGAATGATGTAAGAATTAGGTTTAACCCTCGTAAGTCCTCTTATATTTTAGCCTTCATAAAAGAAGAAATTATGGTTTTTCTTTAAATTTAGAAAGGATCTTGTACTTCTAACTCATTCTTTTATTTTGCTTTAGATAGATATGCATACCGTGGCAGTGTGATGTGCTTGGGATTTTGCAACATAACTTTGAATATTATTTTATTAATATTTACTTATTATTCCTGGTTCCATTAGGCTTTCTACTTCACTCATGTAGCACACATCGAACCGATGACTCCCAAACCAGATGGTCTTAGGGCACCAGGTGGAAAAACACCCTTCAGGTTAAATATGCGAGTGGAGTAGGCCACGAAATCAAGATTTATTTATAAAATTTTTGGCGTGAGTAATTATGCTTCTTGAGGCACAATTATCCAGCTTTTTTTTCTTTTCTTCTTTTTTTTTTTTTTTTTTTTGGCATGAATAATCATGCTTCTTGAGGCACAATTATCCAGCTCTTTTTTTTTTTTTTTTTTTCAAGAGTTGTGTCTCTAAATCCCAAGCATGTGTGTATGAATTATGCATATTCTACTAAGGCTAAATAAAAGATATAAGTTATTTTCCTTATCCCTCCTATCTTTTTAGTCAAACCATTCTTTCTTTTTTACTTAGGAAAAAATAAAGATTTATTACTAAGGTTCCCGTAATTCCTACAGTCTTTTGGTATTTTTATAAAGAGTATGAAATTTCTTTTCAATCTGTATATTTTTTTTATTTTTATTATTATTATAAACATTTTTTTTTTGAAAGAAATAAAAGGAAAAAGAAAAACTGTTAGCACCCCCCCACACCTATCTAATGCATTGTCCTCAATGAATGTAGATGAAAAATGCAAATACAATAAATAGGGGGAAGGAATGATATTACCGTCTTTGTGGACTCGGTTTGGCCAAGTACGAAGAGGCTAAAGAAATGGCAAAAAGAATGTACACGGGGTAAGCATATAAACATTTTTTTTTTTTTTTTTTTTTGGGGTTAGGTGTATGATGGGGCAAAAAGAGTGAGCACACTATCATCTGGAATTATCGGCTCAGTGGTCAAGAATGGCTTCAGCCTTTGCCCATTCACTTTAAATTCCGCGTTATTGTTAGGGTCTGCAATGAGCACAGCACCGTGTGGAAAAATGGTGCGCACGATGAATGGTCCCGACCAACGAGTTTTCAGTTTCCCCGCGAAAATATGAAGCCTAGAATTGTATAGCAGAACCCTATCTCCCGGTGCAAAGGTTTTCCGGGTTATGATCTGGTCATGAAAAAGTTTGGTTCTGCTCTTCGTGATTCGTGCATTCTCATAAGCTTCATTTCGTATCTCCTCTAATTCAGAAATCTGCAGTTTCCTAAGTTCACCGCCCTTGGTCAGGTCAAAGTTGAGTTGCTTAATTGCCCAGAGGGCCCGGTGTTCTAATTCTACTGGCAGATGACAGGCTTTTCCAAACACGAGTCTGTAAGGAGACATCCCCAGAACTGTCTTAAATGCGGTGCGGTAAGCCCACAATGCATCATTGAGCTTAACCGACCAATCCTTTCTGTTCTGACCAACAGTCTTTTCCAGAATGAGCTTGATTTGTCGGTTTGTGACTTCGACCTGCCCATTTGTCTGGGGATGATACGGGGTTGATAACTTGTGATTGATGGAATATTTTCGCATTAGAGCTTCAAAAACTCTATTGCAAAAATGTGATCCGTTATCACTAATTATCGCTCTCGGGGTGCCAAACCGGGAGAAGATGTTTTCTTTGAGAAATTTGACAACCACTTTGTTGTCATTCGTCTTGGTTGGCACGGCTTCTACCCACTTAGAGACATAATCTACAGCAACCAAAATGAATTGGTTGCCGAAGGAGTTGGGGAATGGCCCCATGAAATCGATACCCCAAACATCAAAAATTTCAACCTCAAGGATCGGGTTTAGGGGCATCATGTCTCTTCTAGAAATTTTCCCGATTTTCTGACAATTTGCACATGACTTGCAAAAATGATATGAATCCTTAAACAAAGTGGGCCAGTAGAACCCACTTTGTAGAACCTTCTCTGCAGTCTTGCGGGGACCGAAGTGTCCTCCGCATGCAAGATCATGACAAAAGCTGAGCACACTCCTCTGTTCCTCCTCGGGTATGCATCGTCTAATTATTTGGTCTGGACAATACTTAAAAAGATACGGTTCTTCCCAGAAGAAGTACCGTACTTGGGCAAAGAAGCGGTTATTGGTCTTGCTTTGTCCAGTCAGCGGGTAATTGTCCTGTGGCCAGGTAATTAACGATGTCAGCATACCAGGGTTCCTTAAGAATGGCTAGGATGTGCTCATCAGGGAAATCCTCGTTGATCGGAGCTTGGATGGTTGGTGCATTCGGAATTCGTGAAAGATGATCAGCAACCACATTTTCAATACCTCGTTTATCCCGGATTTCTAAGTCAAATTCTTGAAGCAAAAGGATCCACCGAATCAGTCGGGCTTTTGCTTCCTTCTTGGCCATGAGGTATTTCAAAGCTGAGTGATCCGTGAAAATCACTGTTTTTGAACCTAACAAATAGGGCCGGAATTTTTCTAACGCAAAGACAACGGCCAAGAATTCCTTCTCAGTCGTTGTATAGTTCTGTTGGGCGTCATTCAAGGTCCTACTCGAATAGTAAATCACGTGCTGCCTATTATCGTTGCGCTGTCCCAGGACAGCGCCAATAGCAGAATCAGATGCATCACACATGATTTCAAATGGCTGGGCCCAATTAGGAGCAGAAATGATAGGTGCAGAAATTAGTTCTTGCTTAAGCCTCCCCCATGACTTGAAACATTCATCATTGAAATCAAAGGGCACGTCCTTAGCGAGCAGGTTAGTTAAGGGCCTCGCAATTTTGCTAAAGTCCTTAATGAACCGTCGGTAGAACCCAGCATGCCCTAAAAAGGATCTAATATCCTTGATGCTTTTGGGGGGTGGAAGCTTAGCAATCACTTCAACCTTAGCCTTATCTACTTCTATGCCTCTCCTTGAAATCTCATGGCCCAAGACAATCCCCTGTCTCACCATAAAATGGCATTTTTCCCAGTTTAGAGTTAGGTTCTTCTCAATGCATCTTTGTAGCACTAACTCTAAGTGATGAAGACATTGATCAAATGAATCTCCGTAGATGGAGAAGTCATCCATGAAAATCTCAAGAAAACGTTCCACCATATCAGAGAACAAACTAAGCATGCACCGTTGGAACGTTGCAGGAGCATTGCACAATCCAAAAGGCATGCGCCTATAAGCAAAGGTTCCAAACGGGCAAGTGAACGTTGTCTTTTCCTGGTCTTCTGCAGCAATGGGGATTTGATTGTATCCCGAGTACCCATCCAGAAAGCAGTAGTACTCATGTCCAGCCAAACGCTCAAGCATTTGGTCGATGAAGGGTAGCGGGAAATGGTCTTTACGGGTAGCAGCATTCAACTTCCTGTAGTCGATACAAACACGAACCTTGGTAGGCAGTCTTGTTTGTACCAACTCTTTATCCTCATTTTCTACTACCGTAAAGCCAGCCTTCTTTGGGACCGCATGAACAGGGCTAACCCATTGGCTATCAGAAATGGGATAAATGATCCCATTATCTAATAGTTTCAGAATTTCAGCCTTCACTGCCTCTTGCATGAGAGGGTTAAGCCTGCGTTGTGGGTCCCTCCTAGGGTTGCTTCATCGACTAAATGAATTCTGTGCTGCACTATGGCTGGACTGATTCCCTTGATGTCCTTCATTGTCCATCCAATGGCTTCCCTATGTCTTTCCAGAATAGACATCAAGCTGTCCTCTTGTTGCTCAGTCAGGTGGGATGCTATGATGACTGGCAAGGTGTCCTTTCCGCCCAGGTAGGCGTACTTGAGATGTTCAGGCAAGGCTTTCAGCTCTAGGGAAGGTGTTGCTTTATTGGAGGGAATCTCTGGGCTTTCGATCCTAAGATGGGGTACACTGGGGCTTGATGCCCAATCCACTGCTGAATCTACTATCTGGTCTAAATTGAATTCCTCATCCTCCAGATCGAACTCTGCCTCAGCTTCTATCTCCATGCATTCCTCATGCTCACTCGTCAGGTTTTCAATAGAATTGACCTCAAACGTCTGATCATTCACATCCCTAGGTTGTCTTCCAAGATTGAAGACATTGACTTCCTTCGTCATGTCTCCGAAAGTTAATCGCATGGACCCGTTCCTACAGTTGATTATGGCGTTGGCTGTAGCAAGGAATGGGCGTCCTAAGATGACGGGAGTCTGAGACCTAAGATTGGACACAGGTTGGGTCTCGAGCACAATGAAGTCAACGGCGTAAATGAAATCCCCGACCCGGATGAGGACGTCTGTGATTTCCCCTTTCGGGATCTTCACAGAACGGTCGGCTAGCTGAATGGTGACTCGAGTTGGGCTTAGCTCACCCAACCCAAGTTGCTGGTATACCGAGAGAGGTAGCAAGTTGATACTTGCTCCCAGGTCAAGAAGCGCTCTACTGATTTCGGTCTGTCCTATGGTGCAGGAAATGGTGGGGCATCCGGGATCCTTGTATTTCACCGGAATGGGACCAGACAGAATTTCACTTATGTTAGTGGCCAAGAACACTTTCTTGGGCACATTGGTCTTTCTCTTCTTAGTACACATATCCTTCAGGAATTTGGCATAAGCCGGGACTTGTTGGATAGCGTCTAGAAGTGGCACATTCAATTTAACCTGGTGGAACATCTCTAGCATTTTCTCCATGTGCATGTTTTTATTGTTGTTCCTAAGCCTATTGGGAAAGGGTGCTACAGGCTTATGAACTTGTTCAGCAGCTTGGTCCTTATCAGATGTTTGTGGAGCGGATTGGGAGGCACTAGCAGAAGTGGAGGCTTGATTGGGATCAGGATGGACTGGACTCTTTGGTTGGTAGACCTGGTTGTCTACCTTCTTTCCAGATCTCAGTATGTGAACAGCATTACAGTGGTTGAGAGATGGATCCTGAACTTCATATGCTTGGTTGGAGGTTTTTGGGTTAACTAATGGCTGACTAGGCAAGGTACCCTTAGGTCTCTCACTTAGGGAGCTAGCTAACTGGCTCATTTGCAATTCCAACCTAGATATGGCTTGTGAATGACTGTTCAGAGTTTGTCCCTGGTTCTGCATGAAAGCAGACTGGGACTTAATGAAAGCCTCAATGCTCTCCTCCAATTTATTGATTTTCTTTTCCATTGGAGAGCCTTGGGAGGAGGAAGATGGGGCTTGACTGGGAAAAGGTGGTGGAGGAGTAGGATGGTGAAAGTTATTGGAGAAATTGGGCCTGGGAGGATTGTTTGGGGCCCAGGAGAAATTGGGATGATTCCTCCAACCGGGATTGTATGTCTGTGAGTAGGGGTTGTGAAGCGGCCGTGAGTAAGCCGCGTTCATGTGTTCCTGTGGCACTTGTTGGGCATGGAAAACAGGGCACTCTTCGAAAATATGGTTCGGTGCCTGACAATATGAACAACCCGGATTGTGAATTGGTGGTGGGTTGATCTGGTTGACACTAGCAGGCTCTTTTGTTTCTAGAGCCTCTATCCTTCTCATCAGGGTAGCAATCTTGGCCTCAACAGCTATGGATGTTTCTAAAGATAGGAGCCCTCCTCTTGAAGCTATAGACTGTGAATTCCTAGGTTTCTCTGAGGCTGGCTCCCACTGCAGGGTTTTCTCAGCTAAGTCCTCAAATAAATCCCAACCCTGATTCTCATCCTTCTGCAAGAACCCTCCCTGACACATCGTTTCTAACAGGGTCTTAGTCTGATAGTCTAGACCATCGTAGAGAATCTGGCACTGACGCCATTTCTCCACGCCGTGATGAGGGCACTGAGCTAGGAGATCTTTGAATCGCTCAAAGTATCTCCAAAAGGGTTCGCTCGGGTCTTGCTTAAACTGCATGATGTTCTTCCTAATGAGGGCAGTTTTGTGAATTGGGTAAAATTTCTTCAAGAAAGCCTTGACGAAATCATCCCACGTCGTGACTGAATCTGCTGCCAAACTGTACAACCATTTCTTAGCTAGATCCTTTAGGGAAAAAGGGATGAAACGTAACCTAACGGCATCGTCTCCTAGCTGGGGTATCTTCATCATGAGGCATACTTCTTCAAATTCCCTAACAAAGAAGTATGCGTCCTCTGATTCTAAACCATGGAATTTCGGAAGAGTGTTAATGAATTGGGGCTTTAACTCAAAATTATTTCCGTTTGCTTCAGGAAGTTTTATGCAAGATGGAAGTGAAGTTCTTATCGGGTAAAATCTATCCTGAAGTGATGCCATCACCGGTTCTGGATGCAAGGGTAACGAGGTGTTTCTTGTTAATCTGGAAGTTGATGGATCTCTCACCCACTCTTGCATTCAGCACACCACAACCAACGTGAAAACAACAAACAATTGAAAAAAGAATAAAAAACAAACAAAAGAGAGAAAAACAACCACAAGCCTTAGTCTAAGGTACCTGGACCTAGACGACTCCTAACTGGTCGATTCTCCGGGGAAGGTTGTTGCAGGAACTTGACTACAAGCTAATCGGCCAGGAAAGGGCAAAGCGGGGGGAGGTATCCGGGCGGAGCCACGGGCCTAATTATGCCAAACCACGGAGCTTTCGAGGCTTTACCTCTAAATCCACTTTCCTTAGACACCGATTTTGCAGGAGTAAAGTTCTTACAATTTCCAACCTCGGTTAATCTCTTAGTGAGTCCGAGATGTCCCTAGGGCCAACGTCTATTGATTTTTAATTAAGTCTTGGGAAAATGTGAGTGCACTTGGAGATGATTTTTGGGCTAAGGAAGGGTGATGAAATCCCACCTTATCTTGTTTATTTGGGTTTTGCCCTTAAAGTCAATTGTGCAAGTGTACAATTTATTCACAACAAGGTAACACTCAAAGCGGTAAATCACTTCAAAATGTTGGTCCTAATCTATATGAATGCACACGTACCTTGTCTCCAGCACTCTTCAACAGAAATTGAAATGAATTGAAATAGACACGTGCCCTAAATGCAAACGTCTAATTCAAATTTTAATTAAGCAACAAGTGGATTTCTGTTGAATTTATTACACATGCATATAGTGAAGCATCCAAGGAAACGAAAAAAAAATTGAAAGCACTTTTTTTTTTTAGCGGCGTTCGGCAACCCTGCAAACGAGTGCGTTAGTACTTCAATCGGAAAAACTCGCTTTTACACGAATTTTTCCGAGGGCAAATAAATCCTCGCGCAATGTCCTTGGCCACCTCTTTTGCTTCCCGTGATGGTAAGCTCCTTGATTCTTCTCCTACACACAAAAGAAAACAAAGAACAATCTTTAGTAGTGAACAATAAAGCCGTTCCCTCCCGGCAACGGCGCCAAAATTTGATCGCGTAAAAAGCAAGTACTAAAATGAGAGAAGGAAGTGTGGGTTGATGTTACTGCTTTTGCGATTCTTTCCGTAGTAGCGAAGTGGCTATACTGGTCGTATCCACAAGGAGGGAGAGCGATAGAAGCTTGATGCGGCTTTCAAAGTTCAAGAAGAAAGAAAATTCTTGTTTCTAAATAAAGAATTTGAAAAGTGAAAACAAGTGTTTTAGAAAATGTTGGAAAATATTTTGGTGGATGGTAAAAGTGATTTTTTTCTTAGTTGCAAAGATGCATGGCTAACTTTCTACTAAGTGCTCCCACTAATTTCTAACTTTTTGGAGATAGCCTCACGATGGATCATAGGCAAACACGACACTTGTGCATTGGAACTAATCACGTGGAAATCGAGTGAGAGTTCATCCTATAACTTAGCCTTACACGGCAAAAACTCGGACATTCCCATATCAAGATCCGATAGAAGGCGAGAATAAGGGAAGACTCGAGTGCACTATTGGTATCGGCAAAGTTAAAAGGAAAAGAGTCTAACAAGTAAAATACACAACTCATAGATCATCAAAACTCGGTAAGTATGAAGTATAAGAAAGTAGATACTTGTAGATAAATTAGAGTTAGAACCCTCATCTTAAGATGCCATAGCTCTCATTTGCACAAGGCTTGTTTGGCACTATTGATTCATACGGGTTATCAAACAAGTGTTAGAAATTAGTGGGTTAGTAGTTAGTTAGCCATGCTATGGAAAAGTTAGTTAGCCATCAAGGTAAAAGAAACAACAAAGAAAAAGGGGTAAAAGGGAAAGGGGGAGTTACACTACAACAAAGAAGTAAGAGTAAATGCAAAGATAAGTAAATGAAAGAAGGAAGAGAAGTAGTACTTGTATTATCTTGTCACCCTTCAAATACAACTCTTTACACACTCTCTCTCTTTCTCTTTAATGGCTAAAGACCTAAAACTAGAAGAAGAAGAACAACAACATCTACAAACTAAACACAAGATTATAAACTTGCTCTAATTCTCCAATCTGCTCCAACTGAAACCCCCAGGGGGTTTTTATAGCCATCAGGGAAGAGGGGTCCAGGGGACAAGGAGGTGACCCAAGACGGCGCGCGCGCCGCGGCCACATGGCCGCGTTTACGCGGCAAAAGCCGCGTTTCCGCGGCCATTTAATGGCCGCGCGCGCGGCTCTTTGGGCGGCGCACAGTCTTTTCTGTCCTCTGTCGTATTCGGCGCCCGGATTTGGTTTTGCAGTCTCTGATTTTGCCAGAATTAGCCTCTTAGGTCAATGGCTACCTTTTAGGTCTTTTAATCACCAACTAAATGGTGGTTTAGGTCTTCTTCTTCATTGGCACACCATGGATCTAGAATCAAGCAAGCAAGGTATTATTAGCAGAATTTTTTATCCAATAAATGTGAAGATGTGGTATAAATTATGCAAAATTAGATACTAATCATCCGTCAACCCTTATCTTATTTTCATATTGGAAAGATTCTGTATTAGGATGTGTCACGAACCTTCTTCAATGAGTTCGGCTTGCCAAGTCATCAACTAAACTCCTTTTATCTTTGATTCCATTAGTTACCATTTGGTCAGTCACCACGTCTTGATATGAACGTGGAAACAATGGAAAGGTTCTGCAAGAGAATGCGTCACGAACCTTCTTCAATGAGTTCGGCTTGATAAGTCATCAAATAAACTCATTTGTTTGGTCGGACCTTTTGTCATTGGGTTGAGTTTCGATCGATCGAACCAGAGCAGGGAGGTATGACATCATTATACATAAAAAAGTTAGGCTAAATAAGTTATCTGCCTGAAACCGTTGCTTAGGCATTCTTGACTTCAAAATATGACCTATTCTTCTAAGTTGAAGATAGGAACATGTTTATATACTAGAGAAGAGTGACAAGGCTAAAATAACTTGATCCTTGTTTTCTTCTTCAATGTCAAAGGCGTTCGATCGGCTCGATACTAGCCGACAGTGAATTCGTAGCCTTGATTCTTCTTTGATACAACCGGTGTTCGATCGGCTAGACACTGGTTTATTGTTGTATGATCTCGTTAGAGAAAGAGGAGCGTTCTTTCTACATATCTCGGATCTGAAGGTCTTGATCAAAGGTGTAATGTTAACTTGATCATGAGAAGGATCTTATATGGGATAATACTTCTTTAAGAACCTATCGTTGATCGGCATCATCAATAAGTCACCGTCTGAAGTCATAAGGCGATATGCTCCATTTGAATAGGCTGTTTCTATCATAAATGGTCCTTCTCATTTGGACTGAAATTTGCCTTTGATTTTGTGCATTGTGATCATCAGTCATCTGATGGCTAAAACCAAATCTCTTTTCTGAAAAATCCTTTGCTTAACCTTCTTATTGAAGGCCTTCGAGATTCGCGCTTGATACAACTCAATGTGTTATTGAGCTTCTAACCGCTTCTCATCTAAGGCTTCAAGCTCTTGGAGACGCAAGCGATCATTGTCTTCCTTTTTCATGTCATTAAAGCGACTCGTAATGATGACTCTGAATTTCTAATGGTATGACTGCTTTGCACCCGTATACTAGAGAAAAAGGTGTATTGCCTGTCGGGGTCCGAACTGTGGTTCGGTGGGCCCAAAGACATTCACCATGCTTCTCATTCCAGTCTCACTTATTTGATGAAACGAATTTTTTGAGTAACTTAATAATTATCTTGTTGAATGCTTCCGCCAAGCTATTAGAGGCAGGGTTATAAGCAGTTAATGCCACATTCTGAATCCAGTACTTATCACAAAACCGATAGAATACCTGGCTCACCAATTAGGGACCGTTATCATGAATGATCCGCCTAGGGACACCAAATCGATGGATGATATGATGTTTGATAAAATTAATCACATTCGAAGTTTTAGCTTCCACAAGTGGTATAGCCTCTGCCCACTTTAAAAAGTAATCGGTTATTACTAAGATAAACTGGTGACCTTTTGTTAAAGAGGGGTTGACCGGCCCTATGACATCAATTCTCATGCTTCAAATGGCCACGAAGCAACAGTTGGATGGAGCAACTCTGGAGGCTGATGTATGAAGTCTGCATGGATTTGGCAGGCTTTACACCTTCGTGCATATTGGATGGCATCGGCTATCATGGTCGGCCAATAATATCCAAGCCTGCGTAATCGGTTCTTGAGTTTTGGACCTGGCTGATGAGCTCCATATATGCTATTATGCGTTTCTTTAAGCACTTTTTGTGCCTCTGAATTAGAAAGGTAACGGGGGAGGATACCGTTATATGAGTGACGGTAGAGTGTCTTTATAATTGGATCATATTAAAAGTGGAGAGAACTTCGTCTGATAGATGCCGCTTCTTTAGGGTCATCTGGCAATATATCATGCAAAGCATAGTCAATGAGGGAAAATCGCCAATCTCTTAGTTCAAAATCCGTCAAGATGCTATGGACTTCCTTGGTTTTCAACACATATTTAGGACAAATAATGTGTCGAGTAGCCACTGTAAGGTGATATGTTGTGTCAATTGGTAAGGCTAATGTGGCTGCTAGTGCAGCTAAGGCGTCGGCCTTAGTATTCTGGGATCAGGACACATGGCCTATGTAAAGGCCATCAAATGAGCTAGCCATTTGGATGACTACATGATAATAAGGTACTAAATTTCCGTGACGGACCTTGTATTCTCCTTTAACCTGATTATTAATCAGTCTTGAATCACCATAGGCTTCAAGGTAGCGTACCCTCATTTCATGAGTGAGTTGAAGGTCAATAAGTAAAGCACTGCATTCTGCCACATTGTTGGAACATGGTTCCGTCAATGAAAACGCCCTAGGAAGGACATGGTTTTCTGGTGAGATAAATACAACCCCCACACCAGCAATGATCTTACCTTTAGGACCTATTCGTGATGCTCCATCGAAGAACATCTACCATACTTCATGTTCTGAAGTTATATTAGATTCAAAAACCTCATCTGGAATATCTTCATGAAGTTTTGAGCTTTCCGGAACCGGATGAGCAGCCAAAAAATCTGCAAGCGCCGGCCCTCAACCGCCTTCTGAGAGACAAAGAGTATGTCGTACTGGGAAAATAAGAGGGCCCACTTAGCTAATCTTAAATTTAATGATCCTAGTTTCATTATGAGGAGACGCAAAGGATTCACTCTGAAAATGACATGTATGATCTGGCCGACAAAATAATGTCGCATCTTCTGAATAGAAAAGACAAGGGCTAAGCATTCCTTCTCAATAGGGTTATAGTGAGATTTTGCCCCTATCAGAGTCCTGCTCAGATAATAAATAGCCTGAGAGAATGGTCCATAGCTTTCACATAAAGTAGGAATGATTTTCCTGATGTGGGAGCCACTAAGACCGGAGGTTTAGTGAGGTATCTTTTGATATCCTCATAAGCTTTTTGACAGGCTTTATGCCATACAAAAGAGATACCCTTTTCATGAGTCGGGTGAACGTTTGACAGCGACCTGAGAGATTTGAGATGAATCTTCTGATATAAGCCAGTCTACCTTGCAGGCCCCTAAGTTCATTGAGATTCTTAGGTGGATGCATGCTCTAAATGGCTTTGACTTTATCTGGGTCAAGATGAATTCCCTTTGATGTAATAATGAATCCTAGGAACTTGCCACTCGAAACCCCGAAGAAGGATTTTGTAGTATTCATCTTCAATCGATGAGCCCGCATTATATCAAACATTGTCCTCAAGTCGCGAAGATAGTCATTCTTATCGCGACTTTTGACAGCAATGTCGTTGATATAACATTCTACCGTATTTTGGAGATGGTCACAGAAAATTGTACTTATTGCCCACTGATAAGTTGCTCCCGCGTTTTTTAATCCAAAAGGCATCACGGTATAGCAATATACCCCCAACTGTGTCTGAAATGAAGTATGTTTCTCATCCCCTGGATACATCTTAATTTGATTATACCTTGAGAAGCCGTCCATGAAAGACATTCTTTCGAATCCGCAGGTATTGTCAATCATTACATCGGTGATGGGCAATGGGAATTCATCATTGGGATAGGCTGTATTGAGATCGCAGTAGTCAATACAGATTCGTATTTTCCATTCTTCTTGAGAACGGGAATGATGTTAACAACCCAATCTGGATGCTGTTCTTCCCGTATGAAGCCACATGCAATAAGTTTATGGACTTCGGCTTCAATTGCCTCCATAATGTCCGGGCGAAATTGGCGTTGTTGTTGGTTAACTGGCATGGCGTCTGGCTTGATGTTCAAATGATGCATGGCTACTTGTGGATCAAGTCCAAGAATATCTTCGTAGTTCCATGCGAAGATATTGATATATTCTTTTACGAGTACTATCAATTCTTTTTTTTCATAAGTGATAAGCTTTCACTTATAAAGATGGGTTTAGGGTGATCTTGACTCCCCAAGTTAACCTGGATCACCTTGTCTTCAGTAAGTGGTTTGCGTTATTCAAATCGCTTTTCTCACTGGAAATCCAATTACTGAGCCCATGGTTCAACATCAGTAGCTTCTACTGGCTTCAATTGGCTACTTAAAGTCATATTAACGGTGAGATTCTCGAACATCGTTCCCACACTGACATCCGACTCCCATTCGAAGGAAGCGGCAGAGCGTGATGGGATCGGTTTGTTATATTTGGATTGAACCGTTATAGGCGGTGGAGGTGTAACGTATCCCAACCCCCTGCGTGTTTTATCATAGTAATTTGCCGGTTTCCCTTTTGGCACAAAATTACACAGAAAACCACGTCTTCCTTTTCCGAAATTCAGGCCATTCTCACGCTGCAGGCTGTATCCCATTTTCCTCATCATATGTTATGCTAATCGTGCATAATAGAAAATTTACGGGGCCTATGAGTCTGAACTCGAACCTGTGGCCGTAGACCTTTGAAGTTGGGCTCTACCGAATATTATTGGTGATTGACCCTTTTTGAACAGAGGAACCACTAAAACGGATCCTTCTATACATTCTACAGATGTACTTGATGTACTTGATTTATGCAAGGGCATGTGTAGTGAGCTATTCATAGCAGATTCAAACAGCTCGAAACTCAGAGGATAATCAAAGGAAACATTATCATAAATTATCCATTCGTCATCACCCTCGGAAGGAGTATTACATCGAGGATTATTGAAACATGCTATAATTGGTTCACTGACCAAAGTAGCTGGCGTGTCACCTTCAGACTCTGAATCTGCCTCATTGCCGCTATCATCGTTGTCAAGCAATGATTCTTTTGATGTTTCACTGACTTCCTGATATAGGAGAGCATCAGTAAAGTAGTTTTCCACCCCTTTGAATGGTTGTTTCTCAGCGAAGGCAGTTCATACTGTTGCATCATCTTCAACATATTTGAAGCACTGGTGCAGAGAAGAGGGAACAATCCAGTTAGCGTAGATCCAGGGTCGTCCTAGTTACAAGTTGTATGATGTGTCAGCGTCAATGAAGTAGCATGTCACTTCTGATTTTAAGCTCCTGATTCGGCAACGGAGTCGAATCTTTCCGAGTGGGTGACTACTCCCTGCATTAAAACCGTATATCATTGTAGTGATTGCAGACAATTGGTACAGTGGTATGCCAAGAAAGTAGAGGAGCCTTTTGGGTATGATGCTAAGTGCGGATCTTGGATCAACCTGTACTCTTTCAATGCATATTGAACTGATGTATCCGGTGTAGTACAAAGGTCGATCGTGCTTATTATCCTTGAGAAGCATGTCCTCAGCTGTGAAAGTAATAGCAGGTACTTTTGATTATACATGATGACATTCAGAGCAAGAGGGCTGAGTGTCACCCCTGGGGATTTCTGGCATATATGTCAGAAATGATTCTGAGTTAGCCAGTACATCCCTAAGTGCTTCTCTTGTCTCTTTTGAGAGACGAAGGTCTCGTGTATGGTGATACGAGCTGGGATATTAGCCAGCTAGGCCAATATGTTAAAGCAAAAAGGCATGTTACGTCCTAGGCCTAAAGGCTTCTTCAGGACATGGTCAAACCAGACTTCTTTCTGCTTCTTTTTTTCCTATTGTCGGGACCAGAGCTGGTATGGGTATTTGTACTGACGTTGTTTGTTGTCATGTCTCATCAGTAACTTTAAGAGAAGCTGATGTGAGATTGCCATCATCTGGCAAGATAGAGATAAATTGCAAGATTTGCCCTTTGACTTGGGTTTCTTCGAATCCCATTGTTCGTCTTGGGCAAGGTCTGGGTGTATTCACATGATTTTCCCTATTTTCAACGTCAAGGGAACAAGACCCTTAATCTCTTGAGTTTTGGCTAAAGGATGCTTTACTTCTAGCTGTGCTTCAGGGATTGGGAAGGCCCTATCAGGAACTATAACTTTTGAGGTTTTGCCGAACTCAAGGGTCACCATGTTTGCAGTGACCTTTTGTTCTGATTTCAGAGTCAAAACTTAGCATCGACTAAAGCTTGAATTTTGTCCTTGAGGATAAAGCACTTATTAGTAGAATGATGAATCATCCTATGAAAGAGGCAATAGTTGGGATCGTTCGTGCGTCCCACTTCCTTAGGGCGTCGAGCATCCAGTAGCTTCAATTTATTCTCTTTGTAGAGAAAATAGAATATTGTGGCCACCTGCTCATCTTTGAAGGAGTACTATTTTGGAGGAAACTTAAACTCTTAATTATTGAAGCTGCTCTTCATGGCCTTCAAATGAACATCCCCTGACAATTCAACGGACATAGTCTATTTCCCTTTGGCTTGGGAAGATTGCGCCATGTTGCCGCGCCCCTTATTGTTCATACCCTATTTGCCATTAGAGGTAGATGGCTCAAACTTTTTAGCTGACTTTTCGGCTATCTCAACTTGCTCGACTAGTTCCTTCCAGGTATAGGCTTTGACAGCTCCTACGAATCTCCACTTGGTCCAAGAAGTTATGCCTACATGTCTGCAAGAGCATGGGCAACAGCATCCCTGCTGGGCACATCAGAGACAAGTTTTTTAACCGCTCAATGTAGTCACGGACAGATTTTTCCTTCCTCTGCACGGTAGAGAGGAGTTTGTCCATGGTTACCCCAGTATCGTCCTCGTAGAAATGAGAAAGAAATCGAGTTTCTAAGTCGATCTAGGAATTGATAGAGCCTGGAGGAAGGCTTCGGAACCAGTTAAATGCTACTCCCTTCAATGTGCCAATGAACAGTCTGGCCATAATAGCATCGTTATCTAAAACGTTACCGGTCTAAGACCGGAAGTAATAGATGTGCTAGTTTGGTTAGCTCTTACCATCATACGTATGTAACGTTGGTGGCTTGAATTTTAGTGGGTATGGTACTAAATCTCATTCCAAAGGGTAAGGATAGACTGCCCCTACTTTCTTTAGTTCATCCGTTTGGGCTAGGGATCGGTTTGGATGCCTTTAAGAACTTCAGCATCCATAGAAGAACTTTCCTTTGACTTCTCAGTCTTGGTTGTTCATTGTCATGATGTTCCTCTCATTATGATTACTCCCGATATCATTGTTATTTCGGTTAGTAAGGAGTTGGGCGAGCATCTGTTGAATGTTGTCTAAGGCTTCTTGCTAAGCCTTGGAGGTTTTCTCCTAAGCTACCAACCATCTACGGAGGTCATCGTTACCGTTATCAGCAATATGCACCGACACTCTATCTGTTCGTATCGAGCTGACTATTGCCGAAGAGGCATACCCACTGCCTTCCTCCTCCTTATTAGCCCATTAGAATAATCTTCTCATTAGTTCTGGTGAGGTTACTATAGTTGAGTAGGGGGCTGCTCATAACTGTAGGGTATTGCGACCCTAGATCTGGTGTTTCAGAAGACACCTTCTTCGTGCACCAAGACTTGGCCTAAGCCCGGGCTATAGTCCGGTTCTAGAGAACTGAATGAAGGAGAGTTAGCACTACACGGCGCTCGTCTGCCCCTATGTGGTTCCCATCCCCTTTCGATAATATTGACGGATGCAGAGGGCAGATCTAGTAGAGCTCCTTTTACGATGCTTCACAGGAGCCTGCACCGATAGTCGATCAAAGACTGACTTGGAGGAATGGTGGGGATTGGTCCTAGTCGGCAATAGACTGAGTGGACAATCACGAACTGGCATCCTACTTATTGACAATAGGAGAGAGAAGTTTGGAGTAATTTCAACTTCCGTTTTCTCACTAAGAACTCTCGCAAGTCGGATCTAGCCGAGCTTAAGCGACTCAGCGTAGAGACTGGGTAGATCGCGCATTGATGTGTTCAGGTAATTTGGACACCACCTTCTGCTCATAACTCTGTGAGGGGTGGAATTGGCATCTGCAAGCTTTGGAAGTGAAACACAGGATGATACCTCGTTCTTCTCATCACCACAGAGGTGATTGGCACTAGATAGTGCTTTAGCTCTAGCTTCACGGCTAAGAACTTTGGGAGCACCCTTAGGCACTAAAGCTGCATAAGCACCGCTATCAGCACCCAAGGACGATCCCTTAGCTCCGCTGCGAAGAGCGAACTTAACACTTGAGGAGTCAGGGAGCGAAGCACGCTGTGGTGCTTTGTTCGCCACCTTGTTGCGAAGGTGGTTAGCACTACTAAGTGCTTTAACTTTAGCCTGGCGGCTGGGAATTCTGCGCGTACCCTGAGGTACTGGTGCTGTGCTTGCCATGCCATCAGTAACTTCACTCGTGAGAACAAGGTTGGAGGGAGGAGTTACTGCTCCTGAATTAGGCGAAGGCATAGTTGCCGTCCTAGCCTCGCGGCTATTGGCCTCGGCGAAGCTGCCAAACCAGGCAGGCATTTTGCCTTTGTCTTCGCATGATAGGCGAGCCTGTGGTGTAGCTATGCCTGAAGCTTCACTCGGAGTTTTCTGTTTTGGCCTCCACATTTGCTTTGGAAGAGGAGATTTAGGTCGTAGGGAACCTGGTTAGCCTCATGCGAGGATGAGTGGAGTTCGAAGGAGGCCCGTTCGGTTACTTGCCTGGCTAGGGCTGGTTTCTGCTCTGAAACCTTGACCATCGAGACCTTCCTATGCTTTCGTGTGTGGAGCACTGGACTACCTTAATAGAGAGCAGCTCTTCGAATGTTCCTTGGTCGAAATGAACGATCAAGTTTTCAAAAGTAACGGGCTCAGGATTCTAATCTTCGCATTGCGACACTGTCTCCTTGCCGCGTCAGAAGACTGAGATCCCCAGCAGAGTCGCCATCTTGTTTTCCATAGATTTAGGTAAGGGAAAACTTACAAAAAAGTGTTCAAGGAGCGAAATTACAAGTATATTTTTTATAGAAAGAAAAAGAAATTTACAAGTAGATCTCCTTTGAGATTTCTAGGGAAATGTGCTGGTAGGAATCTGATCAGCGCGCGGTCACTTTATCCTTTTGATAATGCAATCGGTCAGATGATCGAACTGCCTCCTAATAGGACTGCCTTCTCGCTTGGTTCAGGGAATCGGAGAACAAAGGATCCGTAGAGCCCTCTTCTAGGGATTCTGCTTCTCGAGCCAATCTCCTCTCCCTCCTCTTTTTTGTCTCCTCTCCCCTGGTAGGCTATTTATAAAAAGAATAAGGATATAACCGCCCTGAAAATCTAAAAATAGATTGAGTCAATCTGTTTTGCATCTGGAAAGTAGCCTCACAGCGAGGCTAGAAACAGCTTCTACGAAGCTAGGAATAGCATATAGCGTTAATTCCTTGACCCTTTCCGCTTAATGAGGGATACTCCCTTGATCCTCTCCAGTTAATTAAGAGATCCCCCCTGATCTTCTCACCTGACGGGGAGAGTCAAAAGATCATGACAATCAATTGTTAAATTCGATCGAAATAATCTCATATGGAGATTTGATTGGTCAAAGGTGACCATAAAAGACCGCAGCGGGCTAATCCAATAAGCTCATAGCGGAGCTAAAGGAAGCTTCTGGCGAAGCTAAGAGTAAGCTCTCAGCGAAGCTATAAGTTGGCCCATGGCAGAGCTATGATGGAATTCTTGTGGAGCTAAGCAAACTTAGCCTCTCGTGTGATTGCTCATCTCTTGGGCTCATGTGAGACTAAGTATCGAGCTAACTTAGTGTCTCTAGACCTACCCAGGTCCTTTTCAGAGGCAACTTTGACTTACTATCTACTTTACTAGATTAGTAATGTCCATGTTGATGCCTTGTCTCTGGTCATCAGCTTGTCTTTGACTTATCTTTTATAGATGTCAATAAGTTAGACGTTGTTCAGACCGGCTGAAGATGAATGCGGGAGTTCTATCTTTTTGAGTGTCAACAAGACCCCCTTCAAAGTTTTCGTGAATCTGCAATGAAATGGTTCAGATTCTAAAATACTTTGAATTGTTTTGATTGATGGGGTGTGAATGTCAACGTCACCTTGGTGTTTGAGTTTAACTTCGCCTGTAACTCTACCTTCGGGTGTAGCTTCGCGCTTCTAAGTAGCTTCGCTTTTGGATAGCTTTGCCTTTGGGCTTCCTCGCTTCAAACTGAGTTGGAAGATGAGTATTAGCCTCACGCTTGCTGTTGATGGAGTGACGCTCCGTTCCCGCACTAACCGCTTTTGCGAGTTACGAGAGGAATTGTTCCCTTTTTTAAGGTTAGAATATCCTCTCTTGCATTAACGAGGGAGATTATTTCTTTTTCTGAAGTTCAAATAACTTCTTGCGCATTCTCGAGGGAGACTATTCTCTTTCTCATGGCCAAGCACTTGAATGCCTTACATTCGCCCGCGAGGCTCTTGGATCAGCCTTTGGCGGGGCTAAATAGGAAGCTTCAGGCGGAGCTAATAGTTAGCCTCAAAGTGAGGCTACCGACCAAGCTTAAGCGAAGCTGTTAGTTCCATGCGGAGCTATAAAGCTTACCTTGGGCTTATGCCAGGCTAAGTATTGAGCTAACTTAGTATCTAGACCTGCTTGGGTCTCTCCAAAGGTAACTTTGGCTTACTATCTACTTTACTAGATTAGTAATGTCCATGTTGCTACCTTATCTTTGGTCATCATCTTGTCTTCGACTTACCTTTTTCAAGTGTCAACAAGACCCCTTCAAAGTTTTCATGAATCTACAATGAATTGGTCCAGATTTCAAAATACTTTGATTTGCTTTGATTGGCGATATGTGAATGTGAACGTCACCTTGGTGGTTGAGTTCAACTTCGCATTTAGCCCCGCTTTCGGGCTGGAATAGGTTCACCGAGGAATTGATGATCCGCTCTCGTGTAGCTTCGCGCTTCTGGGCAGCTTTGCCTTTGGACTTCTTGAAGTAGCTTCGCTTCAAACTAGGTTGGACTACGAGCAATAACCTCGTGCTCGTTGTGATGGAGCGATTTTCTGTTCCCGAGGCTAACTGCTTTTGTGAGTTATGAGAGCAATGGCTCTCTTTTTCAAGGTTTGAATAACTTCCCTTGCATTTACGAAGGAGATTATTCCTTTTTCTGAAGTTCAAATAACTTCATGTGTATTCCTGAGGGAGATTATTCCCTTTCTGAAGGTCAAGAATTTGAATGCTTAACTTCGCCCGCGCTCCAAAGCTTGAAGTGGTAGCGGCGTAGTCAGGCCATGAGGCCTATAAATAGAACCCTTATAGTCTTTCTTAGAGAAACATACTGCTCCCTTTTAGGAAGTTTGTTTATGACCCCTCCTCATTGCTCAAGCAAGGAGATTGAGGTCCCTGAAATAGTGAGAACTCTCACTCTGATTATTACCCGATCAAAAACTGGTGAGCCTCGGCCATCCAGTGACTTTAGGGAGTTTATCTTCCTTAATTTTCTTAGCTTTATCAGCTAACTTAGGGATTGATTTCTCTTGATCTCTGCATTTGGCTTTCGGAAAAGGATTTCAACCCTATTTTCAAGCTTCCCAGCGAAGCTAGCATTCTTGCCTGATCAAGCGAAGGATCTTTCTACGCGAAGTTCCTGCCTAGATCTGTTAAATATGCCATATAGACAGGGTTTGGGACTTAGCCTCTTCAAGGTTGAGCCAGTCTTGCCATATATGTAGGGTTAAGACTGCACCCTTCCGGGCCAGTCTAACTTAGCCATATAGGCGAGGCTAGGACTTGACCTTTTTAAAGCTTGTCTGGCCTAGCTATCTAGGCGGAGCTAAGACTTGGCTTTTGCTAGGCCGGTTTGCCATGCAAGAGAGGCCATCCTCTGCTTAGCTGAAATCCGTCTCAAGGCACAACTGGGCTGGATCTGGATAGCTTCGCCTAAAGAATAAAACTCTGACTTAGCATTTTCGTCCCTCCCCTTTTTTATTGATGCTAACTAGTTTCCAGTTTGCATTGCAGTGTACTATGCTTCCAATTCTTTTATCCTGATAAAGGAGAATAAAAACTTGCTTCTTGATTTTCAAGTTGAAGCTTTGATCGTAAGCAGGAGGAACATACTGGAACAACTGATGTGCATTCCAAGAAGAGGCTGGCAGTCGCTTATCCGAGATAATCCACTTCGGAAAGCGGCTAGTAGTTGTTTATCCGAGATGACCCACTTTGGGAAGGTGCTAATAGTCGCTTATCTGAGATGATCCACTTTGGGAAGACGGACGTCACCAGTAAGGTCCGGATCCTTCCTTGCCAATTTTGTTTAAGGAAGATCTAGTTTTCTGATGGAAACTAATCCTTTGCCAATTTTAATTATAGAAGATCCAGCTCCATGATGGCAACCAATCTCTTGCCAATTTTCATCAAAAAAGATCCAGCTTTTTTATGGCAAAATCTGCCAATAAGCGAAGGATTACGGTCTTGTGTGGGAGGAAGACCTTTCTTGTCCAGTTGAGATGGTTTATCACCCTGAAAGTTGATAGAACAACTTATTTGCCTTGTGAGCAATGATTCTGTTGTATGAAAGACAATCTTAATGTACTAATGTATCATCCCTTTTGAATCAATAAAAAATTTTACTTTTGCTCATCTACTTTGCTTCCTTCTTTTCACTTTGAATTTCGAAAGCAACTAGAATGGACTCGCTTAGGTAAAAAGCTCTTAGCGGAGCTAACCTTTCAGCGAAGTTGAGGATGGATTTTCAGCTAAGTTAGAAACGAGCTCTCAGCGGAGCTAGCGCAAAGTTTCCTACGAAGCTAAAGGTGAACTTTCAGCGAAGTTAAAGCCCAACTTTTGGCTAAGTTACTCTAACGTTGCGCGAAGTCGCAGCTGTACACACAGCGGAGCTAGCCCTTGGCGGGGCTAAAGCAAGGCTTCTCGGGGAAAGCGCTTAGGCACCATTTAAAATTAATTTGAAACAACCGCCTGCGCTCCATTTGAGGAGGTGAAATTAGACATTTTATGTCTATAAATGCCCGATGGGCTGAAAGAGAAGATTACCATCTCTTAAAATCAGATTTTCAGAGAGCGAAACTCCCTCTCTCTTTCTTCTTCTTCCTCAGTCAGATTTTTAGGACTTTACAGTTCTTCATGGCTTCCAAATGACGAGCGAGCAAAGAGGCAGTGACCTCTTCTACAAAGGCGCCCTCTCCTCCTCCGATCATCGAACGCCCCATTGCGGGTAGGGATTTTCCCTCTTATCTAGAATTTTCACCTCTTTTCGAAGCCATTTACTGGCTACCTCATGGTGAATCTGGAGTGATTCACCGTGATCCCGTGATCTCAGGGATCGCTCTCCCTAATTTATCTTTGTCGAATTTTTAGGGGATTAATTCCCCTTAATTTCTCAACTTGAAATTTAGAAACCAATTGTTTCTTCTCTAAACTTCTACACGAAGCTAGTCCTTAGAGCGGTTCACATTCTATCAAATGACAGGATATGAACCTAGCTCTAGAGGCATAGCTGGGAAGAGGAGTTTAAAGTCCTTTGAATAGTTTTAGGCACAAGTGCCTTTTCAGCGAAGTTAGCCCTTGGGATTTTTCCGCATTCTGTTCAGCGACAGAACGCGAAGCTAAGCTCCTGGAGCGAAGCTAATCACTTAGTGATTTTCTGTACTCTGCCTTTATGCAGAGTGCGAAGCTGAGCTTCAGGGCGAAGCTAATGCTAGGCTAGCTTCGCTCGGAGAGCGAAGCTATGTCTTAGTAATTTTCTTTTTGCTTTAGCTTTCCTTTTTCTTTGGGATAATTCACTAATATAGTCTTTTCTTACTTTGCAGTGCACTATGCTCCGGGTCCTTTGAACAGTCTCTTTGGAACAGTTAGGAGACTGGATGGCAATGTTAGCCTATAATTCTAAGGGCAAGCCTCACTATTCAGTGAGCGGAGCGCTCCTAACAGGGATGCCCTTATCTACGCCGAAGATCAGCGTATCTGAGGAGCATCTTAACTACTACTCCCCTCGAAGATTATGACCGAAAAATTTATCGGAAGCCCGGCTACATGTTAGGGATGCAGCGCCTGACACCGATCATCAGTTGCTGGCCGAGAAAGGACAGTGGATCTTCAATCTAGATGGCGAGAAGTATTACCTCCCATCTAGCAAACGTCATTTCCCTCTGTCTTTCTTTCAATGCGTGACGAGATCTCGGAAGATGAAATGACAAGTGGCTCAGACCACAGACTCTGTTCATTGGGAAAATTAATTGTTGCGTCTCCTGGATATACAAGGGCAGGTCCTCCTCGTTGCATATTGGGCCTTCATCCTGGAAACATTCTCCAAGACATCCCGGTGGGGGAAAATCCTGCTATGGCTCAAACCTTTGGAAATCAGTTTTTCAAAGTCCATGGCAACTATCCAGAAACTGATTTCAGGACCCCAGGCTGGATTCATCCCCAAGGCCTGGTGGAGGGACTTGACCCTATATGTCTTGGCCCATTTTGAAGAGGATTTGGAGAGCCTGGACTTTACGAGGCTGTTTGGGTAACTTGCTATGGCATTCAGATGAGTGTAGCGAACTTCTACGCCATCTTCGAGTTATACTGTCCAGCTACAGGGACTTTCTTTACCCCTGTAGGCGAATTGGGTATGGCTTTGTACGAGATGTGGGAAGTCTCTGCTATGCTAATGGGATCTCTCCCTTATGAAGAATACTTCCCATGCGAGGCAGAATAGGCACTTCTGGAGAAGCAGGAGCCGGCCATATCGAGACTTACTGGGAGTTGATATGCCATTTTTACATCTGCTCGAGTGCACATGGGAGCCATAAGATAGTTTCAAGTAGTTCGAAGAGCTGGGGGAATTATTAGGTCCCCAACTTAGAAGATGCTCCTGAGGCGGCTCACTGCGAGGTTGCAGATGAGGATATTTTCCGGAGGATTCAAGAACATTCCCATGGAGACATGGTCTTGGAAGAAGATGATGGTTCCTATGAGAAGGGTGACATTCTCAGGAGTTTCCATCATCAGGCCCATCGACCGATGTCCCAGAAGGCACTTTTGCTGGGTTTTAATCAGTTTGGTTGAAGAGATGTATAGTGCCATCTCCTTCTAGCGACGCTATTCTTTCGACTATCTTATTGCCAGCCATTTGTCTAGTCCACGGTCTCTCCCTTGAATTTGTTGTATTCAGCGGGGCTTTGTGTATTGATGGAGGCTTTCTGCAGACCATCAATGACGAAAAGGGGAAGGACACTATCTTGCCCCGTGACGGACCGAACACCAGGATCGGCTTGCCATGCACCTATTTGATGGCATGGTTCGCTCTTCACTGCCTAACTATTATTCAAGCTAGTGGAGAGCCTCCAGAAGGCGTTCGAATGGCGCTTCTCCATCGATTTGAGGGATCTTCATGGTTACGGACTTACGTGGCCGTGGTCCGTAAGCTAGTGTGTCGGTATGATGTTTATAGTCTCTTCCGGTGCTTTCCCTACATTCGCGATACGGGCTATGGCGAAGAATTCAAGAATGTAGGGGAGGGGAAGACATCGCTGAGTCAAAGGATCTTTGAATGGCTGGTTAGCATCCGGCCATCTGATCTGGTGTACAGGAGTAGGGATACCTGCTATTTGGAGCCCTATGTCCCGAGTTGATTTGCTCGTCAGTTCGGGTATGACCAACTCTACGTTGGTAACCTGAACACTAGTCTGGCCTTTATGGGAAACTCATTAATGGTGCTCGCGCCTCGCAGTTCTTCATCACTGGCTGAACTAAGGTACAGTTGTGTATGCCATTGAGGACCCCAAACCTTCTGACGACTTTAGGTTTCTGTCAGTGGTACAGGACTTCAAACTCTGTGCCTACCAGATTTTCTATCAACTCTTTGACGTGAAGTTGATTTCTCAATAGCTGAAGCGGAAAGTCACCGAGAGGGGTGAAGGTAAAAGGATCGGGATGCCAAGCCTCTCAGAGTTCGTTGCCATTGTCAATAGTGAAGCTTCAGACATAGAAAGTCCCCATTTGAAGGAGTCGTAGGCATTGAGGTTCCACCAAATACTCCTGGAGGGGTGGGCACAGCTTCTATGGAAGACGTGGAGGTAGAAGAGATGGAGGAAGAAGATCCCGACGTCAACTTCAATCGAAAGCGACAGGTGGGTCCCGTAGGAAGAGGGTAGTGAAGAAGCCTCGTCGCTACACTCCCACCATTATTGCAGAGAGTGAATCAGCTGGACGCCTCCTCCTCCTGCCCCATTAGTTATTAAACTATCGGCACAAAAACAGATGACTGATAAAGCTATTCCCAGCCTGGGTAAGACCAGTTTCACTCGTTTTCCTTCTATCTTTTTTTTTTGACATGTACTTATATATTTGCATAACTCATTTGTTTATCCTACGATTTAGGAACCGAGGCTGGAAGAGAATGGGAGCTGAAGCTGCAGGAGAACAGGGAGATTATTTTAATCTCCTATTTACTTATAAGGAAGGTGACGAGGCTAGCTACTTTGTTGTCCAAGAAGAATCCGAAGGTGACGTGGCTGATGTCGGTCCTTCGGGTGCTGGGACCTCGAAAGAGAGTCCCATGGCCTCCAGCTCTATAGGATGGACCACAGAGGCTTTAGCGAGCGAAGGTGAGCTGTACGTCCCTCCTGCATCTGCCAAAGTCTTTTCTATGGAGCCCGGTGGAATTAGCGTTGCGAGGAAGTCCAAAAAGAGACTGTTGCTGAGGTAGTTGAGGCGGTATCGCATCTTGGTAATACTTTGATCTCTTGTAAGCAATTCTCTCCTGATATTTGTTATGCCTTGTTTCAAAAAAGCCTTTTCACAGGTGTTCTAATATTGGGTGCATCAACTTCAAGGGGACCAGCTGATCTTCCCAAGGGAATCAGGGGTGAGGCAAGTACTTCAGCCGCAACGAATGTTGCCGAGTTGGATGCTTTGTATCACGACCAGCCATCTTATCAACCTGAGCTAGCCGGTGGAGTTAAAGAGGCTAAGGAGACAGTGGCTGCAGAATCACTCTCACTCCCAGCTGGATCGGTAGGTGAAATGCCAATAGTTTCCTTGACGCTGCCTATGCTGATAACCACTGGGCTAAGGATAATTATCAGCTCTACGTCTCCGACACTGGTTGTTGAGCCAGTCCCTCCTGAAGTAGTCACCAGTCCTACTTCTATTGTGGCCAGTGTGTTAGTTTCAATAAACGCATTTGTAATGCGTGCCAACTTAGGAAACAAATCAAGTCCTCTTTCAAAGCAATCAAGGATATCTTGACATTTAGGCTATTAGAGTTAATTCACGTAGATTTATTTGGTATAATAAAATCAAAAGTCTTAGTGGTAACTATTTTGTTTTTATTCTAGTTGATGATTTCTCAAGATTTGCATGGGATTTTCTTTATAGAAATTAAAGATGAAGATTTTTCACATTTTCATGTTTTTAGGAAAAGATTTCAAAAAGAAAAAAATTTCAATTTTATGCTTAAGTAGTGATAGAGGTGGTGAATTCATCAACCAATCTTTTATCACCTATTAGAAGAAATTGGAATTAAACATGAATTGTCATGTCCTAAAACTCCACAACAAAATAGTCATTGAAAGGAAGAATCACGCTTTTCAAAAAATGGTTAGGACAATGATTAGTAAATACGTACTCCCTCAATATCTATGTGCCAAGGTCGTAAGTACTTCATATTCCATATCGTATAGAGTTTATTGTAGCAAAAATAATTCTATATCCTTTTTGAGATTTATTATTTTAGAAAATCAAATGTTTCATAATTTAGAGTTTTTGGTTGTAACTATTTTGTTTTGAACACTAAGGATAATTTAGATAAATTTGATGTCGAGTCTTATGAAACTATATTTGTTCTAATCACAAACTAATAAGGCCTATAGAATCTTCAATAGGTCAACTTTGACTATGAAGAGTCTATACATGTCAAGTTTGAGAAATCTAATGTTCTTGTAAGGAATGTTATAAAAATTGATTCCTTAGGAGAATATATGGAAAAAATATCATTGAAGGACTCACCAATGCAAGAAGAAGACAAACAAAAGAATGATGAACATGGTGAAATTCAAGAAGTTAAAGTGAAGCCAACTCAACCACTTCCAAAGGATTGAAGATATACTACAAACCATCCCAAGGGGCTCATCATATGTGATGTATCTGAGGGGGTAACTACTTGCTCCAAACTACATGATTTTTGTGGCCATTCATCTTTCATATTGAGCCCAAGGATATTCTTGAAGCTGAGGTCGACTCATATTAGTTGTTTGCAATATAAGAAGACCTCAAACAATTTGAGCACAATCAAATTAGCACCTTATTCTTAGGCCCCATGATAGACCAACAATTGGCACTAAATGGATTTATAGGAATAAGTTGGATGAGTCGGGAAATATTATTAGGAATAAAGATAGGTTAATAGCCAAAGGTTACATCCAAATCATAGGTATTAATTTTGAAAAAACATTTGCACTCGTAGCACAGCTTGAAGCCATACAGATGACACTTACCTTTGCTTCTTTCAAAGATTTCAAGCTTTTTCAAATGTATGTTGTTTTTCATTGATTTTGCAAAGGGGAAAACTTAGAAAAAAAGGGTCGAGGAGCTAAATTACAAGTAACTCTTTGAAGGAAAAAGTTTTCAAGTAGATCTCCTCTAGTAGTTCTGGGAAAGTGTGCCGGTAGGAATCTGATCAGCGCGATCACTTTATCCCTTTGACGATTTGATCGATCAGACAATCGGACTGCTGCCTGATGGGATTCCCTTCTCGCCTAGTTCGGAAAATCTGAGAATAGAAGGTTGGTAAAATCCTCTTATTACTTCTCAAACTGCCTCCACTTGGAAATTTCTTCTCGCCTGGTTCTGAAAATTCCTTGAGAGGAAGGAAGATATTAGGGTATTAGCACCCTGATTAGAGAAGCGTTCTCTGAATTCTTGGAAGCAAGAGAATAGATCTCTATATTTAGTTCTCTTCTCCTTTTTTCAGCCTCTCCCTCTCCGTGGTCTGTGTGTTTGTATGCCCCTGGTGGGCTATTTATAGGGAGAGCAGGGGTATAATTGTTCCTTGAAAGTCTGAAAATAGATTGAGTCAATCTGTTTAAATCTGAAAAGTAGCCTTACCGCGAGACTAGAATTAGCTTTTACGAAGCTAGGAATAGCTGGTAATGTTGATCTCCTGATCCGCTTTGATTCTTTCCAAATAACTAAAAGATCTCCCCTGATCTTCTTACTTGTTTTAGGAGAGTCAAGAGATTATGGCAAGCAACTGTCATATTTGATCTTAGATTTGATCTCGATTAGATTTGATCTTGAATAGATTTGATCTCATCTGCAGATTTGATCTCATCTGCAGATTTGATTGGTCAAAAGTGACCATAAAAGACCGCAGTGGGGCTACTTTGTCAAGCTCGCAGCGGAGCTGGGGGAAGCGTCTGGTGAAGTTAGAAAGAAATCTCTTCAGCGGAGTTGGATATTTCATAGCGAAGCTACCAATTAGCCTTCTGCGCAGCTGCATAGAGCTTCAGGCGAAGTTGACTGTCTGCGGAGTTATCTCTCGTAGCAACGTTTGAGGGAACTCTCTCTGCGATGTTAAGAGATTTCAGCTTCTCATGCGAGACTCATCTTGTGGGCTCATGCGGGGCTAAGTGTTGAGCTAACTTAGTATCCCCTATGAGCTTTTCTTGGTTTACAGTCTGCTTCGCCGGATCAGTAGAGTCCAAGTTGTTAATGCGTCCTTTTTGAGATGGGTGAAGAACTGGTCGTCAGCTTCTCTGCCACTTATTTTTTGTAAATGTCAACAAGTTAGACATTGTTCAGATCAGTTAGGAATCTTGTCTTTTTTAGAATATCAATAAGATCCCCTTCAAAGTTTTCGTGAGTCTGCAATGGAATGGTTCAGACTCGAAAATACTTTGATCTACTTTGATTGATTGGTATGTAAGATGCGAACGTCACCATAGTAGTTGAGTTCAATTTTGTTTTCAATCCTGCTTCCATATTAGAATAAGTTCGTCGAAGAATCGCATAGATTCGCGATTCTGGGAAGCTTTACGTTTGAGCCTCCTGGAGTAGCTTCGCTTCAAATCAGTTTTGGAAGGATGTTCCTTTCCGAGGCTAACTACTTTTCGTCTGGTTACGAGAGAGATTGCTCCCTTTTTCGAGGTTAGAATAACCTCCCTTGCATTAATGAGGGAGTATTCCCTTTCTCAAGGCTCAGTACTTGAATGCCTTAAATTCGCTCGCGCTTCTAAGCTTGAAGTAGCGGCGGTGTGGCCAGGCTATGAGGCCTATAAGTAGGACACTTGAAGTCCTTTTCAAAGAAATATACTTTTCTCTTTCTGAAAGGTCTGTTCATGACATCTCCTCATTGCCCAGGAAAGGAGATTTAGATCTTTGAAACAGTGGGGACGCCAACTCTGGCCACTAACCGACCAAGAACTGGTGAGCCTTGGTCATCTAGAGACTTTTACCAATAGAATGGTGACATTAGGGAGCTTACCTCCCTTAATCTTAGCTTTATCAGCTACTTCAGGGATTGATTTCCTTGTTCTCCATTTTGTATCTGACTGATTTGCAGAGAAGGGCTTCAGCCCTATTTTCTAGCTTCTCGGTGAAGCTATCATTCTTGCTTGATTAGAAACCGACTTTCCCATGCAGGGTTCCTGTCTTGATATATTGAATCTATCTATTAAATCTGCCATATAAGCAAGAATTGGGACTTAGTCTCTTCGAGGTTGAGCCAGTCTTGCCATATAGGTGTGGCTAAAATTATGTTGCTCTGGACCAGTCTGGCTTAGCCATATAGGCGAGACTAGGACTTAGCTCTTTTTGATACTCCTTCAGTCTAACTGCTTTAGGCGGAGCTAAGACTTGGCTTATGCTGAGCTAGCCGATTCTCACTGTGCAAGCAAGGCTATCCTCTGCTTAATTAAAGAACCACTGGATTGGATATAAATTGTTTCGCTCAAAGAATTTGACTTAGCATTTCGTCTTCGCAGTTTTCTCTTTAATTTAATGATAACCTGTTTCAAGTTTGCATTGCAGTGAACTGTACCTGCCGGTCTTTTGTTTTGATCAAAGAGACCAAAAACTTGCATTTTGATCTTCTAGTTGAAACTTTAACCATAAGCAGGAGGAACATACTAGAGCACTTGATGCGTGTTCCAAGAAGTGGTTGGCAGTTGCTTATCCGAGATGATCCACTTCGAGAAGAGGCTAGTAGTCGCTTATCCGAGATGATCCACTTCGGGAAGGCGAACGTCACCTGTAAGGTCTCGGATCCTTCCTTTGCCAATTTTCATCAAAGAAGATTCAGCTTTCTGATGGCAACCGGTCATTTACCAATTTTCATCAAAGAAGATCTAGCTTCTTGATGGCAAAATCTGGCATTAGGCGAAGGATTACGGCCTTGTGCAGGAGGAAGGCCTTTCGTGTCCAGTTGGTTTGGCTTATCACCTTGGAAGTAGATAGGACAACTTGTATGCCTTCGGAGTAATGATTTGGTTGTATGAAAGATCACCTTGATGTAGCATCAATGTATCTTACCTTTTGGATTAATAAAAGTGTTTATTTTCTTCTTATCTGCTCTGTTTCCCTCCTCTTCTTTTGAATTTGAAATGGATCGGTGAAGTTAAACTTCCTGAGAAGATAGAATCAGGAATGAGCTTCCAGCGAAGCTAGCATGAATTTTCTGCGAAGTTAGAGCCGAGCCTTCAGCGGGGCTAAGGTTCATCTTTCAGCGAAGTTACTCAAACGTCGCATGAGGTCGATACTAAACTCATGGCGGAGTTAGCCCTTAGCGGGGCTGAAGCAACGCTTCTCAGGAAGGCGCTTAGGTGTCATTTCAAATTAATTTGAAATGATTACCTGCGCTCCTTTCGAGGAGGTGACATTTAGGCAATCATCTGCCTATATAAACCCGATTAGGCTGAAAAGAGAAGGCACCACTTCTCTCTGAATTTTCAGAGAACTCCAAATCTTTTCTCCTTCTTTCTTCTTCGTTGGAAATTCGAGCACTTCTTCAGTTCTCCGTTGGCTCCTAAAAGACGAGCAGGAAAAGAGGTAGCAACCTCTACGACGGAGGGTCCTTCTCCTCCTCGGTCATCGAATGACCTATCATGGGTAGGGATCTTTCCCTTTTACTTAGCGATTTTCATCTCTTTTTGAAGCCAATTCCTGGCTATTTCATAATGAATCTAGGATGATTCATTGTGATCCAGTGATCTCAGGGAGTCCAAGTCCCTTAATTTTTCTTGATTTCTTGATTGGGAATCTAAGACCCGAGGGGTTTCTTCTCCAAGCTTCTATGCGAAGATAACCCTTAGGCAGTTTACATCCTGCCGAATAATAGGATGTGAAGCAACCTTTGGAGCGCAGCTGAAAAGGCACCGTAATGCCCTTAAAATAATTTTTAGACAACAGTACCCTTCTGACGAAGCTAGCCCTTGGGGACTTTGTCGCGCTCAGTTGTCCGAGGTCAAGCTTTCAGAGCGAAGCTAATACTTGGATACTTTTTTGCATCATGCCTTCATGTGGATTGCGGAATTAAGCTGCTGCTGCGAAGCTGAGCTTCGGGGCGAAGCTATTGTTAGGCCAGCTTCGCTCGGAGAGTGAAGCTATGCCTTAAAATTTTTGAATCCTTGCATTTCTCCCGCCAACTAATTTAAATCTGTCATGTCTCTGCAGTGCACTATACTCCTGGTCCTGTAAACAATCTTTTTGGAATGGCTAGAGGGTTGGATGGCAATGTTAGCCTACAGTTTCAAGGGTAGGCTTCACTATTCGGCGAGCGGAGCGCTCCTGGTCGGGATGCACTTATTCATGTTGGGGATCAGCGCACCATAAGGAGCATCTTAACTACTGCTCCCCTTGAAGATTCTGATCGAAGAATCTATCGAAAGCCCGGCATCATGTTTGGAGATGCAGCGCCAGATAATGATCACCAGCTGCTAACCGGAGAGGGGCAGTGGATTTTCAAACTAGATGGCGAGAAGTATTATCTCCCATCTAGCAAGCGCCATTTTCCCTTGTCCTTCTTTCAATGTTTGACGAGGGCTCGAAAGATGCAGTGGCAAGTGACGTGGACTACCGATTCTGTTCACGTAGGAAAGTTGATAGCTCCCTCTCCTGGCTACACAAGGGCAGGTCCTCCTCGCTGCATATTGGGTCTCCACCCTGGGAACGTACTCCCGGACATCCCAGTGGGAGAAAATCCGCGGTGGCTCAGACTTTTAGGAATCAGTTCTTTAAGGCTCATAGTAATTATCCAGCCACTGATTTCAGGACCCTTGGGTGGATTCATCCTCCCAAGGTATGGTGGAGGGATTTGACTTTATACGTCCTTACCCATTTTAAAGAAGATCTGAAGAGGTTGGGACTTTACGAGACTATCAGGGCGACCTGTTATGGTATCCAGATGAGCGTAGCGAACTTCTCTTTGAGTTGTACTACCCGGCTACAGATACCTTCTTCACCCTGTTGGCGAATTGGGGATGGCTTTGCACGAGATGTGGGAAGTCTCTGCTCTGCCTTTGGGGTCTCTCCCATATGAGAAATATTTCCCGTGTGAGGCAGAATTGGCACTTCTAGAAAAGCAGGAGCCCGCCTTATTTGAGACTTACCGGGAGTTGATGTGCCACCTTTACATTTTCTCAAGCATGCATGGGAGCCATAAGGGAGCTTCATGCAGTTTGAAGAACTGGGGAAATTATTTGTTCCCTGACCTGGAAGGTACTCCTGAAGCAGCTCATTGTGGAGTTGCAGATGAAGACATCTTTCACCGGATGCAAGAGCACTCTCAAGGGGATGTGATTCTAGAAGAAGATGACGGGCCCTATGAGAAAGGTGATATTCTTCAGAGTTTTCACCACTAGGCTCGTCGACTGACGTCCCGGAAGGCACTTCTGGCTGGCTTTTTAACGGTTTGGTTGAAGAGATGTGTCATGCCATCTCCGTCTGGCAGTGTCATTCATCCGACCGTCTTGTTGCCTGCTGTTCGTTTAGTCCATGATCGTTTTCTTAGACTTCTTCCAGCCATGGTGTGTTGTATTCAAAGAGGCCTTTGTGCACTGACGGAGGCTTTCTGTAGGCTACCAACGACAAAGCGGGAAAGGGGACTATCTTGCCTCGCGACAGACCAAACCCCAGAATTGGTTTGCCATATACTTATTTGATGGCATGATTCGCCCTTCACTACCCTCTATCATCTAAGCTGGTGAGGAGCCCCCAGAAGGTGTTCGAATGGCGCTTCTCCGTCGATTCGAGGGGTGTTCGTGGTCACGGACTTATATGGTTGCGGTCCACAAACTGTTGTACCGTCATGACGTCTACAGCCTTTTTCGGTGCTTTCCCTACATTTGCGATGAAGGCTATGGTGAAGAATTCAAGGATGTAGGAGAAAGGCAGATGTCGTTGAGTCGGGGAGTCTTCGAATGGCTGGTTAGCATCCGACCATCCCACTTGTTGTATAGAAGCGGGGACACCTGTTACCTGGAGCCCTATGTTTCGAGTGGGTTTGCTCGTCAGTTTGGGTATGACCAACTGTACATAGGTAATCCGAACAGCAGGCTGGCCTTCATGGGGAGTCTCATCGATGGAGCTCGTGCCTGGCGCTTTTATACTGCTGGCTGTACTGAGGCACGGCTGTGCATGCCGCTAAGGACTCCGAACCTTCTGACGACCCTGGGATTCTGCCAGTGGTATAGAACTTTGAACTCCACACCCTCCAGATTTTCTATTAATTCCTTTGGTATGAAGTTAATCTCTCAGTGGCTAAAGTGGAAGGTCACTGAGAAGAGCGAGGGTAAGAGGGTCCGCGTTCCAGGCCTCAGACAATTCATTGCTATTGATGATAGCGAGGCCTTGAATGCAGGAAGTCCCCGCCTTGAAGCGAATACAGGTATTGAGGCTCTAGCAGCTGCTTCTGGTGGGGTAGATACAGCCCTCGTGGAACATGTTGATGTGGAAGAAGTGGAGGAAGAAGATCCTGACGTCCACTTCAAGCGAAAGAGGGAAGGTGGATCTCGTAGGAAGAGGTTAGTGAAGAAGCCTCGTTGCTACATTCCTACTGTTATTGCAGAGGGCGAATCATCTGCAGTGCCTCCTCCTCCTCCTGCTCCATTAGTCATTAAGCAGTGGCTCCTAGGCAGACTGTTGGTAAAGCTATCGCGGACCCGAGTAACATCAGCTCCGTTCTTACAATACACTCTTATATATTCCATACAGCTCATTGTTTACTTCATAATTCAGGAACTGAGGCAATGAGAGACCCAAGAGCTGAGGCTGAGGGAGAACAGGGGAATATATGATCCCCTGTTCACTTATAAAGAAGGCGATGAGGCTAGCTATTTCACTATCTCGGAAGAATCTGGAGGTGATGCTGTCGATGTAGGCCCTTCAGGTGCTGGGACTACAAAAGTAAGCCCTATGGCCTCCAGCTCTTTTGGGTGGACCACCAAGGGTTCAGTGAGTGAAGGTGGGCCGGCCGTCCGTGTTGACTTTACCAAAGATTTTCCTATGGAGCCTGAGGCGGCTGATGTCGCTGTCAAGGAAGTTCGGAGAGAGACTGCGGCCACGGCAGTTGAGGCAATATCATCTTTTGGTAGTGCTTTGACCTTTTGTAAGTAATTCTTCCCGTGATATTCATTACGCCTTGCTTAAACAGAATCCTGCTATAGGTGTTCCGCTTCTGGGTGCATCGACTTCAAGAGAGCCAACCAATCTTCCTGAGGGAACCAGGGGTGAAGTAAGTACTTCGACCACGGCGGATGCTACCGAGTTGGATGCTTTGTATCACGGGTTACCCTCTGATCAGCCTGAACCGGCCAGAGGAAAAGGGATTGAGGGAACAGTAGTCACAGAACCAACCTCCCTTCCAAGTATATTGGTAATTGAGGTCCCATTGGTTTCGCCAGTGCCGCCTATCGGAGCTAAAGGTGATTACCAGTCCTACTTCTCCAATACTGGTGGTTGAGCTAGCTCTCCCACAAATAGTCACTACCCCCACGTCAGTTGTTGCTGGTGTACTGGTTTCAATGAGGACTCCTCTGAAATCACCGGCAATCCCCCATATTGCTCCATTCATTGCTACTATTCCTTCAGTGAAACCAGTGGAAGATTTGTCTTCAGAGGCTACTCTTCACCGGGAGTAGTTGAGGCTGAGAATGAATTCATCGCTGAGCTAGTCGACAGCTTTTATAAGGGCTTAAAGCGCTCCATTGCTTTGGTCTTGAAAGGCTCGACTACCTCATTCTCTGCTTTGAAGGGGGTCCTCTCCCGAAGCATTGACAGTATCTGAGACTTTGGAGGCGACGACCAGGCTGTCGCATTGAAGCTTCTGGTGGACAGGCTTGAGAGGGATGTGGACGAATAGCGTCGTCTTAGCCATTCAGATCTGGAGTCTTCATTTAACGAACAGCTTGCGCACCTTGCTGCTCCAATGCATGAAGCCCATCTCGCCGCTCAAGAAGCAGCTAAGGAAATTTCCTCTGACTTGAAGTCCTTGGAGATAAGGAGAGTAGAACTTGGGGACGCCATAGATGCTTCTAACAGCGCTTTTCTTGACGCCGAGGATAAGATTGAAAAGGCCAAGGAAATGATCAGGAAGGCTAATCTCCTTTTGTCCAAGGCTGAACCTGTGCGTCGTGAAGAGATTGCTCGGCTAGGCAGCTTAAGGCTCAAAATGACAAAGTCTTGCAGCAGGAGCTAGCGCAGAGGGTAACTTTGGCTGAAATTGAGGCTCGTTTATCCCAAACAGCGAGTTTTAATGAGGCTGAGTTTAGGTCGCAGGCACTCATCAGGGCTGTTGAGGAGAGGAAGAATAGGCTGGCCATTATTGAAGAACGGATCAAATCCTACGAAGCACCCTCGTAGCTTGTACTCCGAGCATCCTTGTATCCCTCTTTTGGAATCAATAAAAAGTGATTTTATCTGACTCTCCTGTTGCATTTCCAACTTGTTTTATCTTCTGAATTTTCAATTCTTATTTCCAAGTTGTATTGCAATCCTCCAAAGGAAGCAGAATAATGATATAACTAATCCAATCAGTGGTGATAAGCTAATAGAGTTAGTCACACATTTCAAAAATAGTCCTTACAGGACTGGAAGACGTGACTTGGCTATCTGTCGGTTCAGAGGTCGCAATGACGTAACCGATTGAGAAGCCACCAAGCTCAAAATTATCATTTAGAGGTGACGAACTGGACATGATGACAAAGAAATAGTCCTATACTGGACTGAAAGATGAGACTTGGCTATCTGTCAGTTCAGAGGTCGTAATGACGTAACCGATTGAGAAGCCACCAAGCTCAAAATTTGTCATTCAGAGGTGATGAATTGGACATGATGACAAAGAAATAGTCCTATGCTGGACTGAAAGATGAGACTTGGCTATCTGTCGGTTCAGAGGTCGCAATGACATAACCGATTGAGAAGCCACCATGCTCAAAATTTGTCATTCAGAGGTGATGAACTGAACATGATGACAAAGAAATAGTCCTATGATGGACTGCAAGATGAGACTTGGCTATCTGTCGGTTCAGAGGTCGCAATGACGTAACTGATTGAGAAGCCACCAAGCTTAAAATTTGTCATTCAGTGGTGACGAATTAGACATGAAGACAAAGAAATAGTCATATGCTACACTGAAAGATGAGACTTGGCTATCTGTCAGTTCAGAGGTCATAATGACATAACCGATTGAGAAGCCACCAAGCTCAAAATTTGTCACTCAGAGGTGACGAACTAGACATGATGACAAAGAAATAGTCCTATGCTGGACTGAAATATGAGACTTGGCTATCTATCGGTTCAGAGGTCACAATGACGTAACTGATTGAGAAGCCACCAAGCTCAAAATTTGTCACTAGAGGTGACGAACTGGACATGATGACAAGGAAATGTGAATCCAATTTTAGGGACCCGTCTATTCAGAGGTGATATACTGGACATGATAGACTAAGACACACTATCCGCTGTCAGAGGTAGTCACATTAACTTAGCAGCTAGCCCACTAGGGACTGCAAGGGTGAACTGGATCTGGGAACCCGTTGGTTCAGAGGTAATATGGACATAACCAACTAAGAGACATCAGGCTTATAATTCACTGTTCAGAGTTAGTCGTATTAACATGACAGCAAGAACTCCTGACCTTGGTAGAGGAAAGGAGAACGAAGTTATGGACTTATCTGTTCAGAGGTGGCGAACTGGACATGATAGTTGAAGTACCATAAGAAGGGAGATCTAGATATCCGTCAGTTCAAAAGTAATATAGATATAACCGATTAGGAATTGCTAGACTCAAAGCCCTACCGTTCAGAGGTGGCGAACTGAACATAACGGCTATAGAAATAGTCCTAACTGGACTGAAAGGTGAAACTCGGCTATCTGTCGGTTCAGAGATCGCGATGACGTAACCGATTGAGAAGCCACCAAGCTCAAAATTTTTCATTCAGATGTGACGAACTGGACTTGATGACGAAGAAATAGGATTTAATTAAGAACCCCATGGGGTTCTGATATTAGGGGTGGCAGACGGGTCGCGACCCGCCAGACCCGACCCGACCCGACCCGGAGTTAGCGGGTCTGGGTTTGGGCTAATTGGGTTTGGGTCGTAATCGGGTCGACCCATCTGACCCGATTATTAAATGGGTCGGGTCGACCCGAACCCGCCAGACCCGCCAGACCCAATTATTCTCACTCCTCCTCGGCCTCCTCTCCTCCGATCTCCTCCACCGCCGCCACCGCCTCCTCCCCTTGACCTAAATTAAATTGTCAAAAAATATGCGTGAGCCCAATTTCGAACCTGTGACCTCTAGTAAATGAGCTTAGTGTGATGACCAACCATATCACCAAACAATTTAGTAAAATAGCGTAAAGAAATTGTATTTAAGGCTTAATAATCGGGTCAAATGGGTCGGGTCGGGTCGACCCTATTAAGTCTGAGTCGGGTCTGGTCTGAATTTTTGACCCATATAATAAACAGGTCAGGTCGACCCGACCCGATTATATATGGGTCGACTATCTGATATCTCCTTCGGAATTTTTTTGGAAGAAATTATCAGAGGTATATTATTAACGTGACAATGAGAAAAGTCTACTGAAAACTGATTAATAGAAACCCGCTAGGGAGTTAGGAAATGATTCTCATAAGAGACTACATGTCAGAGGTGATCGTTAACATGACAAAAAGAACTCCGTGGAGATTTGTAAAGCAGTTTATCAGAGATGTGATGTTAACTTGACAAGAATTCATTTACTGTTAGAGGTGCTTGAGCGTAACAGTAATTTGAGTGGACCTGTCGTTCTATTGAAGAGAATGATAAGGAGATTTATTCACTGGGGATATTGGCTCTATCCGTTTGGGAGTAGATTATGATAGGTTAGGCTAGTCACCTTGCAAGGGATATGAATACCTTTATATGTGGTCTTACCATTCCATGGATGGGAATTGGTAAGTGATTTTGGAGAGGGAATCAAATGGGAACAGGTCCCCCTAGGATTTTTAGCAAATCTCAGCTGTCAACGAATTTGATATGCCTTTACCATCTACCGTTTGAGTCAGGCTAGCCATGCTATTCCCTCAGCATGATGAGCTGTCGTGAACTTATGTTAGGCGTAAAGGCCAACATTTTCCTCTATCCTTAACTGTTAAAGGTGTTGGATTATTTGATTACTATATTCGTAACCTTGATTCTTCTTTTAGACAACCAATATGTGATCAGCTTGATACTGGTTTATGGTTGTATGATCTCATTTAGAGAAAGAGAGGAGCGCTCCTTCTGCATATCTTAGATCTGAGGGTCTTGGTCAGAGGTATAATGTTAATTTGATCATGAGAAGGATCCTATCAAGGATAATACTTCTTTAAGAACTTGTCGTTGATCGGCATCATGAGTAAATCACCATCTGAAGTCATAAGGCGATACGCTCCGTTTGAATAGACTGTTTCTATTACAAATGGTCCTTCCCATTTGGGCTGAAATTTGTCTTTGGTTTTGTGCGTTGTGATCATCGATCGTCTGACGGTTAAAACCAAATCTCCTTTCTGGAAGACTCTTTGCTTGACCTTCTTATTGAAGGCTTTTGAGATTCGAGCTTGATACAACTCAATGTGTTGCTGAGCTTGTAACTGCTTCTCATCTAAGGCTTCGAGCTCTTGAAGGTATAACTGATCATTATCTTCTGTTGTCATCTTAGTCATTAAAACGACTCGCAATGATGGCATATGGATTTCTAACGATATGACTGCTTCGCATCCGTATGCCAGGGAAAAAGGCATATTGCCTGTAGAGGTCCGAACCGTGGTTTCGTAGGCCCAAAGACATTCACTAAGCTTTTCGTTCCAGTCTCACTTATTTGAGGAAATAAACTTTTTGAGTAGCTTAATGATTGTCTTATTAAATGCTTCTGCCAAGCCATTAGCGGCAGGATTATACGAAGTTGAAGCCACATTCTGAATTTGGTACTTATCGCAGAATCGATAGAATACCCGGCTTATGAACTGGGGACCGTTGTCATAGATGATCCGCCTAGGGACACCAAATCGATGGATGACATGGTGTTTGATGAAATTAACCACGTTAGAAGTTTTAACTTCCACCAGTGGTATAGCTTCTACCCACTTTGAAAAGTAATCGATTATCGCTAGGATAAACCGGTGTCCTTTTGTCGAAGAAGGGCTAATTGGCCTACAACATCGATTGCCCATGCTTCAAATGGCCATGAAGCAACAGTTGGATGGAGCAACTCTGGAGGCTGATGTATGAAGTCTGCATGGATTTGGCAGGCTTTACCCCTTCGTGCATATTGGATGGCATCGGCTATCATGGTTGGCCAATAATATCCAAGCCTGTGCAACGGTCTTTAAGTTTTGGACCTGACTGATGAGCTCCGCATATGCCATCGTGCGCTTCTTTAAGCACTTCTTGTACTTCTGAATTAGAAAGGCAATGGAGGAGGACACCATCTATGAGCGACGGTAGAGTGTCTTCAGAATTGGATCAAAGTAAAAACGGAGAGACCTTCGTCTGATAGATGCCGCTTTTTTAGGGTCGTCCGGCAGTAAACCATGTAGAGCATAGTCGATGAAAGGAAATCGCCAATCTCTCGGTTCAAAATCCGTCGAGATATTATAGACCTCTCTGGTTCTTAACATATGTTTAGAGCAGATAAGGTGTCGAGTCGCCACTGTAAGGTGATACTCGGTGTCAACTGGCAAGGCTAGTATTGTTGCTAATGTAGACAGAGCATCTATCCTAGTATTCTGAGATCGAAATACGTGCCCGATGTAAAAGCCATCAAAAAGATTAGCCATTCGATGACTGCGTGATAATAAGGTACCAAATCCTCGTGACAGACCTCATATTCGGCTTTAACCTGATTGATAATCAGTTTTGATTTGCCGTAAGCTTCAAGGTAGCGTACCCCATTTCGTGAGCAAGCTGAAAGCCAATAAGTAGAGCATTGTATTCTGCCACATTGTTGGAGCATGATGCCGTCAGAGAAAATGCTCTAGGAGGATATGGTTTTGTGGAGAGATAAACACAACCCCCACACCGACAATGATCGGGCCTATTCGTGATGCTCCATCGAAGAACATCTGCCAAACTTCATCCTCTGAAGTTACATTAGATTCGAAGACTTCATCTGGAATATCTTCATGAAGTTTTGAGTTTTCCGGAATCAGATGAGCAGCCAAGAACTCTACAAGTGCCTGGCCTTTAACAGCTTCTGAGGGATAAAGAGCATGTCTTATTGAGACAAAAGAAGCACCCACTTAGCTAATCTTGAATTTAATGATCCTGATTTCGTCATGAGAAGACACAAAGGGTTCACTCTGGAAATGACATGTATGGTTTGGCCAACCAAATAATGTCGTGTCTTCTGAACGGTAAAGACAAGAGCTAAGCATTCCTTCTCAATAGTATTATAGCGAGATTCTACCCCTATCAGAGTTCTGCTCAGATAATAAATGGCTTATTCGTGCCCATTATCATCTTTTTGAGCAAGCAGGACTCTAAGAGAATGATCCATAGCTTTCGCATAAAGCAGGAATGATTTCCCTGATGTAGGAGCTACCAAAACAGGAGATTTTGTGAGATACCTTTGATATCTTTGTAAGCTTCCTGACAAGCTTGATCCCATACAAAAGAAACACCCTTTTTCATGAGTTGGGTGAACGGTTGACAGCGGCCTGAGAGATTTGCGATGAATCTTCTGATATAAGCCAGTCTACCTTACAGGCCTCTAAGTTCTTTGAGATTCTTAGATGGATGCATGTTCTGAATGGCTTTGACTTTGTCCGAGTCAAGATGAATTCCTTTTGATGTAACAATAAATCCAAGGAACTTGCCACTCGAAACCCCCAAGAAGGATTTTGTCGTATTCATTTTCAGTTGATGAGCCCGCATTATGTCGAACGTCGTCCTCAAGTACTGAAGGTGGTCATTCTTATTGCGGCTTTTCACAGCAATGTCATCGACATAACATTCTACCGTCTTTTGAAGATGATCGTGAAAAATCATACTCATTGCCCGCTGGTAAGTTGCTCCCACATTCTTTAATCTGAAGGGTATCACAGTGTAGCAGCATACGCCTAATGGAGTTCGGAACGAGGTATGCTTCTCGTCCTCAGGATACATCTTAATCTGATTGTACCCTGAAAAGCCGTCCATGAAAGACATCCTTTTGAATCCGCAAGTATTATCAATCATGACATCAGTGATGGGCAGTGAAAATTCGTCTTTAGGATAGGCTATATTGAGATCACGGTAGTCGATGCAGATCCGTATCTTCCCATTCTTCTTGAGGACAGGAATGATATTAGCAACCCAATCTGGAAGCTATTCTTCCCGAATGAAGCCGCATGTAATGAGCTTATGAACTTTTACTTCAATAGCCTCCATAATGTTCGGACGAAACCGACATTGTTGCTGCTTGACTGGCTTGGCGTCAGGTTCGATGTTCAGACGATGCATGGCTACTTGTGGATCAAGTCCGAGCATGTCTTCGCAGTTCCATGCAAAGATATCTATATACTTCTTTACGAGTACTATTAATTCTTCTTTTTCCATAAGTGATAAGATTTTACTTATAAAGATGGGTTTAGGGTGATCTTGACTACCCAAGTTGACCTCGATCACCTTGTCTTCAGTAGGTGGTTCACGCTGTTCGAATCGCTTTTCCCATTGGAGATCTAATTACTAAGCCCATGGTTCCTCATCAGTAGCTTTCGCTGCTCCAATTGACTTCTTAAAGTCATATTAATGGTGAGATTCTCGAACATCATTCCCACACTGACATCTGAGTCCCACTCGAAGGAAGAGGCAGAGTGTGATGGGATTGGTTTGTTATCTTCAGATTTAACTGTTGCTGGGGGTGTAGGTGTAACGTATCACAACCCCCTACCTGTGTCATCATAGTAATTTGTAGGTTTTCCTCTTAGCACAAGGTTGCGCAGAAAACCACGTCTTCCTTTTCTGAAATTCAGGCCCTTCCCATGCTTCAGGTTGTATCCCATTTTCCTCATCATTCGGTGCGCTGCTCGCGCATAATGGAAAAATTGTAGGGTGTCTGAGTCTGAACTTGAATCTGCGGCTGTAGACCCTCGTGGTTGGGCTTTACCGAATATTATTGGCAACTGACCTTCTTTGGATGGAGGGATCACTAAAACGGCCCGTTCTATAGATTCACGGGTGTACCAGATGCACTTGGTTTATGTAAAGGCATGTGCAAAGAGCTATCCATAACGGATACAAACAATCCAACACTCACAGGATAATCAAAGAAAATATTATCATTAATTACCCATTCAGCCTCATCTTCAGAAGGAGCATTACATTGGGGATTATTAAGACATGCTATAATCGGTCACTAATCAAAATGGCTGGTATGTCTGCTTCAGATTCTGAGTCCAGCTCATTGCCACTATCATCATTGTCAGGCAATGATTCTTTCGATGTTTCACCGATCTCTTGATACAGGAGAGCGTCAATAAAGTAATTTTTTATCCCTTTGAATGGTTGCTTCTCAGCGAAAACAGTTCGTACTATTGCATCATCTTCAACATATTTGAAGCACTGGTACAGAGTGGAGGAAACGATCTAGTTGGCGTGGATCCACGGTCGTCCTAGTAACAAGTTGTACGATGTGTCAGCGTCAATGACATAGCACGTCACTTCTGACTTCACGCTCCCGATTCGGCAACGAAGTCGAATCTTCCCAAGTAGATGACTACTCCCTGCATTAAAACCGTATATTGTTGTAGTGGTTGTGGACAACCTATATAGTGGTATACCGAGAAAGTAGAGGAGTCTTTTAAGGATGATGCTGAATGCAGACCCCGGATCAACCTGTACCCTTTGCATGTTGAACTGATATATCTGGTGTAGTACAAAGGTCGATCGTGCTTGTTATCCTTGAGAAGCATATCCTCCACTGTGAAGGTAATAGCAGGTACCTTTGATTGTACATGATGGCATTTAGGGCAAGAAGACTGAGCGTCATCTTTAGGAATTTCTAGCATATACGTCAGGAATGATTCTGAATTAGCCAGTGCATCTCTGAGTGCTTCTCTTATCTCTTTTGAGAGATGAAGGAGCTCGTGTATGGTGATACGAGCTGGGATATTAGCTAGCTGGGCCAAAATGTCAAAACGAAAGGGCATGTCAAGCCCTGAGCCTGAAGGCTTCTTTAGGACATGGTTGAACCGGACTTCTTTCAGCTTCTCTTTTCCCATCGTCGGGAGTGGAGTCGGTGTGGATATTTGTATTGACATCGTCTGCTGTTGTGTCTCATCAGTAGCTTTCTCGTACTGTCTTAAGTATGATTTTTCAAATCGAGTACCTGTTGGCTGAGGTACATCAGCCTGTGTCGTGCAAGCATACTTTTGTCCTTCGGAATCGCTGAGAGAAGCTGATGTGAGATTGCCATCATCCGGTAGGATGAAGACAACATTGCAAGATTTGCCCTTTGACTTGGATTTCTTCGAATCCCATTATTCATCTTGGACAAGATCTGGGTGTATCCACATGACTTCCCCTGTCTCTAGTGTCAAGGGAACAAGACCCTTATTCTCTTAAGTTTTAGCTGAATGATGCTTTACTTCCAGCCGTGGTGCGGGATTGGAAAGGTCCCGACAGGAACTGTGACATTTGGGGTTTTGCCAAACTTAAGAGTCACCATGTTTGCAGTGACTTTCTTTTGCTTTGATTTCAGAGTCAGAACTCCAGCGTCGACTAAAACTTGAATTTTGTCCTTGAGGGCAAAGCACTATCAGTAGGGTGATGGACCATCCTATGAAAGAGGCAATAGTCGGGATCGTTCGTGCGTCCCACTTCATTAAGACGTCGAGCATTCGGTAGCTTCAATTTATTCCTTTTGTGAAGTAAATGGAATATTGTGACCACCTGTTCGTCTTTGAAGGAGTATTATTTCGGAGGAAAGTAAGACTCCTGACTATTGAAGCCGCTCTTCTTGGCTTTTGACTGAATGTCCCCTGATAATTCAACGGACATAGTCTCTTTCCCTTTGGCTTGAGAAGACTGTGCCATGTCACCGCGTCCTTTATTATTCGTACCACATTTGCTTCTAGGGGTGGATGGTTCGAACTTCTTAGCCGACTTTTCTGCTATTTTAGCTTGTTTGACTAGTTCCTTCCAGGTGTGGGCTTTGAGAGCTCCCATATGGATCTCCACTTGGTCAAGGAAGTTATGCCTGCATGTCTATAAGAGCATGGGTAATGGCATCCCTGCTGGGCACATCAAAGACAAGTTTCTGAATCGTTCAATGTAGTCGCGGATAGATTCGCCCTTCTTCTGTACGGTAGAGAGGAGTTTATCCATGGTGACCTCGGTATCATCCTCGTAGAAACAAGAAAGAAATCGAGTTTCTAGGTCGACTTAAGAATTGATAGAGCCTGAAGGAAGGCTTCCGAACCAGTCGAATGCTACCCCCTTCAAGGTGCCAATGAACAGTCTGGCCATGATAGCATCATTGTCTATGACATTACCGGTCTAAGATCGGAAGTAGTAGATGTGCTGGTTTGGCAAACTCTTACCATCATATGTATGTAAAGTTGGTGGTTTGAACTTTGGCGGGTATGGTACTGAATCCCATTCCAAAGGGTAAGGACGGACTGTCCCTACTTTCTTTAGTTCATCCCTTTGAGCTAAGGACGCGATCTGAGCCTGGATGCCCTTAAGAACTTCAGCGTCTAAAGAAGAACTCTCCTTTGACTTCTCAATCATTGGTTGTTCGTTAATATAATGTTCTTCCTCATTATGATCACTCCCGGTATCATTATTATTTCGGTTAATGAGGAGTTGAGCGAGCATTTGTTGAATGTTGTCCAAGGCTTCGTGCTGAGCCTTAGAGGTTTGCTCTTGGGCTTCCAATTGTCGTTGGAGGTCATCATTACCGTTATCAGCTATATTCACTAACACTCTATACGTTCGTACCGAGCTGACTGTCGCTCAAGAGGCATATCCGTTGTCTTCGTCCTCGTCATCAGACAATTGGAACGATCTTCTTATTAGTTCTGGTAAGGTTACTATAGTTGAGGAGGATGGCTGTTCATAATTGTAGGGTATTGCAACCCTAGATCTGGTGTTTCGGAAGTTGCCTTCTTTATGCACCAAGATTTCTCCAAGGCCTGGACTATAATCCGGATCTGGAGAACTAGAGGAAAGAGAGTTAGGGGCATGCGATGCTCGTCTTCCCCTATGTGGTGCCCGCCCCCTTCCGATCATGTTGACAGACACAGAGGGCAGATCTGATAGATCTTGTGACACCTTCCTCTTGCTATGCTTCACAGGAGCTTGATCCGATAGTCAATCAAAAACTGTCATCGACTTGGAGGAGAGGCGGGGATTGGTCCCAGCCGGCAATGGAGTGAATGGACTGTCACCAACTGACATCCCACTTGTTGACAATAAAAGGGAGAAATTCGGAAAGGTCCCGACTTCCGTTTGCTTGTTAAGTATTCTTGCAAGTCAGACCCAGCCGGGCTTAAGTGATTTAGCACAGAGGCTCTGTTGGATCGCGGATAGGACGATGTCCTGCTCTTTTCATCACTACAGAGGTAGTTAGCACTAAATAGTGCTTTAGCTCTAGCTTCGCGACTAAAAGCTTTGGGAATGTCCTTGGGTGCTGAAGCTACATAAGCACCGCTATCAACACTTAGGGACAATCCCTTAGCTCCACTGCGAAGAGCGAGCTTAGTGCTTGATGAACTGGGAAGTGGAACACACTGTGGTGTTTTGTCCGCTACCTTGCTGCGAAGGAGGTTAGCACGGGCAGGTGCTTTAATTCTAGCCTGGCGGCTAGGAACTTGGTGCGTACCCTGAGGTACTAGCGTTGTGTTTGCTATGCCATCAGTAGCTTCGCTCATAAGAACTAGGTTGGCGCGAGGAGTTACTGCTCCTGAATTAGGCAAAGGCATAGTCGCCGTTTTGACTTCGTGGCTGATAGTGTCAATGAAGCAGGCAGGCATCTTACCTTCATCTTCGCGGGGTAGGTGGACTTGTGACATAGCTACGCCTGAAGCTTTATGCAGAGCTTTTTGCTTTGGCCTCCACATCTGCTTATGTTCGCAGGGAGCCTGTTTAGCCACACCGAGGCTGAGAGGGTTTGGAAGGATTCTGCTTCTAGTTTCTGCTCCGAAATCTTGGTCATCGAGACCTTTCTATATTTTCGTGCATGGAGCATTGGACCACACCCAGAGAGGAGTTTAAATTTTCCTTGGTCAAAATGAACGACTAGGTTCTCGAAGGTAACAGGCTCAAAATTCTGACCCTTACATTGCGGGCCTGCTTCCTTGTTGCGCCAGAGGACCGTGGTAGGCTCGTAGGGACCCTTATCTGTTTTCACAGAGACTTGCTTTGAAGATTTAGCCAGAGGGGATCTGGCCATACCAGCTTCCTTAAATTCAGAAGTAGACCCGAAGGTCTGTTCGTCGCATTGCGACACTTGATTCTTAGCAGTGGAGAATGCACTCCCCAGCGGAGTTGCCATCTTGTTTTCCATTAATTTTGCAAAGGAGAAAACTTACAAAAAAGGGGTCGAGGAGCTAAATTACAAGTAACTCTTTGAAGAAAAAAGTTTACAAGTAGATCTCCTCTAGTAGTTCTGGGGAAGTGTACCGGTAGGAATCTGATCAGCACGCGATCACTTTAGCCCTTTGACGATGAGATCGATCAGACAATTGGACTGCTACCTGATGGAATTCCCTTCTCGCCTGGTTCGGAGAATCGGAGAACAGAAGATTGGTAGAACCCTCTTGTTACTTCTTAAACTGCCTCCACCTAGGAATTCCTTCTCGCCTGGTTCCGAAAATTCCTTGAGAGGAAGGAAGATATTAAGGTATTAGCACCCTGATTAGAGGAGTAATTCTCTAAATTCTTGGAAGCAAGAGAATAGATCTTTGTATTTAGTCCTCTTCTCCTCTTTTTCAGCCTCTCCCTCTCCGTGTGTATGTGTGTTCGTATGCCCCTGGTGGGCTATTTATAAGGAGAGCAGGGGTATAATTGTCCCTTGAAAGTCTGGAAACAGATTGAGTCAATCTATTTAAATCTGGAAAGTAGCCTTGCCATGAGGCTAGAATCAACTTTTGTGAAGCTAGGAATAGCAAGTAATGTTGATCTCCTGATCCGCTTTGATTCTTTTCAAATAACTGAAAGATCTCCCTGATCTTACTTATTTTAGGAGAGTTAAGACATTATGGCAAGCAACTGCCATATTTGATCTCAGATTTGATCTCGATTAGATTTGATCTTGAATAGATTTGATCTCATCTGGATATTTGATTGGTCAAAGGTGACCATAAAAGACCCGCAGCGGGGCTACTTCGTCAAGCTCGCAGAGGAGCTGGGGAAAGCGTCTGGCAAAGTTAGAAAGAAAGCTCTTCAGCAGAGCTGGATACTTTCGTGGTGAAGCTACCAATTAGCCTTCTGCGTAGCTACATAGGGCTTCAGACGAAGTTGACTGCCTGCGGAGTTATCTCTCGTAGCGGTGTTCGAGGGAACTCTCTCCGCGATGTTAAGCAATTTCAGCTTCTCATGCGAGACTCATCTTGTGGGCTCATGTGGGGCTAAGTGTTGAGCTAACTTAGTATCCCCTACGAGCTTTTCTTGTTTTACTGTCTGCTTCATCGGATCAGTAGAGTCCAAGTTACTGATGCGTCCCTTTTGAGATGGGTGAAGAACTGGTCGTCAGCTTGTCTGCCACTTGTCTTTTATAAATGTCAACAAGTTAGACATTGTTCAGGCCAGTTAGGAATCTAATCTTTTTAAAGTGTCAACAATGTTAAAAGTGCATTTTGAATGGTTTTATCGAAGAGCAAGAGTATGTTGAACAACTCTCAGGTTTGTTTATCCTACACATTCAGATTTTATTTTTAAACTTGATAAGGCTTTATATGATTTAAAACAAGCTCTAAGTGCTTGGTATGAAAGGCTTTCAAGTTTTCTTGTTCTAATAGTTTTGTTAAAGGCAAAGTTAACACTATCTTGTTTACAAAGTATGTAGATAATGATATCCTAATTGTGTAAATATATGTTAATGATACCACTTTTGGATCTACTAATGAAAAATTTTATAAGAATTTTGAATCATGCATGAAGAAAGAGTTCAAAATGAGTATGATGGGAGAGCTCAACTACTTCCTTGGACTCCAAATCAAGCAAAAAAATGATGGAATTTTCATCAACTATGCCAAATACACAAGAGAACTTATCATGAAGTTTGGACTTGAAGATGTAAGGATTAGCAAGACACCCATGTCTAACATAACTAAGCTTGACAACAATAAACAAGGTAAAAAGGTTGACATTAAACTCTATCATAGCATGATTGGTAGTTTGCTTATTTGATAGCTAGTAGCTGGACATTATATCTAGTGTGTCTATGTGCTAGATTCAAATATTATTCTAAAGAGTCTCACTTAATTGTGGTAAAATGCATTATTAGATTCTTAAGGGTATTATTGGAATGGGTTTGTGATATTCAAAAACGGACAATTCTCAGTGACGAGTTTTAGGAATACCAACTATGTCGGTTGTAGAGTGAATAGGAAGAGCACTAGCGAAACTTGTCAATATCTAGAAAATTGTCTTGTTTTATGGTCTTTCAAGAAAAAAATTCGTAGCCCTCTCAATAGCCGAGGCGGAGTATATTGTAGCAGGGGCATGTTATACACAAGTCCTTTGGACAAAATATATGCTCCTTGATTATGATGTGCACTATTATCATATCAAACTATTTTGTGATAATACTAGTACTATACATATGACCAAGAATGCAATTCAACATAGTAAGACCAAGCATATAGAGATTCGATATCACTTTCATATAGATCATTATAAGAAAGGAGATATTGAAATTGATTATGTTTCTACCGATTTTCAATTGGCTGATTTCTTTTTTACAGAATCTATTCACTATAATAGATTTTCTTTCATTTATGGTGAATTCAATGTTTGTATGATGGATTAAGTTTGGAGCTTTCTTGGCTTTATAAGTTTTACATCACTTTTTCATGAAAATTTTACATTAAGTTGATTTTTTTACTTTTAATTGGTTTTCATGTTTGTTTACTTAGTTTTCTTCTCATATTATACATGTATTTGTTTAAAATTGGCATCTTGTTGTACTCTTTTTGATGAATGACAAAAGGAGAGAGAAGTATTATATGCATATGATCTATTAATGCTTTTATGAAGCATAATTGATGAGTTATAATTCATTCTCGTAAAGTCATTTTTTGTTTTATGTTTTTCTCTTATAGAATAGAGTTTTGATAAAAATTAGTATGTTTTGTGTATAATTAGCTTTTATCTTATATATTCATTTATTCCATGTTTATATGCAGTGCCTTGATCTATTATTGTCATTTATTGCATAATGTTATTGGTGGTTGGAGGTATAGAAGGAGGCTAGTTCGTTTATGCATAATGTTCTATATTGCAAAATTCATACCTTTATGCATATGACTTGTTTGTTATTGCTATATCTTTCTTACCATTATGCATATGACTTGCTTGTTATTCGTATATCTTTCAGTCATGTATAATTGAACTTGATATATAAGCATAATTTAGGGACAGCTTTCTAAGGTCTTCATTTTATTTGCTTAAATAACTCATGTGTTTTGTCATCATCAAAAAGGGGGAGATGATTGTTAGCCCAAGGGTACACTCCCCAGTTTTGTTTTAAGGATTATAAACCACATGAAGTTATATGGTACTAATCAAGTTCTAGTGTTTATAAGCTTACAGGGTTTAAGAGAATGAAAATTATTCCATTCTTCCTCTAAAGGAAGATTTTGAAGAAATAAAGTTGATTCAAGCTCGGAAGATCAAAAGCGTGGATTTGAAGAAGCCTTCTTAATGAAGACTTGAAGAGAGTGTAATCTTATGTAAGATCTTAAAATGTTTAAATTTTAGTATTGAATTGATACTCAAGAATCACACACACTTGCACAAATTTTTTATACAAAAATTATTTCAAAAACATTTTAGAACCAACCCCGTTTTTTATCATAATTTCGATAGTTCAATATAGAACTATCGACAGCTAATGAGAGTTGTCAACAGGGGACTATTGACAGACTCTTTTAAGAGAAATGTCGACAGCTCTTTATAGAAAGTGGGGTTTAGTTTTTGTTGGCTCACTGTTGATAGTTCAAGGAATAGTTCAAGGACTGTCGACAGCTACTGTAGATAGTCTCCTTGGACTGTCGATAGGCTTACTATGCAACGAATAAAATTTTAGCCATTGCACACTGGACTGTCGACAGTCCTATTGGAATGTCGACAGGTTCAGTGATCATTTGAGCCATTTCTGAATTAAAATGATATTTTCTAACTAGTTTGTCTTATCCCCAAATGGATATATTCACTTTATTAGGACTTTACCAGTGTTTTATTGACTAGCTCTCTAATGATGTTTATCTGCTATATATGTGTGTGTGTGTATATATATGTATATGTATATGTGTGTGTATGTGTGTGTATATATATATATATCAGAAATATATATATCAGCCAACAGCTGAGAGTCCCTCTCAGCCTGCAGTGACGTGGCATATTATTAGCCAAAATAGAAATGACAGCCCGCCTATTAAAATAGTTAAAATTACTAAATGTCTCTGCAGTAAAAAAATAGTGGATCTGTATAGTTTATTTTTTTTTATATTTCTGATGTTAGTCAATATTGTCACCATTATCTTTTATAATTGCGACCAAATTGCGACCAACTGAATATGAATCATGTCACTTCAAGTGCAACTTCATTAAATCACGAAACAAATCTGAATGCTTCTTTGTTAAATTTTTTTACGCAGATATTATATATTTTAGGAATGCGCCTAAACTCGTAGTGGTCAATAAAATAATTTCTCAATAGTTTTAAAAGCGCCCTATGTTTGCAGTCTACAATTATTTAATCTATAGATTTTTGTGATATGATCTGTAAGAATTTTACTAACTGCAAAAATAGTCGCAGTTTACTTGTTCGCATGTAACGTATAAATTTTTTTTTTTACATATTCCTTGCGAATAAGGACTACAACTATGGTCGCTATGCTTAACGACAGCTTTTCATGGATTATTTTTTTGCTAGGTTAAATGTAATAACGGTGACTAAGGACTGCGAATATAGTCGCAGTTTATGTATGATTTATATATTTGTTCTTCACTGTGACTGTTGTCTCAGCCGCCTATAAACTATGAAATTTTTTTTGCTCCGTTAAATGTAATAACGGTGACTAAGGACTGATACTATAGTCACAATTTACGCATTATTTTATATATTTGTTCTTCACTGTGACTGTTGTCTTAGCCGCCTATAATGTATGAATTTTTTTTTTACATATTGCATGCGATCAAGGACTGCGACTATGGTCGCAGTGCTTAACGATAACAGTCGTAGTTTTCTAATTTGTGATATACAGTAAAATGTTAATTTGAGAGGATTACGATCATGTTCTCAGTATCATATATATATTGTTTAATTTTGGACTGCGATCATGGTCACTATTTTTAACTTTATTGAATGCAAAACAATCAAACTAATTATGACATGACAGCAATCATGGTCGCAGTTTCATATATAAATATAGTTAATCATGGACTTCGACTATAATCGTAGCTCTATTAGTTCAGAGTAATTATTATCTGAGTACTGTGACCATTATCGCAGATAAGATGCAGAAATAATAACTATACAGCATACTTTATATGTATTTTAAAAATATGAAAGATCATTTTAGAGATAGAAGTAAATTTTATTTATAATATAATATAGTCAGAAAGAGACCTTACAAAAAAAGAGCATTAAAAGCTCTTAAAAGAAGACAAAATAACGTTGAATATCAGAAGATCAGGAAATCCTAATTCTCGTCGTCATCACTATCATAAGCAGATTGTCTTGTTCATTCTCCTCGTCTTCCTGTTCATCACTTATCTCCTCATCTTCTCCCTCGTCGTCCAGCTCGCTGTTCTATTCAGTTTCTTCCTCCTTTTGTGGGTGCTTTGGTTCATCGATAAACTCCCAGAATAGATCGTCTGTATCAAGCTCTTCTTCCAACCCGTATCAAGAAGAACCTGTAAAAAATTTGCTCAAATAAAGTGAGCCCCCAGCATCAGAGGACATGCTTTCATCAAGCATGTCTCTGTGAGGTGGCAAAGAAATAAGTTCCTCCTCACTAAGCCCCATGAAAACTTCATCATCCTCATGAAGAGGAGGATCAGATAAAATATTATTTGATGTAGTGAGATAGTCAAAAGGAGTGAAGTCCATACTGCTATCAGATTCACTAAAATACCCTGAAGAAAGAGGACCGGTGAGAGAATGATTGAAGTTGAAATCTGAGTGCTCAGAGGAGAAGATGGGGAAGACATGATTCAAGAATGAATTATTTTCCGGAAGTTTTGAAATTAAATTGAAAAAATGAAGAGCACAAATATCATTTTTAGATATGAGATAATATATTAGTTACAAGTACTATAAAAAGGTCAATAATGTGAAACAACATGAATAGTAATAATAATTGTTATAGATGACAGTTGAGCATTCAAAAAAGTGATAAAAAGAAATTAAATATTTAATTAAAGCAGTTATAGCGGAGAATCCAAAGAGTTCTTTTTTTCTAGAGGTTTATTATGTGAACTACAAATTAACTTTTTATATAATATTTTTCCTATATATTTAGATTACGTATGGTGCACAACTTTCCTTTATCGAGATTAATATTATTGCATCTCTTTTTTCGAGACTGTTGTTGTATCACGGTAGATAGAATATTAATTACTACAATTAGTTCAGAGTAATTAATATAGTATATTATAAGATATGATATACGCGGACTGATCTCACAGTCGCAGGGCCAATCTACTTTGTAAAACGATCAAAATTCTATTACATAAGACATGCGAATAAGGACAGCGACTGTGATCGCAGTGCTGAACGATAGCATATTTCACCTATTATTTTTATGCGAATAAGGAATGCGACTGGGGTCGCAGTCGTGATATAAAATTAAAAGTTATATTATATTAAGTTTGCGACCATGGTCGCAGTGATCGAAAGTTTGTTATACCATGACTGGGACTATGATCGCATACTTTGTAAAATGATCAAAATTCTATTACATAAAGCATGCGAAAAAAGACAGCGACTGTGGTCACAGTGTTGAATGATAGAATGTTTCGTATGTTATTTCTATGCGAATAAGAAATGCAACTAGTGTCGCAGTTGTGATATAAAATTGAAAGTTATATTTTTTTATTATAGTTTTGAATGTATGTGTATTGTAACCTGAATCCAATTTATAATATATATTGAGAATAAAGCAATTTTTTAGTACCAAGATCGATCATAGTCGCAGTTCATTAAAAATTGCATGAAATATTTTCCAACCAATCTGCAAATATTGTGGCAGTTACGAGAATATCTGATTTATAAAATATCTGCAAAATAATTAACCATTGTATTTCATTATTTTTTTACACTGTACATTTGTAATACAAAAAATAATATACGGCTGCCACACATTAAATTTCATTTTTCTATTCATTTCAGTTTCTTTTATTAAATCTATATGAATTAAAATAAAAAAATTATATAGGTTTCATGCATGTTTTTTACTTTTTACTACTGTTGTTTTTCTCATTATCTTGATCTAATTTTTTTCCTTTATATTTTTCGATGCAGTAGTAGGAATTTTATAACTGTAGATATATTCAACAGAAAATTCTTTGTAAATTACAAATATTTTTGGTAAAATTTTATTATGGATGAGTTTTTGCTAGTTTAGAAGTAAAAAGAGAGTATTTTGGTCAATTTGATTGACGATTCTTTAGGCGGGATGTTTTTGATTTTTTTCGCACCTACACTCTGCCACCGATATGTGGCATATATTCGACCACGTCACCGCCGGCTGAGAAACTCTCTCAGCTGTCGGGTGAGGTACAGTAACTCTTATATATATGTATATGTGTATATATATAGATATATATGTGTGTGTGTGTGTATATATATATATGTATATATGTATGTATATATGTATATATATGTATGTGTGTGTATATATGTGTGTGTGTGTGTGTGTGTGTGTGTGTGTACATATATGCGTCTTTGTAGGAGAAGTTTTTTATCTAATACAACAAGTTTGATAACAAGTTTTTGAAATCAAAGTTTTCAAGAAAAGATCAAGTTTTTGCTTTCAAGTTTCAAGTTTCAAGAGCTCTCAATTTCAAATCTTTCTCTGCAAGTTTTAAGCTCTCAAGTTCAATTTTCTCAACTAAAATTTCTCTCAAACAAACTTATTGAGTTTCATTTCTCCGCTCAAAACTCTAGGAGGTTGTAATGACAGAGATTTGTGATCTTTGTGGTCACAAAGAGCTTGTAAACCTCATTAGCTTTGTGCTATCTCTTGTGTAGAGGATTGAGAGTTGGTGTTGTGTATTCTGATCTTGTGTGGACCATTGTAATTCCTTTGTAGAGACTCCTTTGTGAAAAGATTCTTAGTGGATAGTGAAAATCCTTCACGCGGTGAAGGCGGGAGCGTAAAACTTTGTGCTTGAACTTTGAAATAAATCTCTTATGTTTGCGATTGTTTTCACTTGCTCTTATTCTATTGCTATTGCTTGCACTTGTGTTTTGCTTCTCTTGTATTTTCTATTCGTTGGTTGCATCATATTCATCATTCTTACTTCTCGGTTTCACTCATCTCAACAAGAAGGCAATAAGCAGCTCAACTCCTAATCTAGAAGAATATAGAGGAGAAGTTTTAGAGCCTTTCACGAGAAATTCGGCTTCACTTCTTATTTTAAGTTGACCATTTGGATTATTCATTTTTAATTGTTGCATTTTCTCATTTGATTAGTAATATACTTATTCACTCTATGTGTACTTTCACTCTCTTTCTCTCGGAGCTCCCAGGAACATATAAGTCCCGAGGGACCATTCCTGACCATCCGCCAAAAAGAGAGAAGCATAAGAGGCATCTGTAGTGGTCAGTTTTCCACCCCCTCGAGATCATGACACATGTTCAACTAGCCTCAAATAAGTGAGTGACACGTGACCGCTTCCAAAACCTCTGAACAGGAGTCCTCATCTAATTAAACTCCGAGTAGTTCAGGTAAAAAAGGAGATAAAATCAGTTATGAGAAACCCTACCACTAAATCAAATCTCCACTTAAACCCGATGGTTACAGGTCGGGAATGGATCGACTATATCAACAGTTAGATGCAAACTAGCAAAAAAGATAAACACTCATGCAACCAGTTCAAAATCAAGATATTTGGTTCTAACGTCTCTGAGATAAGAGGTTAAATGTTTAAACAGAGCTGAAATCTATAGTCCTATCCACCAGATACTACATGTATATATAGCATGCCCCTTCTAACGTGAAGGAGAGAATTCACTCCAGAGAAACCCTATTTCATGAGATAGGATTGTAAGATCACCTAGAGGGGGGGTGAATAGGTGATGGCTAATCTAATGGTCACTTAAGAACAAATAATGCGGAATTAAAACTAAGTTGACCAAATTAAAATTTCTTTTAATTAAACACTTATGTATAACTCAAGAGTGTTGCCGAATTCTCCTTGCGAGGCTCTGGACAAGCTCCTCTAGATTCCCCTTGAATGGGTTGAGGTGCCGCGTTGGCTCTCTTGGTTGAATACTAGTGTTAACAAGCAATCCCACGCAAGTATATAACAATATAAGCACAAGGGTATATCAAGCATGTAAAGTAAAGACAATGTAAGTAATGCAAGATATAAAAGAGACTAAGTGAGAAAAAGATCAAGAGATAGCAATCGCAAACACAAGGGTATGTTTCCAGGTTCGAGCACACTTGCTCTACATCCCCGCCTTCGACACACGAAGGATTTCCACTATGTAAGATCCCACCGGATCTCTCCTCGGTGCCGCAACACCTACAAGCTCTCGGACTCCAAAGTCCCTTACACACGCAAGTCCACCGACTCGCCGAGGCCGCACCTCAAACCACCAAGAGTTCACAACCGAACTCTAACCACCAACGAGCACACTTGCCCGTCTCCTCAAATACAAAGGAAATCTCTTTGGTGATCTAACACTTGATCACCAATTACAAACTCACTACAACACTCTCCCTATAGGATAGATATACAATGGAAGCTCAAGTGTAGTGTGGAAAAAAAACAAGGAAAGAAGGCTTTGATGGAAAACTCAAGAAATCACTTTAACACTCTCTTGATAAAACTTCCCTTAAGATAGGAAATATTGGTACTCTATTTTGTGGAGAAAACTTCTGAAATCACTTGGAAAAACTGGCTCAAGAAGTCCTCAAAATCTTAGCTTCAAACAATGACAAAACCCCCTTTTATAGAGGCCAGAAAAATCTGACCGTTGGGCTCTGTCAGAGCTACCGGTCGACCGGTTCGGTCGACCGGTAACGGTCAAAAATCTGACCGTTGCAGCCTCCGGTCGACCGGCCCGGTCGACCGCGCAACTGGAGAAGAGAGAAAACTCTCTGTCGGTCGACCGGCCCGGTCGACCGATAATTCCCGAGAGCAAAGCTCTCTGAAACGGTCAACCGGCCCGGTCGACCGATCTCCAGTGCACACTGGCGTGCACGTCGTGCACGTCCGGTCGACCGACCCGGTCGACCGGCCTCTGTCAGTTCTGAAAAATCAGAACTGGCAGAACCAGAAAATAGGGATTAAGGATTGGTCTTGTGGCTTAATAAAATCCCAGAAATTCACAGTAAATCCAGAAAAATAGTTTCAATCAAAATAAAAACTGTTTTTCTAAAAATATGTTTTTCTAAAACTTGTTTTTCCATAACTTCACAAAATACAAAAACAAGATATTTTGAACTTATAAAGCAAAGTGTGTATGGATATGATCCACCACACAATCAAGATGAAATATCTAGTTTTTGACATAAAGCACTAAACTTGTTTTGGTTAAAGGATATGTATATAAGAAATTACCAAAACCCAAAGTAGATATTTTGTCATAAGGAAAATCTCATCAAATACAAAAACAAGATATACTTTTAAAGCATAGTGTGTATGGATATGATCCACTACACAAATAAGATGAATATCTAGTTTTTGACATAAGGCTCTAAACATGGTTTTGGATATAAGATATGTATACATGAATACCAAAAACCAAATTGTATTTTATCACAAATAAAAATCTTTTCTTAACTAGGAAAATCTTTTATGAAAAATCATTCTATCAAGAGTGTGTGTGTGATATAGACTTGAGCAATCCACCAATCTATTCTATCATTTACATTTTTATCTAAAACAAATAAAAATCTTATACCTAGACACAAGTCTTCAACTTCTTGAAGTCTTCCCTTGAAGGCTTCTCATCTTCTTGACTTGGTCCAAATGCAATCCACCGAGCTCATCTCTAGATGTGTTCTTGATGCATAGGCTCGTGAATCAACCGGTGCTATCTTCCAACTTGTCTTTAAAACCTTTGTTGAAGCTCCACACCTACTAAGATCTTGATAAAGAATCTGTCACTAATTAAACACAAGATCATTAGTAATCATAACTTCATGAGTTGATCATCATCAAAACTAGGGTGATAGGCCTTTGGGCCAACAATCTCCCCCTTTTTGATGATGACAAAACTCATGACGTTATATATGCATGGATTAAAGTAAAGCTTCAAAGAAGCTCCCCCTTAACTCATGCATACAAAATAAATAATAAATATGATCATGAAGCATATGAATATGGATGCAAATATGGAGATGCAACAAGCATAAATCAAAATCTTTTTACTCCTATTTGCATAAATCAAAACACATATGCATAAATACAAATCTTAATTCCCCTTAAGTAAGAAGGACAAATACTTCTCCCCCTTAAGCAAGGAAATCATGCATATATATCAAAACAAAAACACCAATACTTCTCTCCCTTTTTGTCAATCATCAACAAAGGGTTCAAAGTAAAATCAAATCAACAAATTTTCTCCCCCTTTATGTCAAAAATAAAGAAGTCAAGGAGGGGCGATACAAATCAAAAATTTGAATTTTTCTCATCAAAACAAAATCATTAATTCTATTTTATCAAAACAAATTTTGAATTTTCTCTTTGATATCAAATAAAAAATATTGATACCATTTTAAAATCTAATGCATAAGCTTGAAAAATAAGATTTGAATTAAGCTTAGCATTAACAACACATGAAGAATTCGAACTAGTTAAATGAGAGTGTTTAACAACTAGTACGAAATCCTTCTATCAAGGAATAAATCTAAGGATTTTCATGAAATAGCAATGAAACACAAAACACTCAAACACTCTAATCTATAAAGTCCAAATAGTTTCAAAAGAAGTGAGTGTACTAATGTTATGTGAAACATGGCATCATGAAAATGGCAATAAGGTACAATATTCCTTAGAAAATCATAAACATCAAAATCATCTCACATTTTTTTATTAAATCATTGAAAATAAAATCTATATGTCAAGATATATGTATGTTTTGACAATACATGAAATATACATACATATCTCTTAAACTCAAGTGAGTCTATGAATGGATTTGCATTGAAGGCAAAAGACTCAAGAGTTATACATGTATATTTTAAGGTTTGGCAAAATACACATATACATGAAATAAAAGGCACATGATCATAAATCAAATCCAAAAGGTGAATATAAGTTTAAATATGTATGAATCATCAAAACTAAGCAATACAAGTACATTTCAAGGGTTCAAATAAGCATTTAAGCACACTTACTAATAGATCTTTTGAGGCCCATGATATGTTCAAGTATAAATCCTAGTGTTGACAAAAACTAACATATAAAATAATATTCAAATCATGAAGCATTAAATTTTAAGAAAAATAGAATCATGTGACAATCTCAAAAAACTATTTGAAGAATACATAACTAGTATAAATTGTTTTTGAAAACTAGTTAAAGATCCTTCAAATATGTCAAATCATATGTTTTTCATGAATGAGACTAAGTACATAAAAATCCAAGCACTCATAGTCCATAAAGCTCATAAATATATTTTTGAATAAAAGATGAGTGTTCAAAGGTTATGTAAATAGTATTTTCATGAAAGTTGTCATTGAAGCTCAAATCACATAGAAATCATTGTTATCAAATCAACACAAAATCATTTTATTAAAAACTACAATCTTCATGGTATATGTATGAATTATACAAATCTAACAATACACATACATATCCCAAAATTGTAAAAGAGTCTATCAAATATTTGCATGAAAGTTAGAGACTCACGGGTATACATGTATATTTATTAGATTTGAATTAAACACACATATACATGAAGTAAAATCAAAGATAGGCATAACAAGTATAAATGACCGAATCATCAAAACTAGCCTATACACATGCATATAGTGGATACAAATGAGCATGAAGTCCAAATATATATGAGTCAATTGTAGTTCACTATACATATATGTATAAATGCAAGTCTTGACGCATTCTACATTTAAGCATGTAAATGCCACATGAAGCACATAAAATCTTAAAACATGAACATGCTATGAATGATATTATGAAAATAAAAGCATGTACATAAATAAAATAGGAGTTTAGAAATTGTTACCAACTCCAAAGCTCCTAGCATGGTGGTTGATCCACCAAATCTCCTTGATAGCGATGCAACCCAAAAGTATGTCCATCATGTCCAAGTGCATCCACTACCAAGGTACCATCCCTCTCACGTTTTGTGAGAGCCCTCACCTACATCAAAATCAAAAGGTGGGGGTTTTGGTACCCATATTTTCTTGGGTCCTATGGGGTTAGTCTTGTAAGGAACCCAAGCATTTTTATTTTTATCAAAAATAAGAACATTTAACCTTTCATAACAAAATTTTCTTAGATGGCCTTTGCGGCCACAATGTGTACATGTGTACACCTTAGCATACTTATGAGTGGGAGTGTGAGCATGATGTGCATCATAAGCATGGTCATGATGATGATGTGCATGAGTATGAGGAACTTGTTTCTTTTGAAACAAGGATTCCAATCTAGTATGATTGAATGCACATGAGCTCAAATTAGAGCTCAAATTATCAATTTTATTTTTCAAATTTTTAATCTCATTTTGATCAATGTGAGCATGAGAAGCATGATGAGATATAGAATCACTTTTCTTTTTCTTTTGTGAAACAAAATCTTTTTCTTTTTCACAAATTTTTCTTTTCAAAGATTTATTTTCTTGAAAAACATCTTCCTTTTGTTTTTCCACCAAATCAATCTTATTTTTCAAAATCATATTTCCTTCACATAAAACATTCAATTTAGACATTAAGGAAATATTCTCATTTTTCAAATCTTCATTTTCCTTTTCTAAGCATGCCATTTTATTTTCTAAAGAATCTTTATCATTAAGCATGGCATCAAAATTCTTTTTCAAAATTTTATTATCTTTTTCTAAACATGCAATGTTACTTCTAAAAGAGTCATGTTCTACATGCATGCAATCAAGTTCCTTTTTCAAATTTTATTTTTCTTTTTAATCATGTCATATTTTTTAAGCACAAGATGACAAAAGGTAGCAAGCTCATCATATGACATGTCTACATCCTCATCATCGGATTCGGTGTTTACCTCAAGGGGGTTATCCCCTTGGACCATATAGCATACGTTGGAGATGTCGCTTCCAACGTCCGAATCGCTCCCCGTATAGTATAGGTCCTTTTCGCCAAGGGAGGTGATGATGTTCCAAGCTACAAAAGCCGATTCAACATTAGAAACCCTAGATAAATAATCATCATTTAGGGTTGACTTAATAGCATGAAGGGCTTTTGCATTAGCCTCAATGTTCTTACCATTTAAGCAATATTCTTTATTAGTTGTGGCAAGGTATACACTAAGGCCAAGTCCTTTGAGGAACAAAGACATCTTAACCTTTCAAATTTAGATGTTAAGAATGTCAAAGGTGGGTGGTGACATAAGTCCATTGTGTGTGTACAAATCTTGTGATTAGCCTAAAAGAGGATCTTTAACTCTAGGTTGTTAGACCCAATATCAAGAGCACTTGCTCTGATACCAATTGAAAGATCACCTAGAGGGGGGTGAATAGGTGATGGCTAATCTAATGGTCACTTAAGAACAAATAATGCGGAATTAAAACTAAGTTGACCAAATTAAAATTTCTTTTAATTAAACACTTATGTATAACTCAAGAGTGTTGCCGAATTCCCCTTGCGAGGCTCTGGACAAGCTCCTCTAGATTCCCCTTGAATGGGTTGAGGTGCCGCGTTGGCTCTCTTGGTTGAATACTAGTGTTAACAAGCAATCCCACGCAAGTATATAACAATATAAGCACAAGGGTATATCAAGCATGTAAAGTAAAGACAATGTAAGTAATGCAAGATATAAAAGAGACTAAGTGAGAAAAAGAGCAAGAGATAGCAATCGCAAACACAAGGGTATGTTTCCAGGTTCGAGCACACTTGCTCTACATCCCCGCCTTCGACACACGAAGGATTTCCACTATGTAAGATCCCACCGGATCTCTCCTCGGTGCCGCAACACCTACAAGCTCTCGGACTCCAAAGTCCCTTACACACGCAAGTCCACCGACTCGCCGAGGCCGCACCTCAAACCACCAAGAGTTCACAACCGAACTCTAACCACCAACGAGCACACTTGCCCGTCTCCTCAAATACAAAGGAAATCTCTTTGGTGATCTAACACTTGATTACCAATTACAAACTCACTACAACACTCTCCCTATAGGATAGATATACAATGGAAGCTCAAGTGTAGTGTGGAAAAAAAACAAGGAAAGAAGGCTTTGATGGAAAACTCAAGAAATCACTTTAACACTCTCTTGATAAAACTTCCCTTAAGATAGGAAATATTGGTACTCTATTTTGTGGAGAAAACTTCTGAAATCACTTGGAAAAACTGGCTCAAGAAGTCCTCAAAATCTTAGCTTCAAACAATGACAAAACCCCCTTTTATAGAGGCCAGAAAAATCTGACCGTTGGGCTCTGTCAGAGCTACCGGTCGACCGGTTCGGTCGACCGGCAACGGTCAAAAATCCGACCGTTGCAGCCTCCGGTCGACCGGCCCGGTCGACCGCGCAACTGGAGAAGAGAGAAAACTCTCTGTCGGTCGACCGGCCCGGTCGACCGATAATTCCCGAGAGCAAAGCTCTCTGAAACGGTCGACCGGCCCGGTCGACCGATCTCCAGTGCACACTGGCGTGCACGTCGTGCACGTCCGATCGACCGACCCGGTCGACCGGCCTCTGTCAGTTCTGAAAAATCAGAACTGGCAGAACCAGAAAATAGGGATTAAGGATTGGTCTTGTGGCTTAATAAAATCCCAGAAATTCACAGTAAATCCAGAAAAATAGTTTCAATCAAAATAAAAACTGTTTTTCTAAAAATATGTTTTTCTAAAACTTGTTTTTCCATAACTTCACAAAATACAAAAACAAGATATTTTGAACTTATAAAGCAAAGTGTGTATGGATATGATCCACCACACAATCAAGATGAAATATCTAGTTTTTGACATAAAGCACTAAACTTGTTTGGTTAAAGGATATGTATATAAGAAATTACCAAAACCCAAAGTAGATATTTTGTCATAAGGAAAATCTCATCAAATACAAAAACAAGATATACTTTTAAAGCATAGTGTGTATGGATATGATCCACTACACAAATAAGATGAATATCTAGTTTTTGACATAAGGCTCTAAACATGGTTTTGGATATAAGATATGTATACATGAATACCAAAAACCAAATTGTATTTTATCACAAATAAAAATCTTTTCTTAATTAGGAAAATCTTTTATGAAAAATCATTCTATCAAGAGTGTGTGTGTGATATAGACTTGAGCAATCCACCAATCTATTCTATCCTTTACATTTTTATCTAAAACAAATAAAAATCTTATACCTAGACACAAGTCTTCAACTTCTTGAAGTCTTCCCTTGAAGGCTTCTCATCTTCTTGACTTGGTCCAAATGCAATCCACCGAGCTCATCTCTAGATGTGTTCTTGATGCATAGGCTCGTGAATCAACCGGTGCTAGCTTCCAACTTGTCTTTAAAACCTTTGTTGAAGCTCCACACCTACTAAGATCTTGATAAAGAATCTGTCACTAATTAAACACAAGATCATTAGTAATCATAACTTCATGAGTTGATCATCATCAAAACTAGGGTGATAGGCCTTTGGGCCAACAAGGATGACCCGCCCATGTAATTTTCCTAAATTAAAGTGGAATTCTCTCTGTGTGTGTGTGTGTGTGTGTGTGTGTGTGTGTGTGTGTGTGTTTTTCCCCCTTTTTGAGCTTTCAATTAAATCTCTGTATTTGCATTCGTTTGATTTCTACAATTTATTGATTAATCTCTCATATTTTAGTGCATGGATAAATTTTCTTAGAATTATTCACTGCAAGTATAGTGGCAGGTACTTTAATTATTATACTTCATTTTTACAGGTACTTTAATAATTATACTTCATTTTTACTTCAGAAAAAAAAAAGCAAGAAATCTAAATATAGATAATAACAAACGTAAATTATATTTTGTTTTGAAAGAATTGACTCTTGTTACATACCCAAGTAATTAGTATGTATTTAGCAATTGAATATTCAAGCATATTATTAGTTACACATACGGATCATAACCTTAATTTATGATAAAATTCAAATTAATTCCTTTTCTCTAATAAAATAATACAGATTTTATTACAAATTTAATCAACTACCTGATACATAAATCTAAGGAAATATATTTTAATGTTTACAATTTACATTCAAATTTCCTTTCATCTTAGTGTTTAGCAAGCATGCAAAATTGTTTTAAAATTATCATGTCCAGTATAATTCCTATTATTTTTTTTCATGTCACCTTCATATACAGTGTTGAGTTGGTGGATAGTGTGAGAGAGAGACACGTGTTAGATCGCTTGACCCTCGCACTGTCAAAATCAAATTGATGGATTTAGCATCATCTAAGAAAAAGTGAAATTTGTTTGAGATTCACGGAAAATATATATTTCTAAATTAGTTTATCTGAACCATGCATTTACATTGTATTTGATCTTAGTTTATTACATCCTTTATATGCAAATGCCTTAGCCAATAACATCATATATATTTTCCTTATAAAGTTATGACTCAAATGAAATCACCTAGGGGGGTGAATAGGTGATAATGCTAATCAATGCACAAATTTAAAATGATATGATGCAACGATCACCCGAAATAAGATTAGAAGCCGAATACCCCGTGAAGGGCTCTGAACTCCTTCCTCGTGATTCCTCTAAATAAGAGTTTGAAGTGCACAATGCAATCTTATTGTGAGAGTATTGATCGACAATATAATAATGAATGAAAAGCAAGTAAATAACACAAATAAACCAATCACAAACACTGAGATTTGTTTCGAGGTTCGAGCACCCAGCTCTACGTCCCCGCCTTCACCCAGAAGGATTTTTGAACCACTATAACTTCCACAAAGGATTACAACCACAAGGTGTTGGCCCAAAGGCCTTCCACCCTAGTTTTGATGATGATTAACTCATGTAGTTATGTTTACTAATAATCTTGTATTGTTTAAGTTTCAGATCATTAACCAAGATATTAGTTGGTGATTAGCTTCAACAAGGTGTTTGGAAGCTTATCATGGTGATTCCGGTGCCAAAGCTTAAAGATCATACCTTTGCACTCGGTGGATCGCGTTTGGGAGCAAGTCTTCTTGATGACTCAAAGACTTAGGTATCCTAATTTAGATAGTGTGTTTAGATCCATTTGTAAAGATTAGAATAGTATGATATGCTCAAGTACACATACACACACATTTCATGATTTGGATTTTGGTTTTCATGAATAGTTTGATCAAAACAAGTTTACATGTTTTATATGTATATTAGATGTGCTCTATATACATACATGCTTATATGACATACAAACTTAGTTTGACGTACCTATTCATGTAGTTTTATGTTTTGGTATAAAACATATTTTTGAAATTAAAGAACAAAAACTGTGATATATTTTGTGAATGTATATTGGACCTATGTCCATATGCATCATGCTTAATAATGTTCAAATATCATGTTTTTGTATTTCTATAAGTTTTAGGAAAATCAGATTTCCTATTGAAAAATCAAGTTTGATAAAAATACAAGTTTTGGTTTTTGATAAAATTGGCAAGACACAAAAATGAATTGATATGATTGATATATGTCTTGAAAATTTTTATCACATGTTTATATTTCAATATAAAATGTTAAAACAAGTTTTATAGAATTTTCAGAAAAAGATAAAAGATTTTTATAAAATATTTTTCCCAAATTTTCTGATCTTATTTTTTTTTGCTGACAGGCTGGTCGGTCGACCGGGACGGTCGACCGCACCAAGGGACGGTCGACCGCACCGGTCGACCGACGTGCACAGACTTGTGCACGTCTGCAGCACAGTGGTCCGGTCGACCGGACGGTCGACCGCTGCAGAGAGTTTTGCTCTCTGTTAATTTGGGTCGACCGGGCGGTCGACCGGTAGCTCCAACGGGTCAAAATATGACCGTTGGACGGTCGACCGGCCGGTCGACCGTTGCCTGTCAGAGCTGCCAGCTCAGCTCTAACGGCTAGTTTCTGTTTTGGCCTATATAAACCCCATCTCTTTGGGATTTTGGCTAAGGTTTTCAAGGAGAAAAATTTCTGTGTCTCTCTAGTTTTTAAACAAGTTTTTAAAAGAGTTTAAGTGCTAAAAAGATTTTAATCTTTATTGTTTTGGGTTTTTGGAAAATCAAAGAAAACTAGGTTTTGAGATTTTGATTTAATCTTTCACTTTCTATCTTTTACAAGAGATTTCCCAAGTAGTTTTCTTTGTTGCTTGTTTCCAAAAACACCTAGTTTCCACACTTGAGCTATCACCTATCCTAATCTATTTAGGATGTTGTTCTTGTGGAAAAGAAAAGAGAAAAGAAAAGAGAGATTGAGTTTGTGGTTTTTGGAACCACTTGTTGTAAACACCCTTATTATTGTTGTATCCCTCTTAGGTAGAGGTGATCGGGTGATTGGTTTGTATCCCTCAAGTGTGAGGTGATTGAGATTGGTTGTGAGCCTCTTCGGTAGAGGTGTTGTTGTTGGTTGTTGTATTGGCTACGGGCCTAACCCCTCGGTTGTGAGGTGGTTGTTTGAGAGAGGAGTTTGGTACTCCTAGAGTTGTAACAAATCCTCTTCGGTAGAGGTTCCCTCGGTGGGAGATAGTGGATTGAAAATCCTACACGGTGGTGTAGGCGGGGATGTAGAGCAAGGTGCTCGAACCTCGAAACATATCTTGGTCTTTGCGATTGATCCATTGTCTCTCTAACTCTCTCTCATTTATATTGTGCAAAGCATCATACTTCATTCATATCATATTTGCTTGTGTTGAGCATATTTCATCTTGTCATATTTATTTGCTTGTGTTGTGCCTTGCATAATCCATATTGCTATATCCTTGATTGCTTGGCTTGATTGTGTGTGCACATTGCTTGGATTGCTTGTGTGTGTGTGCCTAACTTATACTCATCCAACAAGAGCTTCACATAGCACCTCAACCCATTTAAAGGGGAATCAAGGGGAGTTAGTCCAGAGCCTCGCAAGGGGAATTCGGCTACACTTGTTGTATTGTATTAGTTTGTGCATAATTTGCATTAGCTTCCGTTTTTAGCGCACTTAGTTTTGCATTTAGTTTTAGATTAGCACTAACACCTATTCACCCCCCCTCTAGGTGTTTTTCAATTGGTATCAGAGCTAGTGCTCCTGATACTTAGGCTTAACATCCTAGGAGTGAGATCCATTTGCTTGCTAATCTATTGTTTGCATTTGCTTGTTTGCACACATTTAGTTTACCATGGCCTTCATGACCCCACCTATGTATGACCCTTCCAACATTCATGTTTGGAAGATTAGGATGACCGTTTATTTGCAACCCTAGGTCATAAAGTTTATCTTGCTATTACCAAGGAATCCTTCCTTAGTGATCGCAATCATATAGGGGCCAATGCTCAAGCCCTAGAGGCCATTAGAAGCACATTACCTAAAGATTATCTTATGTGTGTTTCTAACATTGATTCCGCTTTTATAGTGTGGAACAAATTGACAACAACCACCACCTCCAAGCTTCAAGTGCAAATTCAAGAAGAGGAATCTAGTGGAGAATCCGATTCACAATGCTTCATGGTCCAAGGGAATGACTCCCTTGAGGTACATTCGGAACCCCACTTAGATAGTGATGATTGCTCTAGTTCTTCATGTGATAGTTTTGATGCCCATGCTTTAAATGAAGAACTTTCTAATGTTTGTGAAAAATTAATTGAAAATTATAAGATTTTGAAAAAGAAAAGTCTAGAAATTGAAAAAGAAAATAAGAGTTTGCATTCTATACTTGATAATGTTTTGCAAGAGAAGGTTGAGGTCTATAATGAAAGGGATTCATTGAGATCTCAATTAGAACTTGCACTTAAAGAAAATGAATTTTAAAATCTAAAAATGATTGCCATGTTATTTTGAAGAAAAATGAAAATTTGTCTTCAAAAGTTAATTTTGTTTTAAAAGAAAATGATTCTTTGAAAATTAAGATTGCTTCAATTTCTAAAGATTTAGAAATATGTTTAAAGAAAAATGTTATTTTACAAAATAAAATTGATGCACATGTTTGCCATGCTAGTGTAGCTTCATCTAGTTTACCTAATGCATGTACCACTTCTTCTATGATTAAAAATGATATAAATATGTTGAAGGAGAAAATGGATTGTTTGGGCTCCACTATGAGCCAATGTGCTAAGAACCATACACGGTTGGAAACCTTGGTTCGAAAGAAACAAGTTCCATCATTTATGCATGCACACACTCCACGGCATACACATGCTCCACACGGACACCATCAACACATGTATGCTCATGTGTACACATGTACACATTGTGGCCGAAAAGGCCATCTTGCTAATTTTGTTATGATAGATTAAATGTTTCAAATTTAGCAAAGAAATTTGTTTGGGTTAAGGAAGGGACTAACCCCCATGGACCCAACAAGATGTGGGTACCAAAGACCACCCCTCCTATTGTTTTTGATGAAGGTGTGGGCTCTCACATGACGTGAGAGTGATGACACCTTGGAGTGGATGCGTTTCGGACTTAAAGGAAATCATTTGGATGCATCACTTTCAAGGGAAGATTTGGTGGAGAGGACCACCACGTTTTGGAGACAAGGAAAGTTGCTTCTTCGGTTTTGGTAACTATCCTAACTCCTCATTTATTGTTTACATGCTTTCAATATTCATGTTTATAGCATGTTTTTGATGTCTATGGATTAGTATGTTCATTCCATGTTTATTAGATCCTTAACATACATGTATAGTATTTGAGACACACATACTTATATGAACCCATACTTAGTGTTCTCACTTTTGTTTAGCTATAATGTACATCATGAATCTAATACATGTGAATTTACATAGTAATCATGTTTTAGGTTTCTCATGATGATTTTTTTTGTTTTATGCTTTATGTGGTATAAACTAGTTTAGATGTAGATTTTATCAATACATGCATGTATACATGTACACATAGTGAGAACAAATCAATTTATATATGATTGAACTTCATGCTCATTTGTATTCACTACATGCACACGTATAAGCTAGTTTTGATGATTCCTTCATTTATACTTGCTATGCCTATTTTCATGCTTTTACTTCATGTATATGTATTTTGAATTCAAACCTAATAAATATACATGTATACCCATGAGTCTTTTGCCTTCATGCAAATACTTTTAATAGACTCGTTTACGATTGGGATATGTATGTATATTGTTAAATTTGGATGAATCATACATATACCTAGAAGTTTGATAAAAGAATTTTTGATGAATCTTTGCTTGTTTTATATAGCAAAATAATATTCGTGTTTGTTTTGATACTTCATATTTTGAATATATGTTTAGATGTTAGTTTTCATTAAGACTAAGATTTATATTTGTACATATGATGGGCTACAAACAAATCTATATATGTTTAGGATTGAATGCTTGTTTGTTCCCATTAGATGTGCTAGTATAGTCTAGTTTTGATGATTCATACATTTTAAACTTGTATTCCATTTTTGGTATTTGTTTTTATGATTATGAGTTTTCATTTCATGTATATGTGTATTTTGCCAAACTAGAAGATATACATGTATACCCCTTGAGTCATTTGTCTTTCATGCAAATATCTATTATGGACTCAAAGTGTGTTTAAGGGATATGTATGTATACTTCTTGTGTTGACAAATCATACATATACCTTGAAAAGAATTGGTATCAAATTGTTTTAATGAAAAGCTAAATTTTCATACTTTTCATGCTTTTCATGTTTTCCTTGAATTGGTATTTAAACTTCATGTATATGTTTACCTTGTCCAAACCATTAGATATACATGAATATCCTTTTTGAGCCACGTGCCTTCATGCATATATCCTTGTGGACTCGTTTGTATCTTGGATATGTATGTATACTTTGGTTTGTATTAGACATACATATGCCTTGAAGATTAAATAATATTAATTTTTAGTTTTCTTGTTTAAAGGAATAATTGAACTTAATTGAACAAATTTTCATGATTGTGATCTCCATACTTGACTTGTACACTCACATTTATTATTTGCTCATGTTTTGTTTTCATGAGACATTTTTATGCTTAATTGGATTAGAGTGTTGATTATCATGTGGATTTCATTTTTATGAAAAATGATTTGTATTTATTCCTTACTTGAAGGATTTCGTACTAGTTAACAAAACTTTTCATTTTAACTATTTCATATTCTTCGTTATAATATGAGATATACACTTGACCCTATTCTTTCAATTGGTATCATTGAACACTTTCAATTGGTATCAATTTTTGATTTTTTTGTATACTCATATATGTTTTGTATATGTATGCTTACTCTTTCAAGAATATCAATGTCAATTGGTATCTAATTTTCATACGTATATATACTTGTTTATGCTAAGCTTGAAAAAAAAATTCTATTGTTTGATTTGTTTTCAATTGGTATCTTAACAAGCTTATGCATATGTTTAGTTGGTATTTCATAAAGGGGAGAAAATTTGATGTTGTCTTTCAATTGGTATTTGATTTCCACTCCCTTTCTTTATGTTAAAATATAGTTTTAAATTGGTATCATATGTTTAAAAGAACACATTTCTCTTAATGATATCAAGATGTTTATGTTAAATGTTTTAAATTGGTATCTCAAAATTTTGTTTAAGAAAACATATTTATTGTACATTGCCTATATGTGTATAAATTCATGTTGAGTGTATCGTGTATTGAAGAGCTTGACAACTCTTCCTTATGTGGTACACGTGTGTAGGGGGAGCTTCACATCTCCTTTTATGCATTACATATTTTGTGTTATGTGAATTAGGGCGTGTCTTCCTTTCTTCATGTAACTCATATGTGTAGGGAAGCTAACTTAGCGTCTTCCTCTTCATGAATGTATATAGCATATAACATTTATTAATCTTTGTTTATCTTCATTTGGTATCAAGATGCTTCATTGACATATTTTTAATTGATATCATGTTTGTAGTCACCCCTTATTGACTTTGTTTTTGTTTTAGACAAAAAGGGGGAGACCATTGTTTGCATTGTTTTGATTGACACAAAAAGGGGGAGAAAAATTTTTTTTACCCCTCATTTTATTTATAATTTTTGAATGTTTACCCCTTTGTTGATAATTGACAAAAAGGGGGAGAATTATTTGTGAGTTTTATATATATGCATAGTTATGTTTTTGCATATATTAAGTTTAATATAGTTTAATGTATGTTTATTGGTATCTAGAGCATCTAGAAAATGTTTATTTGTTAATTGGTATCTAGAGCATGCTTTGCTTTAAATATTTCATTGGTATCTAGAACCTTTATTGTTTATGCATATTTGTACATTCATGTTTTTAAGAGCCTTCATTGCATATTATTATATTTATTTGGCTATGCATGAGTTAAGGGGGAGCTTCCTTGAAGCTTTACTTTAATCCATGCATATATAACTCCATGAGTTTTGTCATCATCAAAAATGGGGAGATTGTTGACCCAAAGGCCTTCCACCCTAGTTTTGATGATGATTAACTCATGTAGTTATGTTTACTAATAATCTTGTATTGTTTAAGTTTCAGATCATTAACCAAGATATTAGTTGGTGATTAGCTTCAACAAGGTGTTTGGAAGCTTATCATGGTGATTCCGGTGCCAAAGCTTAAAGATCATACCTTTGCACTCGGTGGATCGCGTTTGGGAGCAAGTCTTCTTGATGACTCAAAGACTTAGGTATCCTAGTTTAGATAGTGTGTTTAGATCCATTTGTAAAGATTAGAATAGTATGATATGCTCAAGTACACATACACACACATTTCATGATTTGGATTTTGGTTTTCATGAATAGTTTGATCAAAACAAGTTTACATGTTTTATATGTATATTAGATGTGCTCTATATACATACATGCTTATATGACTTATACAAACTTAGTTTGACGTACCTATTCATGTAGTTTTATGTTTTGGTATAAAACATATTTTTGAAATTAAAGAACAAAAACTGTGATATATTTTGTGAATGTATATTGGACCTATGTCCATATGCATCATGCTTAATAATGTTCAAATATCATGTTTTTGTATTTCTATAAGTTTTAGGAAAATCAGATTTCCTATTGAAAAATCAAGTTTGATAAAAATACAAGTTTTGGTTTTTGATAAAATTGGCAAGACACAAAAATGAATTGATATGATTGATATATATCTTGAAAATTTTTATCACATGTTTATGTTTCAATATAAAATGTTAAAACAAGTTTTATAGAATTTTCAGAAAAAGATAAAAGATTTTTATAAAATATTTTTCCCAAATTTTCTGATCTTATTTTTTTGTGCTGACAGGCTGGTCGGTCGACCGGGACGGTCGACCGCACCAAGGGACGGTCGACCGCACCGGTCGACCGACGTGCACAGACTTGTGCACGTCTGCAGCACAGTGGTCCGGTCGACCGGACGGTCGACCGCTGCAGAGAGTTCTGCTATCTGTTAATTTGGGTCGACCGGGCGGTCGACCGGTAGCTCCAACGGGTCAAAATATGACCGTTGGACGGTCGACCGGCCGGTCGACCGTTGCCTGTCAGAGCTGCCAGCTCAGCTCTAACGGCTAGTTTCTGTTTTGGCCTATATAAACCCCATCTCTTTGGGATTTTGGCTAAGGTTTTCAAGGAGAAAAATTTCTGTGTCTCTCTAGTTTTTAAACAAGTTTTTAAAAGAGTTTAAGTGCTAAAAAGATTTTAATCTTTATTGTTTTGGGTTTTTGGAAAATCAAAGAAAATTAGGTTTTGGGATTTTGATTTGATCTTTCACTTTCTATCTTTTACAAGAGATTTCCCAAGTAGTTTTTCTTTGTTGCTTGTTTCCAAAAACACCTAGTTTCCACACTTGAGCTATCACCTATCCTAATCTATTTAGGATCTTATTTTTGTGGAAAAGAAAAGAGAAAAGAAAAGAGAGATTGAGTTTGTGGTTTTTGGAACCACTTGTTGTAAACACCCGTATTATTGTTGTATCCCTCTTAGGTAGAGGTGATCGGGTGATTGGTTTGTATCCCTCAAGTGTGAGGTGATTGAGATTGGTTGTGAGCCTCTTCGGTAGAGGTGTTGTTGTTGGTTGTTGTATTGGCTACGGGCCTAACCCCTCGGTTGTGAGGTGGTTGTTTGAGAGAGGAGTTTGGTACTCCTAGAGTTGTAACAAATCCTCTTCGGTAGAGGTTCCCTCGGTGGGAGATAGTGGATTGGAAATCCTACACGGTGGTGTAGGCGGGGATGTAGAGCAAGGTGCTCGAACCTCGAAACATATCTTGGTCTTTGCGATTGATCCATTGTCTCTCTAACACTCTCTCATTTATATTGTGCAAAGCATCATACTTCATTCATATCATATTTGCTTGTGTTGAGCATATTTCATCTTGTCATATTTATTTGCTTGTGTTGTGCCTTGCATAATCCATATTGCTATATCCTTGATTGCTTGGCTTGATTGTGTGTGCACATTGCTTGGATTGCTTGTGTGTGTGTGCCTAACTTATACTCATCCAACAAGAGCTTCACATAGTACCTCAACCCATTTAAAGGGGAATCAAGGGGAGTTAGTCCAGAGCCTCGCAAGGGGAATTCGGCTACACTTGTTGTATTGTATTAGTTTGTGCATAATTTGCATTAGCTTCCGTTTTTAGCGCACTTAGTTTTGCATTTAGTTTTAGATTAGCACAAACACCTATTCACCCCCCCTCTAGGTGTTTTTCACAAGGGAGTACCCAACTCCTCAATGACAGTCCTCTAGTCCAGAGGTAGTGGAGCCACAAGTACAATAATATCTTGGTGATCAAAAGCCCACAAACTCTCTTTTGAAAAACTTTTCCCTTACAAAAACCCTAGAGAATAATGTATAGGATTGAAGCTCAAGTTTTGTAAGTGAAAAATAAAATAAAATTGAAGAGAGTTTTGAATCAAAAACTTCAGAGAAAAGAGAGAATTTTGAGCACAAAAACTGAGAGCAAAAACTTCTTTTGAATAGACTCAAACTTTGATTTCTTTTGCAAAAATTGTTGTATTCTTCTCAACCCTAATCATCCCTATTTATAGGATAAAGGTAGGGATTAAAAGGTAAACTGTTATTATGAATCGACCGTCCCAAATAGAGATTAAGGTACTTTCAGTCGGCCGAAGCTCGGTCGACCGACATGGGGTCCAGTCGACCGCCCGGTCTACCTGTTAACGTGCACACATGCACACACCCAAACGGTCAGAAGCGCGGTCGACCGCCCGGTCGACCGTTCTGACCTGAAATAGAGCCGGTCGATCGTCCGGTCGACCGCAACAGGTCAAAACAGTTTATATTTCAGAATATTTTTGAAGATCTAATAATTTTCAAAAATAATTTTGGTCAAGACTTGGTACACTACATAAAATAGAGTTTGCAAATATTAAAATAGGTTTATAGAAATATTTTATATAAAGAAGAACTATCTTTTGAAAAACATGTGCAAAATCTTGTGTGTGTGGGGAAAATTGAGCTTCAACACTATACACTATCCTTTAACAAACTAAAATATAAAAGAAGTCTCCGAGCCGCGTTACGCCAAGCTAGAGCCTCCTCTCCTATGAAAACATCCTCTTGCGCCATTAACGTATCAACATGCTTTTAGTGCCAGTATCCTTGCAATATACTTAAAAGCCATCAAGACTTGTACAAACCTGAAACTCATTCTAAAATAACTTATTAGTATCAAATAGCTTCTATGTGTTTTGTTATCATCAAAACTTAAACAAATAGAGAGTGTAACCTTTTGGACCAACATCAAATGCTATAGACTAAAGTATTATAGAAAATCTCATATACTTTCATTTTGTTTTATTTTTAGAAAACATCTTTTCCATTGAAATGAGTAGAAACTCCCATATTCTATAGAATTCACCAAAAATCAACCCTATATAATTGTAAGATTTGATAGAAAATCTCCTTGTTTTTATTGCACTTAGTGAAGAATAAATTTTGTGTTATTTAAGATTTGACAAAAAAAAATCATGTGCACCATGTGATATTTCATACAGACTATTAAATCTTACAATATACAGTATATGGGTGTTTTCTGTTGAATTCAATATAGCATCGCTCAAGTGACATTTCACTTCCTTCTTTTGTGAGAGGTTATGGGTTTGAATCTTCCTATTCGCAGTGGGTAAGGAGATTTTTCGAACTAAATTTGCTGAGTGTGCTAAGAGACCTGTTAAGCAATGATTCGACACTCACAATATATGAAGACTGTGCATGAATGTTACTAGCAGTTTCGTGGAGGCTGTGGTTGCGATTCTGTTTTCTTATTCTTCAAAGGAGTGTCTTTCTTCTGTTATGACGAGGATTCTTTTCCTCGAGCTATGATGTAATCTTACTGGGATTCACTGAAAAGAATAGAGCATGTGTGTTCCCTGCTCATTTCAAAAGAAGAAAAAGATTCCCTTCAAAACACGGATACCACATGGGGATTTTGTACAATTTATGCTAAAAAAAAATATGTCCATGAATAAGAAAAGAAGGAGCGCGTTAAACGCATCAGTTCTTCTCTTGTCTATTTCACCAACCGTTGAAAAGGTTGGGCATCGGCAAAGCTTTCGAGATTCCCTTCTACAAGTCATTCTTTTTCTTCTTCATTGAGTGGTGGTCCCCACACGTGTCCAGCGACACGCTTTCTTTTCTCGTGCATCCAACCTAACTGGATAAATCTTTTTTTTTGGGGGGGGCCTTTTTTTACCTTTTCTTTTCTTTTATCTCTCTTTAAATAAGTCCTGAACCATCATTGGACGCACTGAATATTTGTTTTTTTTTTCTTTTTTGTTTTTTTTACATGTTGCTTTGCTGCTCATCTTGTATTTGATTAAATGTCAGGTATGTCCATATTTTGCAAGCGAATTTCTCCTCTTACAAAATTGTTGTCCCTTATGCAGCACTCACCTGTGTGTTTCATTCTTCTTGGATTCCACGCCCACGAGTATTAATTTCTCCTAATTAAACAAAGGGCAATTCTTTGAATTTTTTTTTTTTGTTTTATTTCTAAGACATACCTCCTTCAGATTCATTTTTTACTAATCGATTCTTGGCAGGTCACATTGGTGTCACGTAGTGACTAAGCCGTTTTGCCCCACCAGCGTGACTGGTTCCGGACGCTGGTGCGTTGCACTTTTGGTCTGAGTTTGACAACCCTGAACCAAGTTCCTTTATTTTTTTGAGTTTTTTTCTTCTTGGTCAGGTGTTGACAAACCCGGACCAAGAATTAAGCTCCATTTTTAACCTTATTCTTAATCTGAAGTTAGAAACCCTGGATCAAGCATTAGAAGCTCCAACTTGGGGACATGCATGGTCTAGGGTTCGCAACCCCGAACCAAGATCACTTGGCCTTAAAATTTCTTCACTGGGGCTTGGAATATTCATTAACTGAGACTCAAGTACCTCGTCACTCATTGCCTGCCACTTGACCTTGGTGATTGGCCTCCGCCACTCCACCTTCTGGTCGGCCCTAACTTTTGCCATTGCCTGACTGCTGCCTGCAACACCTCGTCCGCCCGGAGATCAGTATGATTCCCACTCTCCTTCTCTCTCTCTCGCCCCCCCTAAAATGTGGTAGTTACCTGCAAATTTAGGGCTTTTATGCAAAATTAATCAAAATGGAGTTCTGAATTTCTCTCCCTGTAATGTAGTAGTTTTTCTTGCAAACTTATAGGCTTTTAAGGATTAAAGAAATTGAAGTTGTAGTTTTGTTGCTTCCCCTTTGTTTTTTTGGGAAATCATGAGTTCATCTTAGTCCCCATCCATTTCGTCATAAACAACAATTTAAGTACAAATGACTTAATGTTTGTTACTTGAAAGTAAAATTATAAAATTGACCCTTCTCTCTCTCCCATTTGAAGGTAAAATTGAAGCTAAAATTTGTGCTAAAATGTGAAATTTGAATACTTATTGATTTCTTTTGTAGTGATAAAAAACTGACCCTCACCAAGATGATGACACGTGCTCAAGCTACCGATATAGGCTCTATCACTCCGCGTCCTCTTCGTCCCGAGGATACTACCGTCCATGCAACTCCAATGCTCTAAGTCATCTCGGAGTTCTCTTTTATAATACCCTGAAAATTTTGAAAGTTTATTTAATGTTATTTTCACGTATGAATGTGTGGATATATATATACGAATGTATATGTATATGTATTACTAAGAGTTTTGATGTATAGAAGTGTAACACCCTTATTTTTAAGAATCCTAATTAATGTTTTAATATCTTATTATGAGATGATAACCGGTAATTGGTACCATAATTGACAATTTTGGAATAATAGTATAATAAAAGACTCAATAATCCATGAGAATTTAATATTGAGGTAATTAAGTGGAAAAATTAGAATTTAGTAAATTCTATGAATAAGTGGTATTTGAAATATTATTGATGGAAATTAAGTAATTTGTAATCTATTACAAGTGTACATACGTGTACAAGACATATACGATAATTGTATACGGGAATTATACCCCAGTAAACTGTTCATACCAGCCTATTAACTTAATATGCTTAGTGGGGAGGGAATATGTGAAAGAATAATGATGATTGATATAAATATACATGTATATAAATACATGTATACTTAAGGTATTTGCATACATAGTATTATACTAATCAAATACAACTATTCATTTTAATATTAAAATAAATAAATGTTATAAAAGGTGAGTGTAGGTGGTAGCTATGCATGGGATAAGAGGTGGATAACTAAGATTTAATCTACGAATTTGAATGGTGAGGTGGTAATGCATGGGAATTTGAGAAAATAACTAATTAGATAAATAAATAAATATAAATGAAAAGAAAAATGAGAAAATTCCCATTTTCTCTCCAACCTCTCTCTCTCTCTCTCTCTCTCTCTCTCTCTCTCGTCCTCCCTTCCCTCCTTGTTTTTGTCCGCGGAGGAGTCGGCCGGCGGAGAGGCCCTGGTCGGTGGCAGGAAGGCCGTTGGTGGTAGGGTGGCCAGGCTGGAGCAGCGGCGGGTGTGTAGGGGATGGTCGCCGGTACAGTCTGGGTGAGAAACACCTCCACCCTTATCATCTTTCTCTCTCACGCTCTCTCTCTTTTTCTTTCCTTCTGGCTGCAGCAACCTGCGCGTGGTGGCGGTGCACGGTGGAGGCAACGCACAGCGGCAGCAGTGCTGATCGTAGTGATGACCAGATGCGGCGCTCGTTTCCCTCTCTCTTTCTTTTTCTCTTCCCCTCTCTCTCGGGTTAATCGTTGATGGTGCAAGTGGCGGCGGTGGCCGCAAGGTGACAGTGGTTGTCGCAGCGCGGGTGGCTCGCAGAGTAGCAGCAACATTGAGTTGTTGCTACTGTGTTATTGGGTCCAACCCGATCTAACTCGACCCGACCTGATAAGAACCCAAACCTGTCCCAGTTACTTAAAAGGTAAATTTTATTTAGCCCCTTGGTGATTCAAATAATTACTATTAGGGCCCTGAAAAATTACCAAAAGCCCCTTGATATTCTAAAATATTGCAAATCTAACCCTAAATTACGATTTTAACGTTCGGACGATATCTTGACCATCCGTAGTCAGATTCAATGATTCTTGAGCCATTGGGATCGTAGAGATAAGACATACGCATCTACAATGCAAATAAATGAAATTGAACAAAAGTGAGTGGGGTTTCAAATAATAGAGTTAATTATGCAATAGATATAAATAAGACTTCTCAATGAAAGAACAAGCTTCATTGATAATTGAAATTTTAATATGGTATACAAAGTCATTGACATGAATTAAACATATAAACTTATATTATGTAGAATGTAGCTATTATAAATTATTGTTATGAAAACGGTTCATGTTGGTGTCATAAATACGATATGGTTGCATGATTTAATAAGTTTAATATTTTGGTTGAACCGCTGATTATGTATGGTTGTTGATTATGTTGTGATTATAAGTCTTGGTGGAGCTAATGGTATGTGGGGATGTGAATGATGAATCAGTGGAGTTATTGACGGAGTTATAAATAGTATCCATTCATGGAGGTAGGGGAGTGTGAATAGCAACGTGTGTTTGTATTTGGTATCAATTTGTGGAGGAAGGAGAGTGCGAACGGGATACATGTGTTTGTATTTGGTACCCATTCGTGAAGGAAGGGGAGTGTGAATGGTGTACAAGTGTGATATACGTGTAAATATATGTGTATTCCATTTGTGAATTGGGCGTGGTATTATTTTCTATTGATTTACGAAAGGGAAAACTTATAAAAGAAAGTGTTGAGGAGCTAAATTACAAGTAATTGAAAAGAAAAATTACAAGTAGATATCCTCTGAGATTTCTGAGAAAATGTGCCGGTAGGAATCTGATCAGCGCGCGATCACTTTATCCCTTTGACGATGCGATCGGTCAGATGATCGAACTGCTCCTAATAGGACTCCCTTCTCGCCTGGTTCGGGGAATCAGAGAACAGAGGATCGGTAGATCCCACTTGTTGCTTCTCGAGCTGCCACCGCTTGGGAATTCCTTCTCGCCTGGTTCCGGAAATTCCTTGAGAGGGAGGAATATCTTAGGGTATTAGCACCCTGAATTTATCCTTGTAGGATTAGAGAAGTAATTCTCTAAATTCTTGAAAGTAAGAGAGTAGATCTCTTATTGGCTTATGCTTTGAAGCCACCAAAGAAGCTTATGCTCTTCAAAAAGCCTCTTGGACTTGAATCTTTTCAAGCCCTTGAGCTTAGCCTTAGAAGCGAGATAGTAGATCTCTAATCTCCTCTCCGCCCTGGCCTGTTTCTCCTCTCTTTTTTTTGGCCCTCCGTCTCTATGTGCCTCTGGTAGGCTATTTATAAGGAGGAATAGGGATATAATTGCCCTGAAAATCTGGAAACAGATTGAGTGAATCTGTTTTACATCTGGAAAGTAGCCTCGCCGCGAGGCTAGAAACAGCTTCTGCGAAGCTAGAAATAGCACGTAGAGCTGATATCTTGAATCGCTCTGCTAAATGAGGGATACTCCTTTGATTCTTTCCAAATAACTGAAAGATCTCTCCTGATCTTCTCACCTGATTGGGAGAGTCAAAAGATTATGGCAAGCAACTGTCAAATTTGATCTCAATTAGATTTGATTGGTCAAAGATGACCATAAAAGACCCGCAGCAGGGCTAGTCTAATAAGCTTGTAGCGGAACTAAGGGAAGCTTCTGGCGAAGTTAGAAGTAAGCTCTTAGCGGAACTATAAGTTGCTCTCTGGAGCTATGAAAAGCTTCATGAGAAGATATTAAGAAAGCTTGCGGCGAAACTATAATTAGCTTTAGTGAAGTTAGAATTAGCTTCAGGCGAAGCTGTAAGTTAGCTCTCTGTGGAGCTATGAAGAGCTTCATGAGAAACTATCAAGAAAGCTTCCAGCGAAGCAATAAGTTAGCTCTCTGGAGCTATAAAAAGCTTCATGCGAAGCTAGACAAACTTAGCCTCTCAGACGAGGCTATCCCTTTGGGCTCATGTGATGTTAAGTGTTAAGCTAACTCAGCATCTTAGGCCTGCTTAGGTCTCTTCAAAAATAATCTTGGCTTACTCTCTGCTTCACTGGATCATTAGAGTTCAAGTCGCTGATTTGTCCCTCGGGGATGGGTAAAAACTGGTCAGCAGCTTGTCTGTGACTTGTCTTTTGTAAATGTCGACAAGTTAGATATCGTTCAGATCGGTTAAAAAGCTGTCTGAGATTTGATCTTTTTTGAGTGTCAACAAGACCCCCTTCAATGTTTTTGTAAATCCGCAATGGGATAGTTCAGATTTCGAAATACTTTGAATTGCTTCGGGTGTTCAAAATGGAGAGCATTACCAATTAGATTCCCCAAGAAATTAGAACTGTGACTGAAAATTATTCAGAGGTTAGGAATGTGATAAATTAGTCTGAGTATGAGAACTCACTGGGGACAAAACAGAGCAGATCTAGGAATCTATTTGTTCAGAGGTAATGTGGACATAACAGGTTCGGAATCGCTAGAAAAGAGGGTTCACTGTTCAGAGGTGATAAACTGGACATAACAGCGAGAAAAGTCCCTACCAGACTGGAAAGTTAGATCTGGGTATCTGTTTAGACGGGAAGGTGTTGTATTGTGGAGTATAATTTGCACACAAAATATATTCAATAAAAAGAGATAAGGTTTAGATTCAACCTTAAGTGCTTTGATCACTCCACAAATGTATTCCAAATGATTAATGTACCCTTTCCTATCTCCGTTATAGCATGGGCTATACCGAGTCGATTCTCAGGGAGAGCTTGCGATGGAAGCGTTACGGTTGGTAGTGAAGAAAGAAAACGAAGATTCTTCTTTGTCTTAAAAGAATAAAAATGAATTGGAAAAAGAAGTAAAAGAATCGGTGGATTTGTTCGTGATGGAAAATGAAAAGAAATCAAAAGGAGATTTGCTTGGAAATAAAACTAAAAGAATGAAAACTTTGTAGAAGATTTGAAGATGGAGAAAACCATGACTAGCTAACCTTACTACCTTGCTAAAAACTTACTAAACTCCGTGATGGTGAATGCGTGCCTCATGTTGATTCATCGGCAAAGATTTGTCTTGCGTGTTGGTCTAATTACTTTCCCACTTGAATGATGGGTGATCACTCTTGGACTTGTCTTGTAGCCTCATAGATGTCATAGACCTACAAGATAGACTTTCAATGGTGGAATCAAAAGAGCGACACTCAAGGGATGCTAAGGAAGAAGATACAACATTCATTAATTGAAGTAAAGAAGTTGTACAACAAATAGCATATGTTTGGTGATCCATCTCCATGTTCCATCAAGGCACTTGTTCTAAAGACAAGGCTCTAAATGAGGCACACATGAATCATATGGAATTACAACAAGAACTTGCCAAGCAATGAAAGTAACCCATCGGAGAAGAGAAGACCATACAACTTGCAAGATTAAAGATAGCAATCACCCATGAGTTAGTAGTTAGCAAGGTTAGTGGTTAGCTAGTTCATGTTAGAAAAGTTAGCTACTAGCCATAAGAAAAGAAAAGCAAAGCATGAATTAAAGTGCAAGTAAAGTAAAGCTAGAATTAAAGAAAGCAAGTAATACTAGAAAATGCAAGAGAAGAGAGAAGAGAATGGATCAATCCTTACTTCACAAGTTGTCACATCTTGGTGTACACAAGCTTTCTCTCTCTTACAAACTCTCTCTTTACAGAATTTCTAGGGAGGAAGAAGATCTAGAGCACTACAAAAATCCTAGAGAGAAATCCTACAAAATACAAGCATCTAATCTCTAATCTCTCCTCTCCTCTCCTCCTTTGCAAAGGCCCTGGTGCAGTATTTATAGGCCTTAGAGAGAATTCTCTCGAACCCGGACGGGTGGCAGGAATCTGGGGCTCAACGGCCCAGATATTGCCGCGTAGGCGCGGCAAAGCTGAGGCCATTGAGCAACAGATTTCTGTTGAGAATTTGTTACAAGTTTGTTAGCCACATGGACCTTCTGGAAGAGTGAGCTGGCGCGTAGAATTCTCCAGATCCTGGGCTCAAACTTGGGCTCTCTTTTGGGCTTTGATTTAATCTCCTTTAATTCTTGAAAATTAAAGAGATTTTGGGTCTTTTCTCATTTCAGATGTAGACCTGCAAAAATAGTGAGAAGAAGATTAAAAATCATATTTTTATTGATAATATGCATGGTATAGATGTGGTAAAATATGCAAAATTGAATATCAATCAGTATCCGTCAGTTCAGAGGTGGTAAACTGGACATAACTGATTAGGAATCACCAGACACAAAGACTTGCCGTTCAGAGGTGACAAACTGGACATAACGACAAAGAAAGATGAGATTAGGTATTCATCGGTGCTGTACTGGACATAACCGATTAGAAATTACCCATTCGGAGTGTTTACTGTTCAGAGGTGACGAACTGGACATAACAGTAAACGAAAAGAGGAGACTTGGCGATCTGTCAGTTCAGAGATGATGAACTGGACATGACCGATTAAGAAGCCACCAAGTTTGAAATTTTATCATTCAGAGGTGACGAACTGGACATGATGACAAAGAAATAGTCCCTACTGGACTGAAAGATGAGACTTGGTTATCTGTCGGTTCAGATGTAATATTAACATAACCAATTGAGAAGCCACCTAGCTCGATATTTTGTCATTCAGAGGTGACGAACTGGACATGATGACAAAGAAATAGTCCACACTGGACTGAAAGATGAGACTTGGTTATCTGTCAGTTCAGAGGTAACATGGACATAACCGTTTAAGAAGCCACCAAGCTCAAAATTTTGTCATTCAGATGTGACGAACTGGATATGATGACAAAGAAATAATCCCTATTGGACTGAAAGATGAGACTTGGTTATCTGTCGATTCAGAGGTGATGAACTAGACATGACCGATTGAGAAGTCACCAAGCTCAGGATATTTACCGTTCAGAGGTGACAAGCTGGACATGACGGCAAAAGAAGTAATTCCACTGGGGGAAATAAGACTTGATCATTAACTCCATGGGGAAATTGATATCTCCTTCGGATGATATTTGGAAGAAATTATCAGAGGTATATTGTTAACGTGACAACCAGAAAAGTCCACTGAGGATTGAAAAGAGAAATAATAGACTTCGAGGGGAGTCTACCAGAAACTCGCTGGGGTGTTAGAAAATGAATCCCATAAGAGATTATATGTCAGAGGTAATCATTAATGTGACAAAAAGAATTCCGTGGTAATTCGATAGGGAAAGGATTATTCCCTAAAAAGTTGTCAGAGGTACACTGTTAACGTAACAACCAAATCCCTTACTGGGAAATTTGAAAGGAGATTTTGTCAGAAATAATCGTGACAGCTTCTCCAGTTGGGGATTTGTAAAGCAACTTGTCAGAGATGTGATGTTAACTTAACAAGGATTAATTTACTGTTAGAGGTATTTAAACATAACAGTAATTGAGTGGACTTGTCATTCTGTTGAAGAGAATGACAAGTGGAGTTTGCTCTACTAGGGATATAATAAGATCCGCCAGAAAAAAGTTTTACTGTCAGAGGCGTGAACTTTATGCATGACAGTTGTGATTTGTTTTTGGGAAAATGAATACAGCCTTTTGTGGTCCTACCATTCCATGGACGGGAATTGGTAGGGGACTTTGATGGAAAAAGCGAGATCAGGTCCCTTAAGATTTTTAGCAAATCCTCAGCTATCAACAGATTTGGTATGCCTTTACCAACAACCGTTTGAGTTGGGCTAGCCATGCTATTCCCTTCAGCATGATGAGTTATTGAGGATTTTATATTGGGCTTAGAAGCCAATTTTTCCTCTAGCCTTATTCACTGAAGGCTTCAGATTGTGTCACGTAAAGTGAACATTTCTGTATTCCACTGGTGACCTCTAAAATCTCACTGGGGATTAAAGAGTTAAGTCTAAACTTCATGGGAAATTTTTCGGGTAGATCGACATTTCTCATGGAGTGTCACCTTTTATTCATCAAGACTTTGGTTCTCAGCTGATCTTCGTGTCTAGATATGGAGTACAAACTTCACTAGAAATATATCGAGTAAATCGAGATTCCTTGTGGAGTTTCACTTTTGTTCATCATAATCAAGACTTTAGTCACAGCTGATCATTGAATCTGAACATGAATGTGGAAACATTAGAAAGGTCTTGCAATGATGCATCACGAACCTTCTTCGATGAATTCGACTCATTAAAGATCATCGTGAAGCCGAATTGATTTGCCAAAAGAAGAATGCAGAGATGGTTGAAATTGATTCCACTGTGGGAAGGGACTCCTTGAGGAGATGAAACAGTCAAACGAGTCCGACTTGATGATCTGAGGTGTAATGTTAACATGATCACGCATAGTGCTTCTTTGATCAGAGGTATAGTGTTAACGTGATCATGGATAGCACTTGTCGTTGATTGGCATCAGGAGCGTGTCACCGTTTGGATTCGCTAGGCGATAAGCTCCACTTAAGTAGACTGCTACTACTACGAAAGGTTGTCCTCATTTGGTTGGTGGAATGACATATTCTAACCCCCTGCGCATTTTTCGATGTCGTTGGCTGTTGTGTCTCGTCGGCTATCAAATAGCGGTTGAGACGGTTGTCTCCTCTTCAGAGCTGTTGAGTGGAGTTGCTGGTGCGGTGTCATCTGCTGCGAGAGACATTACAAGATTACCTTTAGCTTTGACTGGCTTGAGTCCCATTGTTTTAGCCATTGATGGGATAAGACCCATGGCTTTTGGAAGTAGAGTTGACTACCTCCATACTCCCTTTCAAGGTAGGAGTTAGGCAATGACCTTTTTATGTTCTGACTTCAGAGTAAAAACACCTGCTTTGATTAGTGCTTAGATTTTGTCTTTAAGGACATTGCACCTGCAAGTAGGATGATGAACCATCCTATGAAAAAGAAAATAGTTGGGATCATTCGTTCATCCCACTTCGTCTGGGCGTCTAGCCTCTGGCAACTTGAGCTTGTTGCTTTTGTTGAGCAAGTGAAAAAGTGTCACCACATACTCATCTTTGAAGGAGTATTGTCTTTGATACTCGGAAGTCCTGTTGGAGTTACCTTTCTTTGATCGAGTTCCTCTATATACTTTTAATACTGAGTATCAGAAGATTCAGTTGTGTCATAGCTTTTGTTGTTGATTCCCCACCTGCTTTTAGGGGTCTCAAACTTTTTAGCTGATTTTTTAGCTATCTCGGCTTGTTCAATAAGCTTCTTCCAAGTGTGGGTTTTGACGGCTCCCCTGCGAACTTTCACTTTGTCGAGGAAGTTATGCCTACACGTCTTAAGCAACATAGGCAAAGGCATACCTGCAGGGCACATGAGAGAAAGGTTACAAAATCTCTCTATGTAATCCCGTACATGTTCTCCTCCTTCCTGGACTGCCGAAAGGAGCGTGCCCATGGTCACCTCGGTATCATCCTCATAGAATTGGGAGAGGAATTGGGTTTCCAAGTCGAGCCAGGAACTGATGGAGTTTGTGGGGAGACTCCTGAACCAATCAAAGGCTACCCTCTTGAGGGTGCCAATGAACAGTCTGGCCATGATAGCATCATTACCTACTACATTACCGGTTTGCGATCGGAAGTACTAAATGTGCTGATTTGGCGAGCTCTTGCCATCAGACGAGTGCAACATTGGTGGCTTAAACTTTGGCAAATATGGGACTGAATCCCATTCCAAGGGTTAAGGACGGACCGCCCCAACTTTCTTCAGTTCGTCCCTTTGGGCTAGGGACGCAATCTGAGCCTGGATGCCTTTGATCACTTCGGCATCGATTGAAGAGCCCTCCTTTGAATGATCGGTCTTGGGAGGTTCATCGTTATTGTTCTCCTCATTCTCGTGATTACTACCGGTTGTGTTATCATTATTCTGGTTTGTCAGGAGCTGAGCCAATATTTACTGGATATTGTCCAAGACTTCTTGTTGGGCCTTGGAAGTCTGCTCTTGTGCCTCCATGCGATGATGGAGACCATCATTGTTGTTGTTATCAGCCATATTGGCTGATACAAACCTTGCCTGAACAGATCTGATGGTGGTAGAGGAAGCATAGCCGCTGGCTTCTTCTTCATCATCAAACCATTGGAATTGGTGTCTCAATGGATCTGACAACATAGCTTCTGAGGAAGAAGGTTGTCCATAATATGGGGTATCATACCTTGGAAGGCACCCTTTTGTTCGACCAGAACCTGACCTAAGCCGGGGCCATAGTCGGGCCCTGGAGAACTGAATGAGAGAGTGCGAACCCCCTGTTTCCTTTTTTCAGATCGTAACAAATCCTTTCCTCTGCTTATCATGTTGACAGAGGCATCTGCAAGGTGAGACACCTTCACTGTCTTCTTCTTTCGAGACTTGAGCTTCTCAGAAGTTTGGACTGACAACTGGTTGAACACCGATTACTGGCTTAGACGAGAAGTTGTGGGGATTTGTAACGCCCCGATCCTGCGGGTACGGAGACGTTACTGCAACGTATATACGCAGGTCCGAAATACCCTCACGTATATACGCTAAGCATCAGTACAGGCAAGAATCAGAGTACGGAAGCAAGTGGTGCATTATACATTCCAACACATGAGTACAATTACAAAGTTATCACCAGAGGTGATCCAATATTACATGGATGTTACATCACTGATATGCGCAATTGCGAGATTACAAAGAGATGTACAAGTATGAACAGTACACAGGCACTCACGAGTTTACAAAAGGAAAACTCGAGAGGTACACCGGGGGCCTGGAAGGATAGAGCTCTGGATGATCTGCTGGAGATCCATGCTACCGCTGCGCTTTTCAGGTCAGCAACTGGGATTCTACAAGCTCCAAGCTCTGACATGCTTCAAGCTCCAGGACCTGGACATGAGAATCCAGGGGAGTCAGATAGAACTCCCCAGGCGAGTGGTGATACGAAAGCCAGATGGCGTGCAAAGATAAGCACACGTGTATCGATAAAATCGAATCATAATCATGCATTGAAAACCTTGTCGTGAGCATAAGCATGCAGGAGCAAGTAGATGTAAGACAAGTGATATCAAGCAGGAACTACTCATGGTATGATAAGATAAGAGAAGGTAAAGAGATGAGAAGTAAAGTAGATAGGGCAACACCAGATATCTCCTAAACTAACATAACACAGATAAAAACCGATAAAATCGAATAAAACCGATTGCGAGCAAAACCGATTGTATAAGCTTAGGTCACGGCCCCATGAGACTAGTACCTCGAAGGAATAATCCAAATAAGGAAACCCTCATCTATATACCTTTATCCCATGTCACCATAATCCAAGCACATACAACCCAAGTTAAAAAACGGCACATCAAATTGTATATTAGCATCTTATTATAATTGGAGCCGTCTAAGTTCCAAGCTTCAGTATGTGTCCCATTCCACATACTTCCACTCGCAACTTATATAGCAAGTTATTTGGAAACTGATAAAGTTCGATAAATCATGTTTCGGATGGGCCCCGTACATGCCCGGGACAACGGTTCAGGAGTATCCGGTGCTGAGCCGGAACGTACCGCTAGGTACCGGGACTTATGGACGCCCGAACAGGAATAAAGTATCGCAGATCCCATAGAAATAGGCCTAGGGCGTGTGCATACCCGGCAGGAATAGACAGGAGTAGGGGTGCCAGCACACCCCACGGAATCCCTGGTGGCCGCCAGGTGATCCCTCAAGTATGTGGCCACGCGCGGCTCGATAAGACTACCATAAACATGATTAATCAGGGCACATCAGTTTTCCCCAAATCAGGTACAAGTTGTCTTATTAGAATTTAATATGTGATTATCAATTTACGGGAATAGCAGGTACAAGACATGATCAGGAGTTCAGGAGTACATGAGTACTATAGATTCAGGTCACTGTATATATAATACAGGATAATAAGTACAAGATTCAAGTCACTGCATGTAATGCAGGATAACAAGTATAGTATTCCCGTAAATGAGATAATCACAGTTCAAGTATATCATGCCGGGTGTTAAGTGATAGCATGACAAGATGGTGATATTAGACAGGTAACCAGTCATGTCAAGAGATTGATATTAGTCCGGTGGCAAGTCATGTCATAACAAGGGGTCTTGCCAAGTAGTAGCATGTCTGGTGTCAGGTGATAACACATCAGTTGTCAGGTGATACAAACAGGTGTTAAATAGTAGCATGTAAATGACAGGTATGAAGTAATGGCATGGCATGTCAAGTGTTAACATATCAGGTAAATACATGGCATGTGACAGAATAGTAGCTGAGCACAATTAAGCGGAGCTGAGCAAGCTGGAGTGTACAGACAGCAAACAGTATTTAACACTGGAGCATCTGGTAAGGTTATCGGGACAACTCGGCTTAAGGTGCGAGTAGGAATTCCGGCAGCATCTCGCCTAGACGAATCTAGTGGTAAAGCGCTGAACGCTGATCATGATAACCAGGCGGAGCTGAGAGACCTGACGGTCTCAACTCACTTCTCTTTCGAGATAGCGAGAGACCGGAGGCTGAAGGGCTGAGAGACCTGACGGTCCCAATCACTTCCCTTTCGAGATAGTGAGAGACCGGAGGCTGAAGGCTGAGGGACCAAGATCGCTCAGGGTTTAAGCGCACTCTCGGTGGCTACCAGCCATCCCAAGAGTGGGTAGAAACCCAGAGTTCAACGACCACGAAGGGTCGGCCACGCATAGTATAAGGCAGTAAAATACATATAAACATGGAATAAAATACATGTCGACCCGACAAAGTAGGGAAACCCAAATGGAAGCGAGAGCGAGGACACTCGCCTAAAACTTAGAAAATACAGTGAAATCCCCGATCTCTGGAATCCAGGAAATGAACGCGTCAACGCGTTTAAAGGGAAAGTGATAGAGAGAGGAGAAAATCAAGAGAGAGAAAGAGAATGAGAGAGAGGAGAGAGAATGAACCAAGAGGAGAGAGAATGGAGACGCGGGAAAAGCAGACGCGAGAAATAGCAGACGCGGGAAATAGCGTTGCAGGGATGTCACAAACGCGGGGTTCGAGACCCGCGTTCAAGTCAGGACACGAGGAGAACGCGGACGCGGTCGTGAGCTCCGCGTCGCGTTAACACAAGAAGAACACAGACGCGGGCTTGGGCTCCGCGTCGTGTTAACATGAGAAGGACACAGACGCGAGCATGGGCTCCGCGCCGCGTCGATACAGAAATGCGAAGGCCGCGTTATACAAGTATCAAGAACGGGAAGATTCGCGTTAAGGAATTGCCTAGACGCAGGGGTGAGATCCACGTCTAGCAATTAACAGTGAGAAAGAGAGAGACAGGGAGAAATGAGAGAGACGCAGGGATAGAGTGGGACGCAGGGAATGAGGGATGCAAGGATGAAAATTAAAGGAAAGAAAAGAAAAAAAGAAAGAAAAAGGAAAATGAAGAAAGAAGGAAAGAATGAATGAAAGAAGGAAAGAATGAAAAAGGAAAAGGGAGGATGGCCGGCGATGGCCGGCGGTCACCAGCGGCGGCCGGAGTTGGCCGGAGTTGGCCGGAAAAGGCGGCCAAGGCTCCAAGTCCAAGAAATCTAGAGGGGTGCAAGTCTAGTTAAAAATGGGAGATTGGAGTTTTAGAAATGGTGCTTCGGAGAGCGAAGCAATAGCTCGTCGGGAAGAGCACGACGAGGAGAGGAAGATGGCATGGTCGTTGGTGGCTAAGGTGGTGTATGTGGTGGTGGTGATGGTGGAGAAGGTGGTGGTGAAAATGAGTTATCTTGGTGAAATATGGAGGAAGAAGAAGGTATTGTAGATAGTTTTATGGTTGTTGTTGTTGTTGGAATGGAGGAGGAGATGGAGGAGGAAGAGGTGGAGAAGTTGGTGGAGATGGTGGTGGAAATGGAGGTTGTAATGGTGGAGAAAAGGCCGGCCAAGGAAGCATGGGGCTGTTTCCTTTGCTCTCTGTTGGTGGCTGCAGGAAACAAGGATGAAGAAAGAAAGGATAATGCAAGAGAGAGAAAGGAAGTGGGGTTAATATATAATGAGGAAAATAATATTATAATGAAGCCACTCCCTTCCTTCCTTTACACAAAAGAACTTGCGTCCACTAAAATGTTGCGTCCCCATTAAATGGAACCCGCGTCTGGCCAAATAAACTGGACGCGGAGATGAAAACTCGCGTTTGAGAAAAACGCGAATACTGCGTTTAATAGAAAGGACAAAAGTCAGATTTGACTTGATGGGAGTTGATCTGAAGTGCATTAAATGCAGTAAGGAGACGATCTCTGCATTAAAAGCTGAATCTGAGTTGGTGGAACTCGCGTTTAGCGAGAAGAGAGAAAAATGAAAAAGAGTAAAATATCTGGATAAAATCCCAGTATCTGGGAAAACGCCGAAAACTTAAGAAAAGCCCGAAAAATAAAGTAACTCGGAAAGTTTTCCAAAAATTCTCAAAAATAATAAATATTATATAAAGATTTTTAGTGAAATCGGTTTTCATAAATTCAATCTCATTTTCAAAATAAAAAACCTAAAGTCAACTGGCAATATCGGTCTACACCGGGTTGGCCGGATTTTGATAAATTCAGAAAAATCCCAGAAAATGCCTGAAAAGAGAAAATATAATTTTAAGAAGAAATATGAAAGCGGAATCTAGAAATTTAATTCCAGTTGTAAACTAAAAATCCTGGAATCAACCAGCGATACTGGCCGACACTCAATCCGGTGGAATTTTCATAAATTCATAAAATCCTCAGATAAAGTATTTAGATAGAAAATGTGATTTTAAGAAATAATGTAAAAAGACACTTCTAGTAATTCCATTCTGTTTGTAAATTAAAAATCCGGGAATCGGTCAGCGGCACTAGTCGACACCGGTTTTGAAGATTTTCAATTTAATTCAGGAAAATTCCAGAAAATCATAAAAATCTAAAATATTGGAAAACGATGTTTAAAACTAAAATTGGTCAAATCTAAATATCAGAAAGATCAAATCGAGCAATTCACTAGGATCGGGTTCCTGGTTCAGATTAAGGCTGACTCCGAGTTCACGAATCCAGATCCAAGGCAAAACGATCATATAAACAACTCATAATACAAAACAAATACAGGAAGTAAATCGAAAAATACGATCGAAAGTTCTGAATACACAACTAAGTACGTATTCCGGGAGCGGGGTGTTACAGGATTGGTCCCAAATGATAGTGGACGGAATGTACCATCACAGATTGACACCCTACTTTTCCGCCCTGGGATGGCGAGATGTGAACTGGCTTTTCAGAGCAGATTTTCTGCTTGTCGTTCAGATAATCCTGCAAGTTTGTGTTACCTGGGTCCAACTGATCTAACACGGAGACTTAGGGAATCTGGATGTTAGCCTGCTTGGGTTGAGAAACCCTGGGCTTAGCCTTGAACACTTTCTTTTAGGCTATAGGCGAAGCTAGGATAGCTTCCCCAGAAAGAGTAGCTTCGCAAGGTGAAGCTACTATTTTAGCTCTGTCTTTGAAGGCGAGCTTAGCTCTGTTGCGCGGATTTCTTCCTGTGAGCGAGACTGAAATAGTCTCGCTATTAGCACTCAGTGGTGCTTCATTTTTAACTTCGTGGCTAAGCTCTTTAGCACTTAGTGCTTTCGTTTTGTCGCTAGCGGCGAGCTTAGCACTGCCCAATAGTGCTGATGATGTAAGCGAGGCTGCAGTAGCCTCATTGTTAGCATAACGTGCTTTAGCCCTAGCCTCGCATGACAGGTGTGGCTTAGCTCTGTGAAGAGCTGAAATAGTCTTGCAGTCAGAGACTATTTTAGCTTCATAGGAAGCTGAATCAAGAGATTTATCTCTAGCCTCGTATGAGACTACAGCTTTTGCAATCAACATAGCCTTAGCAGAGGCTGTTTTAGGTTCACGAGGAACCTTTATAGCTTCGCGCACAATGTTAACATGTTGGCGCGAGGCTATGTTAGTCTCTGCTAAGACTGTACTAAACTTGCATAGAGTCTGTTTAGCTTCGCCTGAGACTGTAATAGGCTTGCAGAGAGCCTTATTTGTCTCAACAGAGACTTGCTTCCAAGAGGTAGGCAGAGGGGGGCTCTAGCTACGCTGACCTTCCTGTGCTTACGCACATGTAGGGGGCTTGTGCTACCCCCAGAGAGAAATTGTTCAAACCTCTCTTGGTCAAAGTGAATGACCAGCATCTCAGCAATAGACCCGAAGGTCTGATCGTCGCATTGCGACACTTGATTCTTAGCAGTGGAGAATACGGTCCCCAGCGAAGTCGCCATCTTGTTTTCCATTGATTTGCGAAAGGAAAAACTTACAAAAGAAAGTGTTGAGGAGCTAAATTATAAGTAATTGAAAAGAAAAATTACAAGTAGATTTCCTCTGAGATTTTTGGGAAAATGTGCCGGTAAGAATCTAATCAGCGCGCGATCACTTTATCCCTTTGACGATGCGATCGGTCAGATGATCGAACTGCCTCCTAATAGGACTCCCTTCTCACCTGGTTCGGGGAATCAGACAACAGAGGATCGGTAGAGCCCTCTTGCTGCTTCTCGAGCTGCCTCCGCTTAGGAATTCCTTCGCACCTGATTCTGAAAATTCCTTGAGAGGGAGGGATATCTTAGGATATTAGCACCCTGAATTTATCCTTGTAGGATTAGAGAAGTAATTCTCTGAATTCTTGAAAGCAAGAGAGTAGCTCTCTTGTTGGCTTATGCTTTGAAGCCAGCAAAGAAGCTTATTCTCTTCAAAAAGCCTCTTGGACTTGAATCTTTTCAAGCCCTTGAGCTTAGCCTTGGAAGCGAGAGAGTAGATATCTAATCTCCTCTCCGCCCTGGCATGTTTCTCCTTTCTTTTTTTTAGCCCCTGTCTCTGTGTGCCCAGTAGGCTATTTATAAGGAGGAATAGGGTATAATTGCGCTGAAAATCTGGAAACAGATTGAGTCAATCTGTTTTACATCTGGAAAGTTGCCTCGCCGCGAGACTAAAAATAGCTTCTGCGAAGTTAGAAATAGCATGTAGCGCTGATCTCTTGATCCGCTCTGCTAAATGAGGGATACTCCCTTGATTCATTCCAAATAACTAAAAGATCTCTCCTGATCTTCTCACCTAATTAGGAGAGTCAAAAGATTATGGCAAGCAACTATCAAATTTGATTTCAATTAGATTTGATTGGTCAAAGATAACCATAAAAGACCCACATCGGGGCTAGTTTAATAAGCTCGTAGCGGAATTAAGGGAAGCTTCTCGCGAAGTTAGAGGTAAACTCTCAGCGAAGCTATAAGTTGCTCTCTGGAGTTATGAAAAGCTTCATGAGAAGCTATCAAGAAAGCTTGCGGCGTAGCTAGAATTAGCTTCCGGCGAAGCTAGAATTAGCTTCCGGTGAAGCTGTAAGTTAGCTCTCTGTGGAGCTATGAAGAGCTTCATGAGAAGCTATCAAAAAAGCTTCCGGTGAAGCTATAAGTTAGCTCTCTGGAGCTATAAAAAGCTTCATGGGAAGCTAGACAAACTTAGCCTCTCAGATGAGGCTATCCCTTTGGGCTCATGTGATGTTAAGTGTTAAGCTAACTCAGCATCTTAGGCCTGCTTAGGTCTCTTCAAAAGCAATCTTGGCTTACTCTCTGCTTCACTGGATCAGTAGAGTCCAAGTCGCTGATTTATCCCTCAGGGATGGGTAGAAACTGGTTGGCAGCTTGTTTATACTTGTCTTTTATAAATGTCGACAAGTTAGACATCGTTCAGACCGGCTAAAAAGCTGTCTGAGATTTGGTCTTTTTTGAGTGTCAACAGGTATATGTGTATGCGTGAAATAAGTGTATGTGTGATATATATGTATACACTATATGTGTTAGATGTGTTATCCATGTATGATAATATGGACATCAAATTACGAGTCTATTTAATTGAAATGAAAATCTTAACACTGGCTGCTTATACACATATCAATATTAATTGAAGAGTAGTTGGAAGTAAATAGATAATCTAATTGAGACATTCATATATCACATATTTTATTTATCACGTACACTGTATTTTCATATATCATGTACACAATACACTGCTAATAACATGCTCCAATTAAGAATATAATTAACTTCACTCACTGAGTCGTCGAGCTCACCCCCCCAGTCTAAATGTTTTTAGGTCATGAAAAATCAAAGATACAACTAAAGGATTCGGGATCATGAGATCGGATTATCGTCAAATACTCTGAATGAACATTAAATGTTGTAATTGATATACTTGAATTATTTACTTCTATGAACATATTTGTTTTGTATAGTTAGCAGTTATGGTGTAGAAGATAGTTGTATCTGTATTTATACATGTGAAGGGTTATGTATAGATCATTTATTCTAAATTAAGATTATGGAACGGTTTTGTGGATCTTTTTTCATTGAATTGGATTATTTTCTGGAATTAATGATCTGGAACTAGTAATAGTTGAGTACTCATGCAAGTAGGCGATATCAAGGCGAAATTTGATTATAACCGTGTGGGGTGTTGTATATGGATTTATGGTCGATGTTCAGATCCGTTTTATATATAGTGTTGTATTAGGGCAGGCTCCATATTATACAGAAGGTTTGCCAAAATCTTTAAATAAATCTTAATGATTATCTGAACTATCAGAGAAATTTTGATTATTACTGATGATTAAGTGAAGATTACGATTTATTCAGGTGATTATAATCTGGAATCATTACAAGAAGTGTGTATATATATATATATATATATGTTTGTGTACATATATGTATGTATTGTTAAGGATTTTGGTGTAGTAATATGTATATAAGTGTATATACATGTTACTTAGAGACATGGTGCAATGATGCACTGACTAGTCGACTACTAACCAGGGTAGTCGACCAGTGAAGAGACCAGTTGATGTGTATTTTGAGTTTAAATTCAGTCTATTTGACTAAGCTCAGACTAGTCAACTAATAGCATCAACAGAGGTTGAGATATCAGACTAGTCAACTTATAATAGGTATTAGTCGACTAATTGCTGGTTATCTGCAGCAGGTTTTCACTGACACCTATTCAATATTTTGATCTTAACTTTTTAATCTGATCTTTGTTGATTTAAATTGTATTTGAAAGATAACTTCAAAATCTACAAATTCCTTTTACCATTTTGTGATTTAATTATTTATAGTGTCAAAGATTAGTTTAAAGTCAGCCTATATGCTGAAAACAGTTTTCTTTCAGTTTCTGTTTAGGGATTAGTCGACTACCCTGGCTTACTAGTCGACTAGTAGTCTCAACAGAAACTTGTGGTTCCAGACTAGTTAACTAATCCTTTCTTCAAGTTGACTAATTGAACTGACCTTTGTGTTGGCCCAAAGGCCTTCCACTCTAGTTTTGATGATGATTAACTAGTTATGTTTGCTAATAATCTTGTGTTGTTTAAGTTTCAGATCATTAACCAAGATATTAGTTGGTGATTAGCTTCAACAAGGTGTTTAGAAGCTTTTCATGTTGATTCCAGGGCCAAAGCGTCAAGATCACACATTGCCTAGCCCATGGATGGAGTTTTGGAGCAAGTCTACTTGAAGATGAAGATCATCAAGAAGACTTAGGTATCCATAGTTTAATTTAGTGTGTTTTAGATCCATTTATAAAGCTTAGTATAGTTGATATGCTCAAGTGCACAAACACACACGTTTTCATGTTTTTGATTTGGTTTTCATGAATAGTAGATCAAAACAAGTTTACATGTTTTATATGTATAGTAGATGTATTCTAGTTATACATACATGCTTTAACTTGCTAGAAAAACTTATTTTGATATCCCTATTCATGTATTGAAAAATCAAGTTTGATAAAATACAAGTGTTGGTTTTGATAAAATTGGCAAGACACAAAAATGAATTGATATGATTGATATATGTCTTGAAATTTTTATCACAAGTTTGTGTTTCCATATAAAATGATAAAACTATTTTTGGTGATTTTTAGAAGTGTTAAAAGATTTTTATAAAATATTTTTCCCAATTTTTCTGACCCAGTTTTTGTTTCAGGCTTCAACCAAGTCGACTAGTAGCCTGACTAGTCGACTAAGGCTGAGGTCGGTCGACCGGGCCGGTCGACCGACGTGCACAATTCTGTGCACGTTTGGAGCCATTGGGACGGTCGACCGGTCTGAGAGCAGAGCTCTCTGTTTGTTTCGGTCGACTGGGCCGGTCGACCGCTGTTGCCCAACGGTCATATTTCTGACCGTTGGCGGTCGACCGGGCCGGTCGACCGTTGCCTGTCAGAGCTGCCAGCTTAGCTCTAACGGCTAGTTTTGTATTGGGGATATATATACCCCATCTCTTTATAGTTTTTGTACAAGTTTTTAAGGGCAAAAATTCCAGACCTTCTTAAGTATTTTTAAAGAGTTTTCAAAAGTGTTTTGAGCTTTAAACTTCCAATTTGATTTGTGTTTTGGGTTTTTGGAAAATTAAAGAAAATAGGATTTTGGGATATTGAATTAGATTTCACTTTCTATCATCTTCAAGAGATTTCCCAAGTAGTTTTTCTTTGTTGCTTGTTTCCAAAAACACCTAGTTTTCACACTTGAGCTATCTACTATCCTAATCTATTAGGATCATTTGTTTTGTGGAAAAAGAGAGAAAAAGAGAAGTGTTTGAGGTTAAGCCTCTAAGTTGTAAACCCTCCTTGCTTTTGTTGTATCCCTCTTTGGTAGAGGTTGATCGGAGTGGTATTGTGGTTGGATCCCTCTTCGGTAGAGGTGATTGTGTTTGTATTGGCTACGGGCCTTATCCCTCTTCGGTAGAGGTGGATTGTGGTTGTATAGCCTCGGTGGCTTTGTAAGGATTGAGAGAGGAGTTTGGTACTCCTATAGTGGATTGGAAATCCTACACGGTGGTGTAACGGGATGTAGAGCTAGGGGCTCGAACCTCGAAACATATCCGTGTGTTTGCGTTTGATCCAATATCTCTCAACTCTCTCTCTCATTTATTTGTGCAAAGCATCATACTTCATTCATATCATATTTGCTTGTGTTGAGCATAATTCATATTGTCATATCATATCTATTTGCTTGTGTTGTGCCTTACATAATTCACATTGCTATTCATCCTTATTTGCTTGGCTTGCTTGTGTGTGTGCCTAACTTATACTTAACCAACAAGAGCTTCACATAGCACCTCAACCCATTCAAGGGGAATCAAGAGGAGTTAGTCCAAAGCCCTTCACGGGGAATTCGGCTACACTTGTTGTGTTGTATTAAGTTTGTGCAAGATTTACATTAGCTTCCGCATTTAGCGCACTTAGTTTTGCATTAAGTTTTAGATTAGCACTAACACCTATTCATCCCCCTCTAGGTTATTCCCTTTTCAATTGGTATCAGAGCTAGTGCTCCTGATACTTAGGCTTAACATCCTAGGAGTGAGATCCATTTGCTTGCTAATCTATTGTTTGCATTTGCTTGTTTTGCACATATATAGTTTATCATGGCTTTCATGACCCACCTATGTATGACCCTTCCAACATTCATGTTTGGAAGATTAGGATGACCGTTTATTTACAAACCCTAGGTCATAAAGTTTACCTTGTCATTACCAAAGAATCCTTCCTTAGTGATAGCAATCATATAGGGGCCAATACACAAGCCCTAGAGGCCATTAGAAGCACTTTATCTAAAGAATATCTTATGAGTGTTTCTAACCTTGATTCCGCTTTTGCAGTATGGAACAAGTTGACAACAACCACCACCACCTCCGAGCTTCAAGTGCAAATCCAAGAAGAGGAATCTAGTGGAGAATCCGATTCACAATGCTTCATGGTCAAAGGGAATGACTCCCTTGAGGTACATTCGGAACCCCACTTAGATAATGATGATTGTGCCAGTTCTTCAAATGATGATTATGATGCCCATGCCTTAAATGAAGAACTATCTATTGTTTGTGAAAAATTGATTGAAAAGTATAAAATTTTGAAAAAGAAAAGTTTAGGCCTTAACAATGATAATAAAGACTTGTTTTCTAGACTTAATATGGTTTTGCAAGAGAAGATAGAGATTTCTAATGAAAGGGATTCATTGAGATCTCAATTAGAACTTGCACTTAAAGAAAATGAATTTTTAAAAGCTAAAATGATTGTGAAACTCTCTTGAAGAAAAATGAAAATTTGTCTTCGAAAGTTGATTTTGATTTAAAAGAAAATGTTGCTTTGAAAAATAAGATTATTTCTATTTCAAATGATTTAGATGTTTGTTTAAAGAAAAATGATGTTTTGTAAAATAAAATTGATGCACATATTTGCCATGCTAGTGTAGCTTCTTCATCTAGTCTACCTAATGCATGTACCTCTTCTTCTACGATCAATGATGATATTTGTTTATTAAAGAAGAGTGTAGATTGTTTGGGCTCCACTTTGAGCCAATGTGTTGTTAGGCATACACGCTTGGAATCTTTGTTTCGAAAGAAACAAGTTCCATCTATTATTCATGCACACCCTCCACGGCATACACATGCTCCTCACGGACACCATCACACCATGTATGCTCATGTGTACACTTGTACACATTGTGGACGTAAGGGCCACCTTACTAAATTTTGCTTTGATAGATTACATAATATAAATTTAGCAAAGAATTTTGTTTGGGTTAGAAATGAGACTAACCCCCTTGGACCCAAAAGAGTATGGGTACCAAAGACCACCCCTCCTATTATTTTTGATGTAGGTGTGGGCTCTCACATGACGTGAGAGTGATGACACCTTGGAGTGGATGCGTTCCGTACTTAAAGAGAATCAATTGGATGCATCACTTTCAAGGGAAGATTTGGTGGAGAGGACCACCACGTTTTGGAGACAAGGAGAATTGCTTCTTCGGTTTTGGTAACAATCCTTTACTCCCATTTATTATTTACATGCTTTCATAATTAAAATTTTTAGCATGTTTTGATGTTTTATAGCATGTTTCATTGTCTATGGATTAGTATGTAAATGCCATGATTATTAGATCCTTGACATACATGTATAGTATTTGAGACACACATGCTTGCATGAACCCATTCTTAGTGTTCTCACTTTTGTTTAAGCTATTATGTACATCATGAATCTAATACATGTGAATTTACATAGTAATCATGTTTTAATTTTATCATGATGATTTCTATATTGTGTTTTGATGCTTCTTGTTAAGATTACTTGTTTAGATGTTAGTTTTCATTAAGACTAGGATTTATACTTATACATATAGTGGGCTACAAATAAATCTATATATGTGTGAGTTGAATGCTTATTTGAACCCATTAAATGTGCTAGTATAGTCTAGTTTTGATGATTCATACATTTTAAACTTGTATTCCTATTTTTTGGATTTATTTTATGATTGTGAGTTTTCACTTCATGTATATGTGTATTATTGCCAAACTCTAAGAAATACATGTATACCCCTTGAGTCATTTGCCTTTCATGCAAATTTATATATGGACTCAATTGTGTTTAGGGATATGTATGTATATTTATTATGTTGACAATTCATACATATACCTTGAAATGAAATTCGTTTTGATGAAGATTTAGCTTTTCTTGATTTTGTGTTTAATTGTTTAACTTCATGTATATGTCTATCTTGTCCAAATTATTAGATATACATGATTATCCTTTTGAGCCACGTGCTTTAATGCATATATTTTGTGGACTCGTTGTGTTTTGGATATGTATGTATACTTTAGTTTGTATTAGACATACATATGCCATGAAGGTTAAATAAGTTTTGATGATTTTCGTGTTTTCAATGTTTAAGGAATAATTGAGCTTTATTGAATATTTTCATGATTATGATATTCACACTTTATTTGTACACTCACATTTATTGCTTGCTCATGTTGTGTATTCATGAGTCAAAATTATGCCTAATTGAATTAGAGTGTTGATTATCATGTGGATTTCATGTTTTATGAAATTATTTTTAGTTTATTCCTTACTTGAAGGATTTCGCACTAGTTAACAAGTTTTTCATTTTGACAAGTTACGGTATTCTTCACTATGGTAGTGATTTTCAAACAAAGCTTATTTTCAAATCTATTTTTGAAAACCCCTACCTTCTATGGGCGGATGGATGGGAGATCATGGTCTTGTATGCTCTAAAATGAAAATCATTTAAAACTTGAACCTTGATTGGGAGTATTGTAATATGATGTATACACTTGAACTTTTTGCTATGTCAATTGGTATCATTGAACTCTTTCAATTGGTATCATTTTGATCTTTTTGTATACTCATATATTTATTGTGTATGTATATTTTTAATTGGTATCATCTATTGGTGATTGGTACTCATTCTATTTCATACACTTTTATTTGTGCTTAAGATATACATTTTTCACAAAATCTTGTTTTTGCTAGTGCTTGAGCTTCAATTTTGTTTCAATTGATTACTTTTAAATTGGTATCAAGCCCATGCATCTTTTTAGTTGGTATTTCATAAAGGGGGAGAAAATTTAATTCTGTCTTTCAATTGGTGATTCTTCAATTGGTATTTTTTTTCCACTCTCTTACTTTATGATTGAAATTTCATATTGGTATCATATGTTTAATATGAAAATTATTTACAATTGGTATCAAAATTTTGTTTAGACATTCAAAATTTATTATGTTTAATTTCAATTGATATCAAGATGTTTCATGTGTTTTTGCTTAAAATTGGTATCTAAAATTTTTTTGAAAATACAAAAGTTTTGATTTGTATGGACTATATGCATATAGATTCATGATGAGTGTATCTTATATTGAAGAGCTTAACATCTCTTCGTTATGTGGTACACGTGTGTAGGGGAGCTTCACATCTCCTCTTATGCATTACATAGTGTGTGTTATGTGAATTAGGGCTTAACATCCCTCCTTCATGTAATGCATATGTGTAGGGAAGCTAACTTAGCGTCTTCCTCTTCATGAATGTATATAGCATATAACATCTATTGATCTTTGTTTATTTTCAATTGATATCAAGATGCTTCATTGACATATTTATCTATTGATATCATGTTGTTTATAGTCACCCCTTATTGACCTTGTTTTGTTTTAGACAAAAGGGGGAGAACATTGTTTTATTGTTTTAATTAACTTAAAAGGGAGAAAGATTTTTACCCCTCATTTTAATGTTTAGATTGTTTAACCCCTTCTTGATCTTTTTGTTTGACAAAAAGGGGGAGAAAAATTTGATTTGACTTTACTTTGAACCCTTTGTTGATGATTGACAAAAAGGGGGAGAAGTATTTGAGTTTGAGTTTATATGCATATTTTCATTGCTTAAGGGGGAGAAGTATTTGTCTTCCTTGTTATTTATGCATATATGTTTTTGTATTGCAAATAGGAGAAAAAGATTTTGATTTATGCTTGTTGCATGTTTTATCTCCATACTTGCATACATATTCATGTGTTTCATTTCCATATCTTATTATTTATGTCTATGTAAGAGTTAAGGGGGAGCTTCTTTGAAGCTTAACTTTAATCCATGCATATATAACTCCATGAGTTTTGTCATCATCAAAAGGGGGAGATTGTTGGCCCAAAGGCCTTCCACTCTAGTTTTGATGATGATTAACTCATGTAGTTATGTTTACTAATAATCTCGTGTTGTTTAAGTTTCAGATCATTAACCAAGATATTAGTTGGTGATTAGCTTCAACAAGGTGTTTAGAAGCTTTTCATGTTGATTCCAGGGCCAAAGCGTCAAGATCACACATTGCCTAGCCCATGGATGGAGTTTTGGAGCAAGTCTACTTGAAGATGAAGATCATCAAGAAGACTTAGGTATCCATAGTTTAGTTTAGTGTGTTTTAGATCCATTTGTAAGCTTAGTATAGTTGATATGCTCAAGTGCACATACACACACGTTTTCATGTTTTTGATTTGGTTTTCATGAATAGTAGATCAAAACAAGTTTACATGTTTTATATGTATAGTAGATGTATTCTAGTTATACATACATGCTTTACTTGCTAGAAAAACTTATTTTGATATCCCTATTCATGTATTGAAAAATCAAGTTTGATAAATACAAGTGTTGGTTTTGATAAAATTGGCAAGACACAAAAATGAATTGATATGATTGATATATGTCTTGAAATTTTTATCACAAGTTTGTGTTTCCATATAAATGATAAAACTATTTTTGGTGATTTTTAGAAGTGTTAAAAGATTTTTATAAAATATTTTTCACAATTTTTCTGACCCAGTTTTTGTTCCAGGCTTCAACCAAGTCGACTAGTAGCCTGGCTAGTCGACTAAGGCTGAGGTCGGTCGACCGGGCCGGTCGACCGACGTGCACAATTCTGTGCACGTTTGGAGCCATTGGGACGGTCGACCGGGACGGTCGACCGGTCTGAGAGCAGAGCTCTCTGTTTGTTTCGGTCGACCAGGCCGGTCGACCGCTGTTGCCCAACGGTCATATTTCTGACCGTTGGCGGTCGACCGGGCCGGTCGACCGTTGCCTGTCAGAGCTGCCAGCTCAGCTCTAACGGCTAGTTTTGTATTGGAGATATATATACCCCATCTCTTCATAGTTTTTGTACAAGTTTTTAAGGGCAAAAATTCCAGACCTTCTTAAGTGTTTTTAAAGAGTTTTCAAAAGTGTTTTGAGCTTTAAACTTCCAATTTGATTTGTGTTTTGGGTTTTTGGACAATCAAAGAAAATAGGATTTGGGATATTGAATTGGATTTCACTTTCTATCATCTTCAAGAGATTTCCCAAGTAGTTTTTCTTTGTTGCTTTTTCCAAAAACACCTAGTTTCCACACTTGAGCTATCTACTATCCTAATCTATTAGGATCATTTGTTTTTATGGAAAAAGAGAGAAAAAGAGAAGTGTTTAAGGTTAAGCCTCTAAGTTGTAAACCCTCCTTGCTTTTGTTGTAACCCTCTTTGGTAGAGGTTGATCGGAGTAGTATTATGGTTGGATCCCTCTTCGGTAGAGGTGATTGTGTTTGTATTGGCTACGGCCTTATCCCTCTTCGGTAGAGATGGATTGTGGTTGTATAGCCTCGGTGGCTTTGTAAGGATTGAGAGAGGAGTTCGGTACTCCTATAGTGGATTGGAATCCTACACGGTGGTGTAGGCGGGGATGTAGAGATAGGGGCTCGAACCTCGAAACATATCCGTGTGTTTGCGTTTGATCCAATATCTCTCAACTCTCTCTCTCATTTATTTGTGCAAAGAATCATACTTCATTCATATCATATTTACTTGTGTTGAGCATAATTCATATTGTCATATCATATCTATTTGCTTGTGTTGTGCCTTACATAATTCACATTGCTATTCATCCTTATTTGCTTGGCTTGCTTGTGTGTGTGCCTAACTTATACTTAACCAACAAGAGCTTCACATAGCACCTCAACCCATTCAAGTGGAATCAAGAGGAGTTAGTCCAGAGCCCTTCACGGGGAATTCGGCTACACTTGTTGTGTTGTATTAAGTTTGTGCAAGATTTGCATTAGCTTCCGCATTTAGCGCACTTAGTTTTGCATTAAGTTTTAGATTAGCACTAACACCTATTCACCCCCCCTCTAGGTGTTCCCTTTTCAGTTTGTACTATTAGTCGCCTAATCAGACCTCTTAGTCGACTTATCTGTGCGGCAGAGCTGTGTTCTTATTGGATCCCAGTTCTGATTTGCCTGCCCTATATATATACATATATATGTATATATATATATGTATATATATATATATATATATGTATATATATGTATATATATATATGTGTGTATATATATATGTATGAGAAAAATGGGAATCAGCTGGCACAGGAGGCAACTCCGTCCTATGCCGCACTTAAAACTCAAATTTTTGATTAAATTTTCAAAATCCAATTACACATTATTATCTTCATGTTTTAGATATATACATATAAAAATCACCTGATTTGGAGTTTGGTTGCTCCATTTGTTTTGGTTCAAACATTAATGGTTTTTTATTAGTAGAGTAAAATGGAACAATTAGATCAATGAGTAAACGAATTCCAAATCACTTAATTTTTTATATGTATATGTCTTAAAAAATGAAGATGATAATATGCGGTTGGATCATGGAAAAAAGTTGAGAGATATGATTTTTGACTGCGACATAAGATGGAGTTGCCACTTGTGTCAGCTGATTTACATGGTCCTCTCTCTCTCTCTCTCTCTCTCTCTCTCTCTCTATATATATATATATATATATATATATATATATATATATATATATATATATATATATATATATATATATATATATATATATATATATATATATATATATATATATGCTTCTTGGAATATTTTCTACGGATTAATTCATTTTCAATCCCCAGCCTCTTACCCTCCAGTGCTTGCCTAGTGATCCTAGAAGTATAGAAGGAGCTAAAGAAAGAGATAGAGAAGAAGGTTGAAGAAGAACTTGGGGATTTCATCCTTTGGTGATGTCATGCCCCGTTCCCAAAATACGCTAGAGCAGAGACGCGAGGAGAGTCGGAGACACTTATACATAAGGTGAATACCTCACATATATGCGCTAAGCCTTAAGTAATATAAACAAGCTATATAAATCTACTAAATGAATATGGGCACTGCAATAATACATATAAGTTTTCACACATGATAATGAATGAATAAAGAAATAAGATGACAACTAAATCTGATATATGAGCATCAAGGAAACTACTAGAATAAAAGAGTGGCAAGAATACAGATGACTAAACAAAGGAAAACTCTAGGTCCTCGCAATACATACGGTCTCATCGAGCATCTGATCAATAGAATAAAACATCCTATGGTTGATGCACAAATCCAGGGTCGTTAGAAAGTGACCTATGAGTGTGTAAAATGAAGAGATAGTGCACGTACATAATACGTATATATATATATCACTAAACTAGCAAGAAACTACTGGATAATAGCAACATGTATAAAATAATAAATAAAAGGTAACCAACAAATAACATGATACATCTGTGAATAAGGATAACTCACAGTGCTGTAAAAAACAAGTGATATCAGAGAGATGTGTTTCCTAGCATATGTCTCTAATCTGGTTAGTTATTATTAACCTAACTAATGTGGTACTTAGCTGCGCCCCATATCATAATCATTTTCCCACATATCAAATAATGTTATCGTTGTTGTAACTCCCACCAATGTTTTGCATGTGTTTTGAAAGGTAACGTGTAAGCCTGATAACATGGTCTAACATTTCTGTCACTGAATCAGGACTGACCGCAAGGACCTAGTAACTGAGATCACGGGCCTACACAAAAGAGTAATTGGTGTGGCGTCGTAGTCTGGCAAAGCCCTAATAACGACAACTGAATAACTAGGTAGTCAGTACTACCTTGATTCCCTTTTTTTGGGTTATAGTTTTTTTATTAATATGCAATAATATAAGCTATTATTAAATGCATTAATAACTGAATATCTCCAACTGATGTTGATGTCAATAATAGATGACAACTGACAACAGACAACTGACAACTGATATCTAACAAATGACAACTAATAAATGATATCTGGTGTGAAATACTGAAGATATAAAATCACTAATAATAATGGTCTCACTAATCTCTTATAACTGATAACTGATGTTTGATGTAAAACTCTGAAAGATAATATCTCTGATATCAATAAGATCACAATCACAATATATCTATATTCATAACTGAATAACTACAATAATTAGGAACCAATCATGAAGTGAACTATTGAATATCCTCGAGATCAAATTAAATCAATGAATATCGAGGTCGTAGCTAAATAATAGATATCATCAAATAACATGAATCTAGAAAGTCTCTACATCCAATCATCGACATCAAAAGAAATCATCAATATTCTGATAGACTCATAATCAACGAATAGATCCCAAAATTACTGACAATCAACAATTCAACAAATCAACCCCATCTGAATATAAATCAATATTCATGTTCTCAGATCAAACTCCAACTCTAATTAAGTCCATAATAGATCTAAGCATCAAGAAAATCAGTTTCTTAATAAAATAATATTATATTTAATCTATCAATATCCAAATGAATTCACATCTAAATAATCATCAATTAAATGTTTGATAAATAAGTTCACACGAAATCTATTATTTATCCACATGCATAAGTCCACACCTAAGAAGTTCATCTATAATTTGAATTAATCAATAAATCCCGCATTTTATTAATATACTTAAATCCTCAGAATTCATTTCTAATCTGAATTATCGCCGATAATGTCTGATAATTAATTTACCTAAAATATACACTTTAACCAAATCAATCAAGCTCATGATCAAATGAATTTATACATTCTAAGATTTATCATAATTAGATTTAAATTCGAAATGGTAAATATCTGCACATGAAATGATAGAACTTTAATATCTCAGTATCCAAATACGGAGTCCATATACATTTTAGCATCATGATTACATCTGAATAATTATTTGAAATATATCTAACTCTCATGCGATAAGATAATCTATGTCTAATAATCCACTACATGACTGAAACATCCACTATCCAACTAATCCAATCTCCCGATAAAAATAGTCAATCATCAGAACCAGACTCCAAGTCATAATCACCGTAGTTATTTCTAAATACTAAAAAATCAGACAATTTAATTAACAATAATTGGATAATTTAACTAACACTAAATAACAACACAGTTAAATGAAATGAATGCACAAATAGTATAAATACTCACGACACGATATAATCGTAAAATGCATCAATCATATCACGACAAAACAAACGCTCACATGAAATAATATAGATAATCACTCAAGTAAATTAAATGAATAAAGTGAATACTCACTGATATTACTAAAATGATACGAATAATCGCATAAATATAATAAACAATTAAGACAAACACTCACATTAACTAGTTAAATGATCTGTCTACCATAAATAATGAATGCAGTGATCACTCACACGAAATGTTGTATTAAGACACACCAATAAAATAAATAACAAAATAAACACTTATTGACAACGATAAATAAGTAATAATACAAAAGAAAACACTCATATAAAATGATGCGGATCTAATTCTGAATCACCATCAGGTATGAACTGCACAAACTGGTACGGATCTCTGATTACCTCGCGTGTCAGGTCCATTACAACACGACTCCCGGTACTGGTACAGGAATGGATCGCACGAACAGTACAGGTGCTATAACTGTAACACACGCTCAGAGAGAGATAAGGAGAAGAGAGACTGTGCAATACACATATACATGGATACATTAAGAGGTAGAAATACACATGCACACACACACACACACACACACACACACACACACACACATAAATACACAGAGCAAAGGGGAATAACACACACACACACATACACATTACTCACATGCGCACACGTATGCATGAATATATGCGCATACATACATACACACACGCACAGTCTCTTAAACACACAACCTCACACTTACAACATAATCACAAAGAAGATAAAGATAGAGAAAGGAGCAAGAAAGGGAGAATACTCATGCACTGAGGAGAAGATGGGAGCTTGGTGGAGTTGGGTGGCTTAATGGGTTTTGGTTCTGGCACCGAGCTGTGGCTAGGAGGCACAGTGGGGAGGAGGCCATGGTGGGTGGCTTGGTTGCTAAGAGAGGGAGATCACGGGGCTCGCTGGCAGCCGTGGGGGCATGGAGAAGAGGACAGTGGAGGAGGAAGGTGCTGCTTGTGGGCTCCGCTGTGTGGTGAATCTCACCGGAGATGAGGTGTTTTGTCAGCGCATTAGACGCAGAGGAGGGGAAGGTCTGCAGAAGAGGTGGGGCAGATATGGCTCAACCGTGAGCAGGTTGTGCAGGCTGCGATTGGGTGATATGGGGCTGCATCATTGGTGATGGTGCGGTGGCCATCGGGTGATAGGAGGTTGAGGGGTGGCTGCTCGATGATGATGAAGTGGCGCCGTAGGAGGGAAAGATGGACGGTGCATATGGAGGGGGAGGCCGGGGTTATGGTGATCTTACGTTAGGAACTCGGCGAGTGGGGGTGGGTTCATGGTTTCGACGCTGGGATGAGGTGGGCAGTGAAGTAATGGCGCACGCTGGGGAGCTGGGTGTTGGGTTCATGCCAGAGGAGGAGGAGAGCTCGATTGGAGGAGGTTGGGAGTTGCCTTGTTGGGCTGCCGAGGTGGAGGAAGAAGAGGGAAGAAATGGGGGTGGTGGCGGCCTTGTGGGTGGATGGAAGAAGAGAAGGAGGAGGATTAGGGTTAGATTATACAGGAGACTAATAATGGGTATTGGGTTTTGGGTCTAAGAACATGAAATATAATAATACTGATATCAATATTAAATATAATAAAACTAATACTAATAAAATGACAATAATTACATTAATAATAAAATTAATATGAATAATAATAATAATGGCAACAACAACAGTAACAATAATATCAATAATAAGAATATTATATAATAATATTTAGTAACAAATCTACTAGTAATAATAATAGAAAATAATAATAATATTATTAAAACATAATAATAATAATAACTCTAAGAATAATAACAACAACAATAATAATTAATAATATAATGAAAAAATACTAGTTAGTAATTAAAATGACAATAAGTAAAAAGGTAAATATTTATAAGGCTAAATTAACATTTAATACTTCAAAATAATTTATATATTTAATAATAATAAAATAATATGTAAAATAAAAAATACAAATATGTATCATTAACTAGGGATATTACAGGTGAAAAGACCAGCTAGGAGAACCTCCCCATCAGTACCCAACCTCTTGACTACCTTTTTCTTGGCTTAGTGATTGTATCTCAATTTTGCATTATTATCATCATATTTGCACATTTATCCTTGATTATTCTTTATTTAATATTCCTATTAACTCTCTTTTTGATTATGGTGTATAATTACTTAAATGAGAAGATAAAGTTACAAGAAGCTTCATTTTATCCCTAATCCTATCTAATTTTGAGTTTTAATTTAAATTAATTTGAAATCAAGAGGAGGAAAAAATAAATTTTCATCTCCTAAATTCACGTTCAAATTCAGAAAAAAAAGTCCCAGAAGATGAATGGGATAAATTTAATTTTACAAGGAATAAGGAGGATAATTTAAATTAAATAAAGTTCAAAATCAATTCAGACTTAGATTCAGACTGTACATATTTTAGTATTCAGATCATAATATTCTCTACAAATTTTCAAATATGATGATTCAAGATGCTACAGAAAGAAAACTTGAAGAACTACAATTCTTATGTTTACTACTCTATCGAATTCTGCCATCTGTTGAGTCATATTCAGTGATCAACATGCCAACTTGGTGCAAGATTGATTTTTCGTATTAAATTAGGAACCTTCTAATTTGTACCCTAGTATGCTTAGCTTTGAGGTCTATTTAAAGAGCTAAAGTCTCTTATAATCTCTCATCTCACATCGAGGATCAAAACTAGGGTTTTTCTTTAGATCTATTTTCTTTCCGAATTTTTACATAAATTTTTGTTCGAAGACAACTCTTGTAATTGATCGTGACAATCAACAAATAGGTTCTACCTTTCTCATAAATTTGTTTGTTTTTAATTTTACTTTTTCTTTATTTTTATTTTTTTATTTCTTTTTCTTGCCATGTTAACCATGAGTAACTAGATCTTTTCTCATGCTTGCTAATATATCACCACCATCACATCTAATGTCTAGTAGATAACTGGATTAGATCATATGCATGCCTACTCCAATCTTTATTCTTTAAGACTCATTCGAATAAGCAACTAGTTTAAATGCTTTTTTATTGTTCTTTTTAATCTATACTTGATAAAATTCTTGATATTTTAATGTTCAACTTTAATAAGTCTGAGGGTTAAAGATTTGCTTGTACTTTCTAATGATTTTTCTTACATTATACTTGACCGACCATCTTGATGTTATAATGTTACATCTTGGTTAGTGCTATTTCAACCCGTACCCTAGTTTCTGTCCTATATATCTTACTTGATCTTGTTGTAGAATATCATGTTTAGGATTTGAAGTGAAGTAATTATCTATCTAGCGTGAGAATGTATGGTGGTCAATTATTAGCAAGTTATGAACTTTTCCTTTAGGTTAACACTTTCTCTCAATACAATCTATCTTTTCTCTTTCTAAGTTCTAATAACAGAGAAGAATATAAGAAGGCAACAGTACCGAAACGCTTCTTTCACATCTCTCCCGAGGTTCAACCCGCTTTAACCCTAGCTACTGCGGTTAAATTGAGGAAGACAGAGACACTCATCCATCCAGATGACATCCTTCTAACCTTAACTATATCGATATTTTTCCCCAATCAAATTTTGGCGCCATTGCCGGGGAGAGAACAGTACACGTTATTTTCTAATAATAATTTTCTCTATTTTTTTGTGTGTAGGCGGAGATTACAGGATTTTGGAACCTGCAGGACATTACTAGAAGCATTATGACTATGCCCTAGAAGGCAGAGCACCTGGCCCCACCAGAAAGGCACGCAAACATGGCAGTTGCCGCGTTTCTGCCATAATCCAGAAGAACCGCAACCCTGCTTCATTGCAGGGTGAGTGCCTTGGACAAGTAAATGTTCTGCAGCTGTTACGTTTCCTGTTTAAACTTATCTACACATTAATCTAACTTAATAATAATAATAATAAATTAAAAAATAAAACAATAAAAATATATATTCCTCATGACCTATCTAAATTCATTTGGTAACAATTCATTTGATAGGTCAGACCATCTTTCCCTCCACTAACCTCTTTTCCAAATTATCATGACTATCCCTGCCCCACTCTATCATCTTTTACATCCTATCCTATAATTGGGTGCAATTATCAAGAACTTGAAATTGACCAAAGTTTTGAAAACCTTTTTAAAGATGAACTTAACTGCTTAGATGATTCGATTAGGGATGCCTTGGTTAGTTACATATCTCTAAAAGATTTAGTTAATTCAAGTTTTGAGGAGATGTATGAGGATGAGCTTATATTTCTAGGTATTCATGTTGTACCAATAATATTGTGTGATAACGAGGATGAATTTGTAAAGAATGGTGGAGAGAAAAAGAGAAGGAGGAAGAGAAAAGTGATGAACAAGTTGGAGAGAATGAGAACTAAAATGACAAAAAGATTAAGCTCTCCAATTTTACAACTAAAGAGGACACATTGGAATGATGGAAAGTGAGCTAAAAGAAATAGAACTAGATAGATCTTTAGGGGTACCTCTTTTACATTTTCTTTATGCATTTCATTCATACTAAAGACAATGCATGATATAGGTGCGGGGAAGGGTTTACTAGCATACTAACATAGGTAGATACTAACAAAATTTTTCTTTTTCTTTTTTTAAAAACTTTTTGAAAAGAAAATAATATTTTAATTTATTTTTGAAAGTAATTAAGTTAATTTTAAGAAATAGAAAAATCATAATTAGAATTTCTTACTACTTGTTCAAAATAAGATTATTTGCTTGATTTTTAGATTTAGGAGAAAAAATTAAAAAAGTAATTTTGTCCTGATTTTTACTTTGATGAAATGCATACTTTCTACACTTATACACTTGGGATTCAAAACAAAGACTCTTGTGTCTTAGAAATATATATATAAAAAAAGTAAAAAAATAAAAAAACAAACCTAATTATTGATTAGCTAGGTACTTTGGCCTAAGGAAGCCTAGGTATTTACACGAAAGGTAATTAGGTAAGTTTAGAAAAAAATATAATATATGTATTGATACATCTAATAATCAATTAGTTAGATATTAGGCCTCAAGAAGTCTTGATACTTACACAAAAGAAAATTAGATGAGTTATACATATTAAAAAAAAGTGCTTAAAGGGCAACGAAATGGTAATACTTCGAACTTCTTACAAAAAAAAGAAAGTAATAAATATATAAGACATGAGAGTTGAAGTTGAAGAATCCCAAGTAAAAAAATAACTCACTGTCACAAAGATGCATATGACTTAGGGTAAAATAATAGATTAAGAGAGAAATTCAGCTTTAATCCTAACCTAAATTGATAATAAAATTTTTGCATTGAGACTAACTATCAGAATGAATAATTTGATAATTCTAAGACTTATAGATTACTTGATTTTATCAAAATTATTTCAAATATTCTTCTTTTTCATAAATGGTATTTTGAAAATACTAATATTTTATTTTTTTTTATGGATTTTGTGGGTGTAATTCACTGAAAACACGAGAAAACACTTATCCTCTAGGGATAACCTAGAGGTTTAATGGCTTGCTGCACATGCTAAGTGCAACCATGATTCTTACGAAAGTGAGTTAGGTTAGACTAGTTATTCTTTTTTAGTTTTGCTCGACGACGATCAAAAGATAGGTGTGGGGGTGTGATTGTATCTCAATTTTGCATTATTATCATCATATTTGCACATTTATCTTTGATTACTCTTTGTTTAACATTGCTATTAACTCTCTTTTAATTATGATGTGTAGTTACTTAAATGAGAAGATAAAGATACAAGAAGCTTCATTTTATTCGTAATCCTATCTAATTTTGGTTTCAATTTAAATCAATTTGAAATCCAGAGGAGAAAAGGATTAATCTTCATCTCCTAAATTCAAGTTAAAATTTAGACGATAAAGTCTTAGAAGATGAATGGAATAAAACTAATTCTACAAGGAATAAGGAGGATAATTTAAATTAAATGGAGTTCATACTTTGGCGCCGCGCGCGGGGTGCCGGTACGGCCGCGGAAACGCGGCCTAGGCCACGTTTCTATGGTTGTACCAGGAACCCACACGTCGAGTTTCGACACATGGCTCCATCTAGCCCTCCGAGGCGCCCTATATCTATAAATACTAGCTAGTATTGAGCAGAACAGAGAGGAGGAAGGTTTTTAGGTTAGTTTTATCTCTTTAGTGTAGTTTAGTTTTCTTTTTCTTTTCTTTTGTATTTTTCCTTTCTTTTAGATCTTGTAAAAGTTCAGAAGAGTAATTCTTAGGATGAAAGTTAGAGTTCTTGTAATGGAGGGTGACAATCTATGAAAGATTTTCTCTTTATCTCTACTTGTTTTCTTCCCTCTAACCTTTTATATGCTTAGCTAATTTTCTCTCAAGACATCTAACTACTAACCACTAACTTGCTAACTCCTTACATGATAATCCATATGAATCTATTAGCCTCTACTTGGCCTTGCTCTTGCAAGAGCCATTGATGGCTTATAATGATGGATTCTAACACTCTAACATCTAACTCTCTAACAAGCTAACATTACTTTATTCCATGCTTGCTCTAATCTAGTTTTGGTGATTTAATTATATCTTGCACTTGTTTATGTAAGTTCGGATGTGATGAGTGATCTTACGGGTCATGCTTTGAAAAGCTCTTGAACAAAGAATTAGTAATGGCCAAGGATACATGTGAGGCAACTATCACTAAGAGGTAGCATATTGGTGGAGCCATTAGTAGTTAGTAGCCATGAGTTTTCTTTCATTTTTACTTTGTTTTAGAAATGATCTTAAAATCACAAATACCTTCTCTTCAATATTTCTATCTTTGTTTTCACTGTACTCTTCTCTTTTTATCCTTTGTTTCTTTTTTTATTCTTTGAAACATTGAAGAACCATTAACACACATATGAATCGACTGTTTAAGCTTTTATCGCCTCCCGTCCTTGTGGATTTGACCCGTATAGCCATCATACTATAATGAAAGTATCGAGGAAACTAAAGTACGCACTCTTAACTTTTGATTTCAGAACGACATATTTTATGCATGGTTTACCTCCGATCAGGCTACTAACGCTCCAGTGTCAAAAGATAGTGCGAGGGTCACAGACACTGCCGATCCTTCAAGGACTACTGCTCTGTCCTCGGTGTCATCCTCGGGGCGGCCTACTGAGAGCCCTGAACTCGAGTATATCTCTGAAGGGGAAATGGTGAGGCGACCTCGAGTACGGGGATTTTTGAGGAGGGCTTGAGGAACTCAAGGCCCTACCTTTGAATGAACAGAGGCGACACTTGAAGAATGAGATCTTAAGGGTATGCATTACGATGCCTCTGTCTTGAGTTAGTTTTTTATATGCCATCTGGCTTATGTTTTCATTTCAGAGAGCTGTGATGACCTTCAAGCTGTTAGACAACCACTGGGAGGCCCTGAAGGAGAAGGAAAGCACGATTGCCTGGTTGCGCCAAGTGGAGGAGTTTGCTTCCAAAGGTAAGAAGAAGGCCAGCAAGATCTCTGATTGCACACGTTTATTGCATTATTCTTTATTACATTTCCACATTTATCATGTAATAAATCTGCTAATTTCTTATCTTAAATATCTATTTTGCAGAAGATAATCATGGGGAGAAAAAGGATAAAATTAAATAAATATCAGTTAAATTCAGATTTAACTAGATCTATTTGGTTATAGGAGGATGATATCAAATTCAGTTGGTTAAATTCAGCTTTTGGTGAATCAAGTGATTAAAGCTAAAGATCAACCGAGGATAACGTCAAATACAGAGTCCAAATCTAAAGGGATAAATGAATAGAGAGAAGATCAACGGATGAGATGAAGCAATTTTGACTCGGATTCTTACTGGATACAATTTAGTATTTGAATCATAACTTTCGCTACCAAAACTTAAATCTAATGATTCAAGATGATCAAGAAATAAGACTTAAAGAGGTATAACTCTTAAGTTGATCACTATTTCTAATTCTCTCATTTGATAAGTTATATTCAACAATCAATACGTTAACAAGTTACAGATCAAAACTGAATATCCACATCAAATCAAGTTTGGAGATAAGGGGAGGATTCAAATTCAGAAATAGTCAGCTCTCCTTATCTTTAGACTCATTTCCTTATCCATTTCTATCATATAAATACCCCACATATCAGAGGCAGAGGAGCGATCATACAGAGAGTAAATTTAGGCTAATTTGTAGTTTGTAACTTAATTTTTTATTTTCTTTCATGTAATTTTTATTTTCTTTATGTAACTGAGAGGAGAGGAGACTTTCATGGAGGAATGAGAATAAGCTTGTACTGAGGGTGACACCGGTGTAAGTAATTTTTCTTTCATTGTTATTTGAATTGAATCGAAGTTTTCTTTTCTTTTCTACTCTTGTTTTTGTTTGCTTCCCTCTTCTGTGTTTATGGATCCAAATGAAACCGATAGCCTCGAAGTTTTCTTGTCCTTACAAGTGTCGTTGATGGCTTATGGTGATAGATATCTATTTTAATGGTAGTGTAGCTCGCCCCTTCATTTCATAGTGTAAATCGAAATGGGAAGATCTTATTTGTCATACTTCACTCGCCTTCAAGCAAAGGTACATCGTCGATACGAATCAAAGGTTTTTCTTTTAATTTTAGTTTAGATAACTAGCATCACTATCTTCCAATTCTTTTATCACTCTTTTCAATTTCTTTGTATATATCCATCTTCTATTTTTTCACCTTCTCAATCTACCACTTTCTTCCTAACTTGATTGTAACTTATTTTTCTTTTCTTTTTAAGAACTAAAAGAAGATCTGTAACCATTCTTTGAAGCCTAAAAGAGAACTTACTAAAAAGTTTCCATCGCTAGTCCCTCCTTGTGGATCACGACCCGCATAGCCACTTGCTATAGCGGTAGTATTGAGTACTTGCATATTCTATTCTTAAAGTTCTCAAATTCTGTATTCTTATGTGCAAGTAAAATCCCAATCAAATTTTGACGCCGTCGCCGGGGAGGGACGGTAAGTAATTCTCTTTTTAAGTTTACATTTTTGGTTAACTTTCTTCCTTTTTCTTGGTGTACAGGTTTAACAACAAGGAAATTTTGTTACAGTGGACATATAAGTGGCCCTGGACTCTGCTCAAGAAAGCAGAGCCCAGAATCCCTCAGATTTGCTACATTCCAGTGGTAATCTGAGTAAACTACTAATCTGTATTTCTGCAGGTTGGCTGAATTGCAAAGTTAAAATTCTGTGGCTATTTATTTCCTTATTTGTCTCACTGTACATACTTTTTAACCTCAACAGTAAAATGATATTTTTTAAATGTTAAAAATGGTTTAGATTTGCATTTAGGCCCGTGTCTAATTTATTTACATTTTACATTACTGTTGAAGTGTGCTGGAGCAAAGTTACGTGTGCATAGCATGTAGTATAGGAACACTTTGAATTATTTACATTACTTAAGTGTTACTTTACTTGTACACTGCACTAAATTGATTTAAGGGCTTATCCTATAAACAAGATAAGGTATGGAAGTCATTACCTCCCTTAACCCACAAATAATCTCCTCACTCACTAACCCAAGCCTAACTAAAATTGAGTAGATGTTGGCCCTAGAGACATCTCAGACTCAAATAGGAGAATGACCTAAAGTGGAAGTTGATTTGAATTTAACTCTTGTAAAATCGGTGTCTAATGTTGGAGATTAAGGGACAAAACGCCGAAGGCTGGTGGTTTGGCATAATTAGGCCCGTTGCTTTAAGCACGAATATCTCCTACCAATCTTGCCCCTACCTGGCCGATTAACTTGTAGTCTGATTCAGTAATATACCTCCCGTGGATAATCTAATCAGTTAGGAGTCGACTAGGTCTAAGGTTTACCCTAACTTAGGTTAGATTTTTCTTTTTGTTTGTTTGTTTGTTTATTTTTCTTTGTTTAATTTTGTCATTTCTTGTGTGATATGACTTATAACAACAATTTTTTCAATTTTAATGGTAATTCATGTTACACCCCGAACTCTTTTTCAGATATTACCAACCCGACATATCATAACTTTAACCAACCTTATGTACCGGATTGGTCTTATCCAAATCAATTCATGCCCTGGTCCCAATACTATGAACAAGACTGAAATAATCATCACTACTCTTCACAGAGCCAATGCGAATACAATTCCTCTGAGTCATATTATCAACCACCTTACCAACATCCAGCTTCATATACCCCTTCTCCCGAACAACCATTAGAAGAATCAATTGACTGGGAAAAGAGGATGGAACCCTTAGACGAGCTTGAGAGAAGAATTCAAATTTTAGAAGACTCAAAATCTCATCAAATTTTTAAATCACAGATCTTTACTCTATTTTTCAAGGAGAACATATCAACTTAGAAAAGAGTATGAAAACTATGATTCAATGCCAAAATGATCCACTGGATACGATAGAAGAAAGACTTAGTAGATTGAAAGACATGCGTAGGAATAAGGAAACTCTCCCTACCCAATCTTTGACTATTCCCGACACTTCTAATCATATTGATGAAAATCAAGAATCATGGTATCTTGAAGACTTTGATCAAGATTCAATTTTACCACAAAATCTTGAACTTGACCAATATCAACCCATTAACGAATTGGCAAGTTTTCATTTTGAGATTGAATTTGATTATGAATGTGAACCCGATCCCCAACTTTGTGATTCAGTTTCCAACTTTGAATCTATGTTGACTCTGGTATTCTTACCCAATTTTGATCAATTTTCTGGGCCAACATTTATTCCCGTACCTATAGATCTAGAAATGAAATCACCAATTTTAGATAGTCACATTCCATTGATGGGAAAAGAATGTGAATTTCAATTTTTGGAGTTGGACTCAACTTTTGAACCAAAACTAACTCTCGAACCCATAATTAATTTTCCTGAGTTAGTATTGGTTCCTAAACCTATCATTCTTGAGTCCAAGTCAACCATTTCACCAAGTCACAAACTTTTGTTAGACATAGTATAGACCTTGATGACTCCGTGATGATTTTTCAAGACTGGTCATGTAGAGAGAATAAGTTTCAAGATAGGATCTTTTATGATCCTATTCATATTGGGGACTATAAATATGTAAAAAGAAAGAGATCAATAAGGTGGTTTTCGCGAACCATCACATTATCTTGATTGGGTAGCAACGCTTGACCTAATCAGACCTCTACCGGAACTACCACCGTAAGGTAATATTTTCCTTCTCTTTCTTCTTTTTCATGCATCTATGCATTAATTCATACATTGAGGAAAATGGATGAGAAAGGTGTGGGGGAGGGTTCTAACATAACTTAGAATTTTCTTTTATTATTTAAAAAAATTATTAACATTTTCTTTACTTTTAAAATTTTTTTTGAAAATAGAAACAATATTTTGACATATTCTTGGTAAGAAATTAAGTCAATTTTAAGGAATAGGAGAATCATAATTAGGATTTCTTATACTTGGTCAAAATAAGATTATTTGTTTGATTTCTAAGGTTAGGAAGAAAATTTGTAAAAGTAATTTAGTCTTGATTTTGACCTTGACGATATGCATACTTTATACACTTACACACTTAGCTTTCAAAAATAATGATTCTTATGCCTTATTTAAAAAAAGAAAAGAAAAAGAAAAAATATATAAATAAAAATTCTCTAATTAAGCTGGGTATTTGTGCTTATAAAGCATAAGTATTTACACCTAAAAGCGGTGCATATAATAAAATCCTTAGTTTTGTGGCCTTGTTTGCTCAAGTTCTTAAGTCCTTAGGGTATTTTCTCACCCGGTGCCCTAAGACCGTTTGGTTTAAGAGTCATCGATTAAGGCTCGTTACATGGGCAGATCAGAAAGCCTAATAGAACTAAGGAATAATACCACCAAAATAAAAATAAGAAATAAATAAATAAGGCATAAAAGTTACAGTTAAAGAACCCTTAGTCAAACTTCACGGTCACGAAGGTGCATATGACTTAGGGTAAAGTAATAGACTAAATGAGAAGTACATTTTGACTCCTTACTTTGATTGATAACAAATTTTTGAATAGAGACTAAGTTTAGGAATGAAAATTTTGATTTCCCTATAACTTATAGATTACTAATTCTTACAATAATATTTCAATATTTTTCTCTTTCAAATATATTTTCAAAATACTAACATTTTTCTCTTTCTTTATGAATTTTATGGGTGTAATCCACTGAAAATCCTCACGAGACAAAACTCGTCCTCTAGGGGGGACCTAGAGGTTTAACGGCTTCTTGTACATGATCAAGTGCAATCGCGTGACCCGCGAAAGTGGTCTAATAATTTTTTGTTTAGTTTCGTTGTTTTGCTCGAGGACGAGCAAAAGATAGGTGTGGAGGTGTGATTGCACACATTTATTATATTATTCTTTATTATATTTTCACATTTATCATGTAATAAATCTGCTAAATTTTTTGTCTTAAATGTTATTTTGCAGAAGATACTCATGGGGAGAAAAGGATAAAATCAAATAAATATTAATTAAATTCAGATTTAACTAGATCTATTTGGTTATTGGAGGATGTTTCAAATTCAGTTGACTACATTCAGTTTTTGGTGAATCAAGTGGTTAAAGTTAAAGATCAACCAAGGATAACGTCAAATACAGATTCCAAATCAAGGGGATAAATGGATAGAGAGAAGATCAACGGATATGATGAAGCAATTTTGACTCGGATTCTGACTGGATACATTTTAGTATTTGAATCATAATTTTCGCTACGAAAACTCAAACCTAATAATTCAAGATGATCCAGAAAGAAGATTAAAGGGCTACAACTCTTAAGTTGATCATTATTTCTAATTCTATCATTTGATAAGTTATATTAGCAATTAATACGCTAACAAGCTGCAGATCAGAACTGAATATCCATATCAAATCAAGTTTGGAGATAAGGGGAGGATTCAGATTCAGAAATAGTCAGCTCCCCTTATCTTTAGACTTATTTCCTTATCCATTTCTAACCTATAAATACCCTACATATCAGAGGCAGAGGAGCGATCATGTAGAGAGTAGAATTTAGGCTAATTTATAGTTTATAACTTAGGTTTATTTTTTTTTCATGTAATTTTTTTTTTTTATGTAACTGAGAGAAGAGGAGGCTTTCATGAAGGAATGATAACAAACTTGTACTGAGGGTGACATTGGTGTAAGTAATCTTTTCTTTCATTGTTATTTGAATCGAATCGAAGTTTTCTTTTCTTTTCTACTCTTGTTTTTGTTTGCTTTCGTCTTCTGTGTTTGTGGATCCAATGAAACCGATAGGCCCAAAGTTGCCTTGCCCTTGCAAGTATTATTGATGGTTTATGGTGATGGATATCCATTTTCGTGGTAGTGTAGCTCGCCCCTTTATTTCATAGTGTAAATTGAGAATGGGGAAGATCCTTTTGTCATACTTCGCTCACCTTCAAACAAAAGTACATCATCGATACGGGTCAAAGGTAAGTAGGCGCCGAAGAGGTAAGTAAGTTTTTTTTTAGGTTTTAACTTTTTTTTCTTTTAATTTTAGTTTAGATCACCAGCATCACTATCTTCCAATTCTTTCATCACTCTTTTCAATTTCTTTGTATATATTCATCTTCTATTTATTTCATCTTCTCAATTTACCACTTTCTTCCTAACTTGATTGTAACTTATTTTTTTTTCTTTTTAAAAACTAAAAGAAGATTTTTAACCATTTTTTGTAGCTTAAAAGGGAACTTACTAAAAAGCTTCCATCGCTAGTCCCTTCTTGTGGATCACGACCCACATAACCACTTTCTATAGCGGTAGTATTGAGTACTTGCATATTCTATCCTTAAAGTTCTAAAAGTCTGTATTCTTGTGTGCAGGTAAAATATCAATCAATCTCTCGGCTCCAGGTGGATTTGGACCATGAAGCTGAAGTCCATGGAAGTTGGGAGGTGGAGCTGGAGCGGCTGCGAAGGGAGTCAACGGAGAGGAAAACCTTGTTATCTCAGCTGGCAGAGGCTTGGGGAGAGCTGGAGAGGAGGGGCTTGGAGTTGAAAAAGAAGTGCTTATTTAGTGACGTTGTTCTCCCGGAGACTGGTCTCCTAACAGATGATGCTTCAACCACTTGAGACCTCGGTTCACGATGCCACTGAAGGGACGGATCTTCTAACTTCCTCCTCTGAGGCCTCAAAGAATGGCAAAGTGAGTGTTTGAGAGTTTTCTATGTTTTATCTTTGTATAATTCCAATGTAACTCTCTTTTTGAAGGAATAAACGAAAAGTTTCTCCGCTGTGTAAATTTTGTCTCATTTTTTGTTGTACCTTAAGGCCCCCATGGGTGTTGACCTAGTGGCCCCGTTGGATCTTGTCTCTGTTTATCATGTTTGGACGAATGAGTAGCCTATCCTCGGGATGGAACTGCCTGGGAACTATAAGTGCCCTGTATCTGCTCGAGTTCTGTAGGGGCTGGTACGTCAGGTGAGAGGTGTCTTGAGGATCCCCGAATAAGGCTTGAGGGTTCCGACACCGAGGACGACGACGAGGGATGGACTGGATCTCGACGATGAGCCTGAAGCTTGTTAGATTTTATGAATGCTCGTTGGAGGATAGTTGCGAAGAGCCTGTTTCAGTTGCTGTCCGGGCTTCCCCACCGCATAGAGCTCTATGTGCTTGCTTTTCTCACCCTCCAGCTAGACCACGAGCTAATTTCCCACAATATGATGGTGGACGACCTCGAAGAGAGGGTGTGTGAGATGTTTTTGAAATCAGTCGATATGCTGAAGTAGATGAAGAAGTTGAGGAATGAGAAACTGGATTTGAAGGTGAGGCTCCTGAGGTGGCTTGAGGAGCTGAGGAAGGCACTCGATGATATCTCAAAGTTACAGGAGAAGATCACCTTCAATCAGTTGGAGATCGCCAAATTTTGAGAGGTAATTGATCGAAAATGCGCCGAGAAGCTAGAGCTAAGGCATCAGGTCCGGTTGCTGGAGAGGGATTTGTAGCACCGAGAGGCCAATGTTAAAGAGCTGAAAGCTGATTCAGAGCGTCAGATTGATCGCTATAATGACTCTGGATGACCCACAATTATCTACTTATTAAGGTGCAGATGTTGTGCTCTCAAGCCATGATCTTAAACTCTGGAGGACGAGTATAGGACGCAAGTGGCTGGCTCAGGGGCACAAGTGGTCGGGCTGAAGGAGCAAGTAGTCGACCTAAAGGTGCTAGCCGTCAATCCGCCATGTAATCAAAATAGAGGTAGAAATCGTCAGACTGAGTGGCCGAGCGATCTCTGGGAGTATCGGAGGTTGGCTTGGGAGGTCTCGAGGATGGTCCGAGAGTCAAAGTAGCGGACGTAGGTGGAGTTAACTAAGTTCATTTGTATATATATTTGTTGTAACTGTTGCAGTACGAAAATTATACCTCTGTTCTATCATAAATAATGGTGACTATTTCTCCTTTTTTACTATGTTGTCTCTCGTTCTTGATATGCTCGTACGGATGCTATGGTGCGTGCCCTGCCCGTTTATAGTTTGCTTGGTAGTTTTTGGAGGCATGGTGTTCGTCGTCGTGCTTTCAAGATATTTTAGGCAGTCATTCAGGTGGAGGGCCTCCCATTTGTTTGAAGAACATGATATAGATTGGCTTGAGGCTACCATCAAGGTGGAGCCTATCATAGTCATTTGGCTCGCTTGGGTAGTCGTCAGGACAAGGCATGATATAGGCCGAGCTTTGAGCAATCTTTATGAGCGAGCCTCCATCTTTTAGGAGATTCCCCAAGGTGTAGCCATTTGGTAGGACCCATATAGGCTATTGACTTGCTCAGATAGCCGTCAGGGCAAGGCTCGTGTAGGCTGAGCTCCAAGCAATCGTGGGTAAGTCTACGTCTTTCTAGAGACTCTCCGAGAGGTAGCCATCAGGGTAGGACCCATATAAGCTGTTGATTTTCACGAGTACCATCAGGGTGTGGCCCGTATAGGCTGAGCTCCGAGCAGTCGTGAGAAACTCTCCATCTTTCAGGAGACTCTCCGAGGGGTAGCTATTAGGGTGACCCGTATAGGTTGCTGCCTCGCTCGGATAGCCATCAGGATAAGGCCTGTGTAGGCTGAGCTCCGAGCAGTCGTGGGCAATTTTTCATCTTTTAGGAAACTCCTCGATGGGTAGCCTTCATGGTAGGACCCATATAGACTGTTAACTCGCTCAAGTATTATCAGGAGAAGGCCCATGTAGGCTGAGCTTCGAACAATCATGGGCAAGTCTATGTCTTTTAGGAGACTCCCCGAGAGGTAGCCGTCAGAGTAGGACACGTATAGGCTATTGACTCGCTCAGGCCGTCAGGGCAAGGCCCGTATAGGCTGAGTCCGAGTAGTCATGGGTAAGTCTCTGTCTTTCAGGAGACCCCCTGAGGGATAACCATCCATATAAGCTGTTGACTCCTTCGGGTGGCCGTCAGGGCAAGGCTCGTTTAGCCTGAGCTTCGAATAGTCATGGGCAAATCTCCATCTTTCTGGGACTTCCTGAGGGTAATCATTAGAGTTAGACCCATATAGGCTGAGATTTTACAAGACATCTAGATGATGAATTGGGATAATAGTCTTTTCCTTGAATTTTACATGCTTTTACATGGCATCATTTGAAGGAAAAAAGGATCCCATTGCTTCTTGCGGGGATTCCCGCCCCGAGTGGCGTTGATGTCTAAGCGCTTTAGTTGATAGCCTCATCTATGGTGTTTTTCGATCTCCGAGTCTTCCTCAAGGCCGAGGAGAAACTCATCGAGGTACCCGTATTGAAATAAATTCTCGATGTCTTCTGAAGGCCTAGCAATTCAGGGACATGGCCCCGAATTCATGGAAAGAACAGTATCCTCCTGCTTCTAGGGGATCCAGGTCACACTTTCTTGATTTGGGGAGTATTACCCAGGTTTGATGCTTGATGACATGAAGGATCTGATCAATCGATAACTTCTAAGAAGTGAAGGCTGAGTCGTCCTTGTCTCTTTTGCTGTCCGGGGGTTTTCCCCGTCCTCTTAGGTGTTAGGCATGATGCACCCTCATCCGTTTTCATGGGGACTGATGTTGTGGTTCTTCGGATCCCATGGGTGAGGTTGTTAGGGAGCGCCTTGGGTTTAACTTAAAACGTACGTCATCGGAGCTGGGGGGATGTTGATGAGCTTGAGAGGGCGCGTCCATTGGGCTTCTCTTGCGCTCAACATTACGACCCATTATTGAGATTTTCGAAGGGCCTTTATTTGCATAAGGCGCTGGTGGTGGAATTGCATGACCGCTTCTGGCTTGCATTTGGTGGTGTCATAATGGATGGCAGCTAGCACTCGTTCGCGATCGCCAAGGTCCGCTGTTCACTTAGCTGTCGTTATACGTCGGCTACTCGCAGGATGAGCTATCTTCGGAGAGTGTTGACAGCTCGTATTCGCCGGAGGTGTTGACATCATGGTGATTAGTACCCTTGGACGTCAAGTTGTTTAAAACCTTTTTGAGGACATAAAAGGTATCAGATGGAGAGCACTTAAAAGTGTGGACTCAAAGTGAAGGAACACCTAGAGGAGGGGTGAATGGGTGTTAGTGCTAATCTAAAACTAAATGCAAAACTAAGTGCGTTAAATGCGGCTAATGCAATTTTGCAAACACACTTAGTACAATCAACAAGTGTACCGAATTTCCCGTGAAGGGCTCTGGACTAACTCCTCTTGATTCCCCTTAATGGGTTGAGGTGCTATGTGAAGCTCTTGTTGATTAGGTACAAGTCAGGCACACACAAACAACCAAGCATTATACAAGATATAGCAATATGAATTATGCAAGGCACAACACAAGCAAATAGATATGATATGACAATATGAATTATGCTCAATACAAGCAAATATAATGAATGATATGATGCTTTACACAAATGTAAAGAGAGAGAGTTTAGAGACAAGTGGATCAAACGCAAAACAATGATATGTTTCGAGGTTCGAGCACCCTTGCTCTACATCCCCGCCTACCCCACCGTGTAGGATTTCCATCCACTATACCGTCCACCGAGGACTCCCCCGAGGGAACCTTCACCGAGAAGGATTTGTACAACAATGGGTACCTAACTCCTCTCTCAAACAAACCCTCCTTACACAAGAGGGGTAGGCCCTTAGCCAAACAACCACAACAACCAACACCTCTACCGAAGAGGGTTTACAACCAAACTCCACCTCTCACAGAGGGAGCAAACCACAACCTCAACCTCTACTAAAGAGGGAGCAAACTCCAACCCAATACAACAACCTCAACCTCTACCAAAGAGGGAGCAACCAAGAATCAGGGTTTACAACAAGTGGTATATCTCAACCACAAACCTCTTTCCTTTTTCCACAATACAAGATCCTAATAGAATAGGATAGAAGATATAGCTCAAGTGTGGAAAACACAAGTGTTTTGATCAAAGAAAATCTCTTGAGAAAATACAAATGATATGGAGATAAAGAACAAGAAATCAATTCTCAAAACTTGTTTTCTTTGAAAATGACAAACACTTAAAAGCAATTAAGATTGATCTTTTGGCACTTAAAACTCTTTTGAAAACTCTTTTAAAACACTGAAGAAGTCAGGAAAAATTTGTTCTAAAAAACTTGGCCAAAAACCCAAAGAGATGGGGTTTTTATAGGCCCATCAGAAACTAGCCGTTAGAGCTGAGCTAGCAGCTCTGACAGGCAACGGTCGACCGCCCGGTCGACCGCCAACGGTCAGAAATATAACCATTGGGCAACTGCGGTCGACCAGCCCGGTCGACCCAAACAACAGAGAGCACTGTAAGTGCCCCGGTCGACGGAGCGGTCGACCGTCCCAGTGTCTCCCAACGTGCACAGATTTGTGCACGTCGGTCGACCGGCCCGGTCGACCGACTTCACCCAAGTCGACTAGGTCAGGTTGACTAGTCGACTGATTGAAGCCTGGAACAGAAATCTGGAACAGAAAAACACTGTAAAATTTTTTCTAAAAATCTTTTAACACTTCTAAAAATCACCAAAAATAGTTTTATCATTTTATATGGAAACACAAACTTGTGATAAAAATTTCAAGACATATATTAATCATATCAATTCATTTTTGAGTCTTGCAAATTTTATCAAAAACAAAACTTGTATTTTTATCAAACTTGATTTTTCAATACATGAATAGGATAGTCAAATAAGTTTGTCTAGCAAGTTAAACCATGTATGTATATCTAGAATACATCTAATATACATAGAAATAAGTAAACTTGTTTTGATCTACTATTCATGAAAACCAAATCCAAAACATGAAAACGTGTGTGTTTGTGCACTTGAGCATATCAACTATACTAAACTTTACAAATGGATCTAAACAAACTATCTAAACTATGGATACCTAAGTCTTCTTGACGATCTTCATCTTCAAGTAGACTTGCTCCAAACACTCCATCCATGGCTAAGCATGTGTGATCTTGACGCTTTGGCCCTGGAAAGCATGAAAAGCTTCTAAACACCTTGTTGAGCTAATCACCAACTAATATCTTGGTTAATGATCTGAAACTTAAACAACACAAGATTACTAGTAAACATAAGTACATGAGTTAATCATCATCAAAACTAGAGTGGAAGGCCTTTGGGCCACAATCTCCCCCTTTTTGATGATGACAAAACTCATGGATTTATATACATGGATTAAAGTTAAGCTTCAAAGAAGCTCCCCTTAACTCATGCATAGACATAAATAATAAGATATGGAAAAGAAACACATGAATATGTATGCAAGTATGGAGATAAAACATGCAACAAGCATAAATCAAAATCTTTTTCTCCCCTATTTGCAATACAAAAGCATATATGCATAAATAACAAGGAAGACAAATACTTCTCCCCCTTAAGCAATGAAAACATGCATATAAACTCAATTCAAATACTTCTCCCCCTTTTTGTCAATCATCAACAAAGGGTTCAAAGTAAATCAATCAAACAAATTTTTCTACCCCTTTTTGTCAAACAAAAAGATCAAGAGGGGTTAACAATCCAAACAATAAAATGAGGGGTAAAAATCTTTTCCCCTTTTAAGTTAATTAAACAATAAAACATGTTCTCCCCCTTTTGTCTAAAACAAACAGGTCAATAAGGGTGACTATAAACAACATGATATCAATAGATAATTATGTCAATGAAGCATCTTGATATCAATAGAAATAAACAAAGATCAATAGATGTTATATGCTGTATACATTCATGAAGAGGAAGACGTTAAGTTAGCTTCCCTACACATATGCATTACATGAAAGGGGATGTTTAAGCCCTAATTCACATAACCACACTATGTAATGCATAGAGGAGATGTGAAGCTCCCCTACACAGTGTACCACATAACGAAGAGATGTTAAGCTCTTCAATACAAGATACACTTATCATGAATCTATATGCATATAGTCAATACAATCAAAAATTTTAGATACCAATTTTAAGTAAAAACACATGAAACATCTTGATATCAATAATAAATTTTTGAATGTCTAAATAAATTTTGATACCAATTGTAAATAATTTTCATATTAAACATATGATACCAATATGAAATTTTCAATCATAAAGTAAGGGAGTGGGAAACAAATACCAATTGAAGAATCACCAATTGAAAGACAAAATTAAATTTTCTCCCCCTTTATGAAATACCAACTAAAAGGATGCATGGGCTTGATACCAATTTAAAAGTATCAATTGAAACAAAATTGAAGCTCAAGCACTAGCATAAACAGATTTTGTGAAATTTATATCTTAAGCACAAATAAAGAGTGCATGAATAGAATGAGTACCAATCACCAATAGATGATACCATTGAAAATATACATACCAATCACAATAAACATATACTTGTTTTATTTATGTTTAAATATAAATTTCAATAAACATATGAGTATACAAAAGGATCAAAATGATACCAATTGAAAGAGTTCAATGATACCAATTGACATAGTAATAAGTTCAAGTGTATACATCATATTACTATACCTCCAATCAAGGTTCAAGTTTTAAATGATTTTCATTTTAAAGCATACAAGATCATGATCTCCCATCCATCCGCCCATGGGATGGTAGGGGTTTTCAAAAATAGATTTGAAAATGTAGTTTTGTTTGAAAATCACTACCAAATTGAAATACGAACTAGTCAAAATGAAAAACTTGTTAACTAGTGTGAAATCCTTCAAGCAAGGAATAAACTAAAAATAAATTTCATGAAACATGAAATCCACATGATAATCACACTCTAATTCAATTAGGCATAATATGACTCATGAGTACAAAACATGAGCAAGCAATAAATGTGAGTGTACAAATAAAGTGTGAATATCATAATCATGAAAATATTCAATTAAGCTCAATTATTCCTTAACCATTGAAACATGAAAATCATCAAAACTTATTTATCTTCATGGCATATGTATGTCAGTACAAATTAAAATATACATACATATCCAAAACACAACGAGTCCACTATTTATATATGCATGAGGCACGTGGCTCAAAAGGATAAACATGTATATCTAATAGTTTAGACAAGATAGACATATACATGAAGTTAAACAATTAACACAAAATCAAACTAAATCTTCACCAAAAACGATTTCATTTCAAGTTATATGTATGAATTGTCACACAATAAGTATACATACATATCCCTAAACCAATTGAGTCCATATATAGATTTGCATGAAAGGCAAATGACTCAAGGGGTATACATGTATATCTTAGAGTTTGGCAATAATCCACATATACATGAGTGAAAACTCACAATCATAAAATAAATCCAAAAATAGGAATAAAAGTTTAAAATGTATGAATCATCAAAACTAGACTATGCTAGCACATTTAATGGGAAACAAATAAGCAATCAAGCTTAAACATATATAGATTTATTTGTAGCCCACTATATGTACAAGTATAAGTCTTAGTCTTAATGAAACTAACATCTAAACATGTAATCACACATGAAGTATCAAAACACAATAAAAAATAACATGGTAAACTTAAACATGATTATTATGAATATCCACATGTTATTAGATTTATGATGTACATGATGGCTAATCAAATGTGAGAACACAAAGTATAATCCATATTAACATGGGTGTCTCAATACGATACATGTATATCAATATCTAATTAACATGGCATTTTCATACTAATCACTAAACAATGAAACATGCTATATATGGTAAACATGGAAAGCATATAAACAATAAATGGGAGTAAAGGATTGTTACCAAAACTGAAAAGACAACTCTCCTTGTCTCCAAACGTGGTGGTCCTCTCCATCAACTTTCCTTGAAAGTGATGCTCCATATGATTTCCTTTAGCTTGGAACGCATCCACTCCAAGGTGTCATCACTCTCACGTCATGTGAGAGCCCACACCTACATCAAATAATAGGAGGGGTGGTCTTTGGTACCCATATCTTTTTGGGTCCAAGGGGGTTAGTACCTTCTCTACCCAAACAAACTTCTTTACTAAATTCTCAACATGTAAACGATCATAGCAAATTTAGCAAGATGGCCTTTTCGGTCACAATGTGTACATGTGTACACATGAGCATACATGTGTTGATGATGTCCGTGTGGAGCATGTGTATGCCGTGGAGGGTGTGCATGCACAAAAGTTGGAACTTGTTTCTACGAACCAGGTTTCCAAGCGTGAGTGGTTCATGGCACATTGGCTCATAGTGGAGCCCAAACAATCCATTTTTCTTCTTCAACATGTTATATTATTTTTAATCATAGAAAAGTGGAGCATGCAAGGGGTGATCTAGGTGAAACTACCCTAGCATGGCAAACATGTTCATCAATCTTATTTTTCAAAACTTCATTTTTCTTTAACAAACATTCAAATCATTTGGAATGGAAATTTTTATTTTTCAAATTAACATTCTCTTTTAAATAAATCAATTTTTGAAGACAAGTTTTCATTTTTCTTCAAAATTGTTTCACAATTATTTTTAGACTTTAAAAATTTATTTTCTTTAAGTGCAAGATCTAATTGAGATTTTAATGAATCCCTTTCTTATAGACCTCAACCTTCTCTTGCAAACACAATCAAGTCTAGATGCAAACTTTTATTTTCTTTTTCATTTCTAGACTTTTCTTTTTCAACAAATTATATTTTTCAATTAATTTTTCACAACAATAGATAGTTCTTCATTCAAGGCATGGGATCAACATAATCATTTGAAGAACTAGCAATAATCATCATTATCTAAGTGGGTTCCGAATGTACCTCAGGGAGTCATTCCCTGGACCATGAAGCATTGTGACTCGGACTCTTCACTAGATTCTCTTCTTGAATTTGCACTTGAAGCTCGGAGGTGATGATTGTTGTTAACAAATTCCACACTGCAAAGGCGGAATCAATGTTAGAAACACGTAAAAGATAATCTTTAGATAATGTG